>QLNU02014176.1:77671523-77687026 GCA_006491805.2 Dysdera silvatica
AAAGTGTATGCGTGAACAATAAAGAAGTGAATACGTTGTGTGGTTAAAAAATACTTTAAACGTTTAAATGAACTATAATTAAACGATGAGTTGACTAGTGAACAATTCATCAAAGTAATAATTGGAATGTACAACAGAATGATCGAAATAAGCGGAGATGGAATTATGTGCGCATCTAATGAAATAAACTAAATACTTTGTTTCGAATATAAAGTCGATCAGGTGGAGTGTTAGCTGTTAACAATGGGCTATAATGAAAATTTCCCCACAGAATAAAACATGAATAGCTACGGAGCCACAAATTTGCGAATAAATATCCCGCATGATTTTACTTTGGGTATTTGTATAAACTTATTTTGTATATTTCAAGCAAATAGATTAGATCATGTTTAGAAAAAAATATTTTGCCCTTATTCGAATAGTCCTAGAATTATATGGGTCGGTGTGGGGTCTGATCACCCTTCCCCAACGATTTTAAAAAATATGTGTAACTGTTTGTTAGACCAATCACATGTAATCATTTATAATCATATGTAATCATATATAATCATGTGTAATCATATGTAAAGCCACATTATTGATCTTTACCACTGTGGAAATCACAAACCTCAAATTAAAAAACTTAAAAATCCATGATTTTAAGTTATATTCTTCAGTAAAATCTGGATAAAAACCGTCATTATATACTTTTTACATTAATGATCGAATAAGAAAAAGTGAAGAAAGATAAAAATTACCAATCAGAAAAATATATTTTAAAAAGATATGCCTGACGTCAGTTCAATTTATTCCTGGTGAATCAATTAAAATTGATAGAACCTTTATTAAGCAATTCTAGTAAAAATGAAACTTTAATTTTAATTTCCTTGGTTTCCAAACCGTTAAAATTTCTCACAAATTTTAAAAAATGTAAAGCAATCGACTTCAGTTTTAAAGGTCTTTTAAACTCGGGGAAAGCCAGACTACCTAATGACTTAAAAAGAAAAACTTAATTTGTGAAACGAAAACCGAGAGTTTTCACTTGATGATGCTTTTTATTAAAAACGACAGTTCGTTAGCATTCCCATGCGAATAATGTAAATACTTAAAACATATAAAACCGTCTTTTTAATCAATGAAAGAAATAGTTTTTCGAACATAGTTTATAAAAATTAATCCTAAGCTTGAAGAAATCAAAATAACTTCCTAATTTCCTAAAAATGAAAACAGCAATAAATAATTTTCTTAAGGTTTACAAAGTACAGCAACATTTTTTGGTGAACGCGGGCATAAAAAGTCACGAAGAGATTACGCACAAACTGGTAAGGGTTTTTTTGACAGAAAGATGACTTTCATAGTTAAGTAATCGCATAGGGGTACGCAGAAATTTCATAAGAGAGTATTATAGGCTTAGTGGGGTTACAACTCAATGGGGTGTTACGGGAATACAACTCCATATATTCATATGCATACAGGGTGTTTCAGAATAACGTTTGGAAAATTTCAGGGTTGGAAAAGACGTTAAATAAACAGTATTGGTGGAACTCACACGGTTCGCAAAGAAACCAGCTTGTCTGTATAGAGAATTTATGTTTTACGTCCATCTTCTTTGCTGCATACGCAATTATACGAATTGAAAACAATTTTTGATACAGATTGTAAGTCATTGGCCTAATAATATATACATCAGAGGCAAAAGAATGAGAAATTCCATTTCCTGATCGTGATCTGTATTGCCCTCTAGTGAGATAAAGAATGAAAATTGCCTTTTTTACATCACACTGTACACATTTGGGAATTGATAAGCATGTGCAATCGGCAAAGGACTTAAAAATGAATATTTTTGGTCCTGACAATTTTTTTCCTAAAATGCGCCGTTACAGCGCTACAGTTATTTAATTGTTTCCGTCCACTCCGCACAAGGTAGCAGGAATTGGCTACGAAGCGACATTTGGCGACTTTTTGAGTGGAGAAGTCTATTTTTGTTAAGCAATTTTATTATTCTGAAACACCTTGTATATATAAAATGTCAACTCAGTGGGAGTTGTTAATACCTTCATTTAATACCCCCTGCGTACGCCGGTGCATAAATAATCTTCGTTCCTTTGTCCGTTACTATGACTAATAGCGTTTGAATACAAATTAACAAATATATATGTTCTGTTCGTTCACGAAAAGAAGTCCAATGGTACAGTCGAAAATAACAGGAGGTGACGTCACAAACGGCCTATTCCATTACAGTAGAGGAGGGCTCCAATTTCAGAACTTGATTTTGGCGCCGACAAACGTTCACCAAAAGCCAGTTCTGAAATTGTAGTCCTCCTCTGCTGTAATGAACTAACCCGTTTGTGACGTCACCTCCCGTTATTTCTAACTATTCCATCAGACTTCTTTTCGTGAACGAACAGCACTGTCTGTTCAAGAAAAGAATAACGATGGTACCGCTGAAAGTAAACGGAGGTGACTTCACAAACCGGATAGCCGCTTACAGCAGGGTAGGCCTCCAATCTCAGAACTTGTTTTTGCCGGTCGCCAAAAACGAGTATAGAACTTTGAGTCCTACATTGTTGTAAGCATCTAGACGGTTTGTGACGTCACCTCCCGATATTTCGAACTGCACCATTGGACTTATTTTCATGAACAGACAATATGTTATACGGCAACGTCCTGGGATTACAGCGCCGCCTCCAGCGGCCACCCTTCCCAATCTTCCCCCCCCTTGCACAATTTGATTGATTGTTATACGGCAACATGGAGATAAGGCCTTCGTCCACCCAGCTTCAATGCTAATAGTATCACAGAACACGTGCTGTTGTTTTTACACACCTTAGTCCTGGGTTTGTTTCCTGAGAAAATAAGGGTTTCGCAAAACAATAGGTTTCTTCGAGGTAAAGCCTTCGCTCTTCTTGAGCCATAAAACTCAAGCAAAATACCCGTGGAAAAGGCAAATTACCAAACATCGAAGTGCAATACAGATTACCAAATAATCATGCATACACCACACATGGGCGCATCGACGCCGACGGCATAAAAATATTGGAGGAGGGGACAATATACCAGTATAAGGCATTTTGTTTGAAATTGGAGGGGGACATGGAACCCTAATACCAACATTGGGGAGGCGAATCCCCCTTCCCCCACGCTTACGGCGCCCATGATAGGCGGATTTACCATTTTGCCGCCCCTAGGCTATTTTTGCCACCTCAAAGCTACTTTTTTTACCAGCCCTTCCTACCCGTCCGCCCCAATCAGTGGTAGGAACATAAAAATTGTTACATTCCATATACGCCAAAAAATTTTGTATTGACAATAAATATGTTGAAAAACAATCATAAATTGAAACACAAACATTAAACAATATTAACTTATATTGAAGTGGTATTTCTTTTTTAGTATATAATAAATCAAATTCAGTTACTTTGAAATTGATTTTAATTTCAGCAAAAAATAAAAGCCTATATTACACTGGTATTTAAATGGAGAGCATGACTTCTAGCTTTCTTCTCGGCAAAACATTTGATCATATCGTCGTATGGTGTTGATTTCGTTATAGCATCAGACTCGATGCACATTTTTCCTCCCTAATCTATAGCCTAGTATAACATATTAGGAAATAAGGTACTGACATCACATGATGTCATAATTAAATTCGACAACTTAGAATTAAAATCAAAAAAGGTTTATGATGAAATGTAAGTATCCTTAGATATTTGTAAACATATTACCGTCCATTTGGTAATTTAAGCCACCTATTCCATCCCACGTAATCCTTAAATCAGCAAAGCCTTCATAAGCAACAAAATATACAGGAGAGAAATATTTTCTACTAATTGGTAACAGTTATTTAAGGTTATATGCAATCAGAATATAGAGTGACAAAATGTAATCAAAATGTAGTGACAAAATGTAATCAAAATGTAGAGCAATAAAATATAATCAGAATGTAGAGTGACAAAATGAGTGAGTGGGAGGCCCCTCTATCAGAGATGGCATTGTGGCCAAAATTCTACAGCTAAGACACTGTTCTAATTTAGACTTTGTAGACACGGGTAGAAAAACATTATTCATCGTTATTTCCCCCACGAAAAATCACAAAAAAAAACCAACTTGCCCTAGTGACCTTATCTGTCCACCATTTGGTAATCGTGCTATACCTGCGAACGGTAATAATATCCTATAAATTTCTTAAGCTTTATAAGCCCGTTCTGCGACTTATAAAGGAAAAGGGTCTATAGCTTCTTGTAGAAAAACAACCCTATTTTCTAAATAATAATTTTACAAAAATTTTAAATACTATATATAATCTCGAGGATCAAAACCCAAGACATCGAGATGGTAAGCAAACACCTTGCCTCTTTGCCATCTTAGTGGCTTACTTCTCAAATTCAAATGGCAAGATGAAAACCAATGCAGTTCATGTGCCAGAGAATACACTTATCGTTAAACTAATCCAGCAAATTCTGATTAAAAGTTGCTTGTTGTCATATACAATATAAATGTTACTTTCCTTCATGCTACTGGCATACAGTTTCATCTAACCTCAAGTAATTGTTTTTCTATAGCGCAAGGACACCAATGGAAATTCTGCACTAGAATCACCAATTCCCCAGGAATTTGAAAATGTTGCCTGGAAATCCAAACTCTGGAGAACTACATTGATTGATTTATTCTCAACATTATTCGGTCCATAGCAATTTACACTTGAACTTTGATTATCGTATCAGCAAAATTTTTTACTATAGAAGTACGTAATCAAATGCGGCCGCCCTAGAAATTGCCCGCCTGCGTGCAGGCACGCACTGCACACCTGGTAAAACCGGCCTTGAGTATAATCCGATTGCTGATATATTTAAAGCTTGTAGTTAAAGGAGAAAACGTTCTTTCACTTTGTAATGATTCAGCTGAAATTTCGGTTGCTATAGGCCTATACTGTTTATAAATTGCGATATATCACGAATTCAAGTTGACATTCAAGAATAAGTTTATTCAATCTGCATGCCATTTTTAGTGGTACATTTCTTCTGTAATATTCCTGTTTTTACATTGATAATTTTGGAATTTGGAGGATATTGACTGATTAGGTTAGAAATGAAAGAAAGCGAAAAGCAATAGCTTGTTACGAGGTTCTCCTTCAGCAAATCCATTTAGACATGTGATATGAACAATTCCATTAGCAGTGAACATGTAAACTATTTTATTTTATCTATGTCAAATAACAAAAAAGTTTGATGCAACTTTTTGTAGTCTGAATATGTGGATGCAATAAAACAAAATTAGATTCTTTCTTAGGTTTGTAGTCATTATTTGCACATTCATTCAAAGCTTAAGGATTTGTTTGCTTATGAAAAGCTTTTATACTCGCGGCAAAGCTAACCTGGAACACTGTTAAGGCTACGACGACCTATTCGCGCCCGTGCAACAAGTATTCATTCGCGAATTGGCGAAAAATGAGGTAACCCTCAACATTATTAGGCTATTTATCGCCTAATTTGGAATGCAGAAAAACGCGGTTGCCAAACTTCCACGCGACAAATTTCCAGCCAAGCGAACAAAGTCCTCTGAGTGGTCAGTTACTTGAATGACGTCAGCGCTCGCTATAATGAGTCTTTTTCCTAAATTTAATAAATACCAGATTTTAATTACACAAACATGCCTATGTTTTATGTATTTGAGCATTATTTTAATGTTTTATGTACAAAATGTATCTTCTATTAACTCTGTTAACGTAAGAAAGGGCGAACTATATTGCACTGGCGAAATCATACTGCTCTGCATCTGGTTAGTGTACCAGATTAACTTTGCCGATAGTATAATCAAAATAATGACGAAATTTAAGCAAGAAATGTATGTAAAAACGTCAAATTTCCAATGAATCAAAAGTGTAAAATTAAATAATAAATTACATATCATAACCAAGTGATTAGTTGGCAGATAAAAAGTATAAAAATTTATTTGGTCGGATAGCAAATTTGCGAAGCAGAGACGAGGTAATTTACGTCAAATAAAGCTGCTGGGAATATAAAATGGCTGACAAAAACGTAAGCAGAACATAGAAAATCTTCCATCCGAAGACACTTATATTGAGCAATCAAACCATGCTACGACGGCGAAGCAAACCATAAATATGAAACGGCCCTGATGATGGTCGACTGGTCTTTCGAAACAATAAAAATATTAGTGCCGACACAACGACCTGGTGGTCCTATTTTGTTATAAAGCAAGAAATGCCCATCGAAACAAGCCATGACTTTCCCCACAATTGTACATTCTTTCAAACTTTATGGCTTCGATTTTGGAATTAAAGTTCTAAATATTGTGGGACATAAACCGAAAGAATCAATTTCTACCTCATCGTTCTCCGTGTTCTAGATCAGTTTTGTGGTTATTTGTACTTCCGAGAGTTTAAAAAATCACGCTTCAAGCTAGTTTCGAACCTAAGAATGTCTAATTTCCATCCTAATGCCCTACCAACTGAGCTATAGGAAACAGGCACTTCGTCTTAACTCCTCACTTACGCAGAGGCGAATCTATATGATGTACAATGCACGTGTCGTGTATGTGTGAACATATATGTAGAATATGTAAGAGTAAAGGCTAACAATACGTAGGAACCGAAATGCTGCGTTCGCTTGTGTTTATAGGGCGCAAGAACGACAGAGGATATGCCGCCCCGGCATGAGCGGATTTACCAATTTTCCGCCCCCTTCCGCCCCACAATCAGTGGTAGGAACATAAAAATTGCTACATTCAATATATGCCAAAAACTTTTGTATTGACAATAAATGTGTTGAAAAACAAACACTTAAATAAAAACATAAACATTAAACAATATTAACTTATATTGAAGTATTATCTCTTCTTGGTATATAATAAATCAAATTCAATTTTATTGAAATAAATTTTAATTTTAGCAAAAAATAAAAGCCTATCGAACACTGGTATTTAAATGGAAAGCATGACGTCTAGCTTTCTTCTCGGCAAAACATCTGATTATATCATCGTATGGTATTGATTCTGTTACAACATTACAGTCAATACACAAAATTTTGCCGCCGTAGTATATTGAGTAGTGTAGCCTATTGGGAAATACGGCACTGCGCTCCGGAATCTACAGTTTTCCAAAAAAATGCAATCTTCTACTGCCACGAAAACAAAATCCCGAACTACGCTAGGCAGAAACGCGTTATACGATACAATGGGAATCGAACCCTAGTTCATAACACGATAAATGAATGTAATATCACTACGTCACCGTTGATCTGTATCTAAATCTTTCCGAAGAATCTGGATGTCTTAAGGCCTTTGGAGCCAATCGCAAACTACATTGGTCATCGGGGACGGACTGCGCCGCCGGCCTTGAGCCCGGTGCGCCCTCATGGGCAATAGGACTTGCGCTCTCCGGAAATCTAAGGCCTTTTAGAGGACACAGCCTTCCTCGGTGAGTAGTTAGTCAAAAACAAATTTTTTTTTCACCATTAAGAAACAAGCCCGGATTAATGAAATGCTAGGAAAACACTGCACCACCACAGGACCTACATAAGTACAGAATGCATAAGTACAGAATACGTAAGTAAATACAGAGATTCAAGCCTACATATAAGAAAACATAGAGATACAAGCATACAGAAGAACATAGAGATACAAGCATACAGAAGAACATAGAGATACAAGCATACAGAAGAACATAGAGATACAAGCCTACGTAAAAATATATTGATACAAGCATACATAAGAACATAGAGATACAGAATACGTATAAACATAGAGATATAGAATACGTATAAACATAGAGATATAGAATAAGTATAAACATAGAGATACAGAATACGTATGAACATAGAGATACAGAATACATAAAAAAAAACTGTATAAGTATTATAATATGCTAGTTGTAACTGCGTCCACCATATATTTAATTGTTTTTAATAGAAAGATTTTATATTTCTTCAGATGACCAAAATTAAAATTTCAAGAATTTGACGCTCTCTTGAAAATCAAAAGACGTTTATATGAAATATTACCAATCAATTCGATGAAAGTTTCTAGCTCGATGTGTTATTACAACTGCAATTTACGAGTATTACAGTAGCACAAACGGATTGTGAGCTTTTATGCGCAAACAAAAAATAGACTTAAGAGAAAATGTAAAAGTAATCTATTAAGTGCCCGATATTAATGTTAAATTAAATACTTAACATTGAAAACATTTCTGGCATCCAGTATTTGACCATGTGTCATTCATTATGGGTGTTAATGTATACGAAGTGGATCCCACCTTCTGAAAGTGGAGATCTTTTATTTTATTGGTTAGTTGAGATTCTTTTGAAATTGTAGAAAATTGTTTAGGTTTTACGGCGCAAGGACAACAAAGGTCACGCTCTGCCGGGACCTATAGTTTTTCGAGAAACCCAAGCCTCTTAAGACCTAAGAACCAAACTCACGGACTACAGTGAGAGGTAAGCGTTCTCTTTTTAGCACAGTTGGGTGTCGAACCCGAGATAACAGCACACTGAGCAAACTAAGCACACTAAGCACTGTACCACCCCAGGACCGAATACTGAAAAAAATACTCTGCAAATGGAACTACAGTTCTATTTCTACCCGTCCGTAGCACAGAATTTGGAAGATTTAACTCAATAATTACGATTTCTTTCAAAAATTAGAATTTAGATCTCTGATATCAGCATCAGCAATTCACTGTAAAAAGCACGTCTCTAGCATTAATCACATATCAAATTTGTATACAATTACTATAGTAATTATATACAACTATACAATTATTATAGTAATGTATACAAATATATAATTATTATAGTAATTGTATACAAATATATAATTATTATGGTAATTGTATACAAATATATTATTATTGTAGTAATTGTATACAAATAGTAATTGTAGGCAACAGATTTAGCCGCAAGCTCACAACTGTGACAAGAAGTGTTGGCAAATTGGACCTGAAATTTAACGAAAAAACCGAAGCTCGGTCCAATTGACGTACGCAGGGGGGTATTGATGGGGGTTGTAACACTCCCCCCATTACAACGAATTTTTTTTATATTTCACATAGGAATATATGAATTATAGCTCTGTACGACCATTGGGTCTATAACCCCCCCCTTGTGAAATTTCTGCGTAAGCTTATGCTCGGTCCCACAACCAACAATGTTTTACCCTACGGCCGAACTCGTTATGTCATCTTCCCAACAAGCGTCTTTCTTTATCTAACTACTGCAAATTTGGTAACTAAGCGAGAACTCGTATTTCTAGCATATGGTGGCTGCGGGCAGGCACGTGCCAACAGAGATAGTGGGGGTTTTTCGCCCCCTCCCCCTACTATTGAGGAATACTATTAAAATTTTAACTTCAAAAATAACGATTAAAATGGCCACTTATGGCACTTACATGCACCATAATATGGCACTCATGGCAGCAAAGCTGAAACGACTTTGGATTATGATTTCATTTTCTGTCAATGGATGTCAGCACCATACAGCCATAGTACTTTTACAGTGCCCCGCATTAAAAGTGCCTAGTGTTAAAAAAATTAGCGTCTCTTTACCTGTATATTTTTTTTCAGTCTTTGTGAAACCATTGATTTTAAAGCTTGGTGCTCTGCGAAATCAGTAAAATTGAAATCGTTCAAGTGGTTGTTGTTTTGTAATTCAGTTTATTTTAACTATTTAATTAACTAATTAACATCTAATTAACAATTAATTTATCTAATTAACATTTATAGTAACTGTTGGGGATTTGTGACAACAGATGTCGCCATTAGTTTGTGGCAGCAAAATATCTCTTGGGCCCCCCCCCCTCCTCTCCAAAACATTGGCACGTCCAGTGCCGGCGTTGATATGTTTGGCGCCCCCTGAAAATTATAAGTTGGGGCCTCCTCCGTTGGTCAAAAATATATGAAAATACTAAAAAGATCGAATTTTGTGTTGCCAAACAATGCATTGCAAACTTCTTACCTCTAACCTTATTCATTTATCGATGCAATTTTTATTTCCTTTCCTTTTTTTTTTATTTTTTAGAGCTCAATTTTCTTCTGAATTAAAAGCGCCGCCGGCGCCCCTTTAGTGTGGCTCCCCACCCTGCCACGCTTACCGTGTTACTCCAGCCTTGGGCACGTCCCTTGCTGCAGAAGTCCCTAACGTACATATTTATAAAAAAAAATTGTTGGATTAATCGAGTTGATGAATTTGTTGTTCATGCTGTTTTATCGTTGGAATTACCTATGGAAATCTTTTCCACAGATACACCTACAGTGTGTTGTAAACAACAAAAAGAAAAAAATTCAATGGTACATGTAAAGATTTGTAAATATGTTTTAATTAGTTAACGTTTTCTGTTGAGCAACAAAAAAGGACTGACCATTCGAAATTATCAAACCCAAAGCTTTTAACTTCACCCTCAATGTATTTAAGTATACAGTAAGATCAGTATGCAATGAGGACCTTCTTCTTCTTCTTTTTTGCAAGGGTTTCATTGGGAAGGGTGGCCGCAATGGGGACCTTGAGAGCAGTAGAAGTGCCGCTGTATCCAATCATTTGCTAAATCCGTTTTGTAGGCTAAAATTCCAAACTTTGAAAATAAAATCTGTATAGATAATATTTGTGTATGCAACATACATACAATAATATTCAGCTTTGAGTTTATTTAGAATTTAATGAACGACGAATGAATATAAATGTTTATATTCCGCCTAAACACACTATACATAATTGATTATGGTAGACCAATACCATAGTAGGGCATGAGACAAAAAAAAAGCTGATATAAATGCGGCTTTATGAGTCTCAAGACCACGTTTCGGCCGCTTTTTGACAATTCGTAGCAATTCCCACTAAAAAATTCGATCTCAGAAAACACAAATCAAACACAATTGAATTCATCAGAAGGAGCACATAAGATATTCTAGATATTATAAAAAAATCAGTTAACAATTTAATCATCAATTAGTCAATAAAATTTGTTTTTTTAAAGAAATCCATATTGTTTATGCCCTGCGGTGGCGCAGTGTGGTAACGCGTTCTCCTATTGCGCGGCTAATCCGGGTTCGACTCCCAGCAGTGCAAAAAGAACGCTTACTCAGAGATCTCATAAAGATCGCACTGCTCACTGTAGTCCGGGGTTTGGTTCCCTAGGCCTTAAGAGGTTCGGATTCCTCGGAAAACAGTAGGTCCCGGCGCAGCATGACCACTGTAGTCTTTGAGCCGTAAAACCAAAAAACAAACAAACAAACCATATTGTTTATACATCTGAAAGCAAGCGGAAAAGGGTTCCACTATCTTAATTTTGTATATAAATATACACCATATTTACATTACCACTTAAATTTTAGTGTAAGTTAAAAATATTGACAAAAAGCAGCTTATGTTAGTAATTACAGTATAAACTCTTTAATCCGACATTCTTTGGTTCGGCACATTCGATAATCTGGCACCGATCGAGCTACTCGGTTGTTTTCGGGTGGACTCGGGCCAATTTTTTTTTAATTTCTAACAAAAAAAGTGCAGGAGCCCTAATATTATGATAAATCGATTAAAAAATCGAATGGCTGCAAAAGAATCGATAAATCATATCAATTGTTTATGTCCATTTTTCTGGACAACAAAATTCATGACTTTTTGGCAATTCATGACCCTGGAGGGGCTCCGGCTAATATTTAAATAATCGCCAAAAATGAAGAAGTACCGGAGCCAGGCTCCGCTGGGCTCCCGCCCAATTTAAGCCCTGATTCGAGAGTTTGCTGACTTTGACCGCCAGCTCGGATGAAGAAGAAGGAGACATGGCAGATGAAGCTAAAGTCTCGTGGAAACAGGCTTCTGACGCATTAAATACATTTATAAAATTTGCCGAATCCAATAAAAGCTATAACTCTTCAGAACTCATAAGTTTGTATATAATCCGTAAGGATTTTTTGAAGAAAAGATCTGAAATGCGGAGGGAACATGATATCACAGACTTTTTAAACAGTAACGCTGATGTGTATTTTTTCTCGGCATAAAGCATCTTATTACGACTTATTAAATATCATTGTACTGTATTAATTTTTCTTTGGTATTCGATAATCCGGCAAAATCGTTAATCCGGCAAGGCCGTGGTTCCGAACGTGCCGGATTAAAGAGATTCTACTGTATTCGTAAAATAAGAGATTTATTTAAATATGCGCAAACAACAACGATCTAACATGCTTCGATTACATTACTGCAACGATTACATGCTTCGTTGTATAGTATCTCCATTCATTAAACTTTTGTCGTAAATTATTTAGGGTATTAAAATACATAGTCGTCAGTGCAATCTATAGCTCCTAAAAAAAGGGAGCTGGTGCATATCCGCCATTTTGTTGCCATTGTATCACGTGATCGTGGTTGCAAATTGTATTTATTGGCGACATTTTAAAAGTTGCGCCAATGTTTACATTAATGGAAAAATCGCGGATTATTGGATATTTTTGTGCCAAAATATTGATCATTTGTGCCAATGCTGAAAACCTTTACTGCCGAGGTAAATGAAATCGAGATTGAGCAACAACATGGCGGCCAATGCGTCGGTCTAGAATTCCAGGGGCTCCAGTGCAATCCATTGCTTCTAAAACGTGTTTATTGCGGTTTTTACTATAGTATATTCTAAAAGGGATGAAAATTCTCAAATATTCTCCATTTAATTGTCTAAATTTGATTTTTCTTAGAATTTGTTTTACAATTCCTTAAACCTAGCCATGCTCGCTCATTTTGGATTTCTCCAAATTCGTGTTCGCTAAAAGTGGTCAAATGCACTTAACCATTTTACCATGCAAATTCCGTATTTTCCTAGTTGGATCCGGAAACTCTTTAAATGCGAGCACGTTATAAGTGGGTCCCACTGTATTATTAAACGCAAGGTGTAAACTAATGAATGGTAACGGTTACGGACAATCACGTTAGCAATTATTCTCTGCTACAGTAATGTTGAACTTGTATTTCACATGTCCTAATTCTCAAATTTAATTAGCAGTTCGTTTTCGAGTTTGTTTGTTTGTATTTTTCTAAAAAAAATGGGGTGCTTTTGGGACAGAAAAATACATCATCTTAATAATTAACGAATTACGTGTCCAAAGGCTGTAATTAAAATAAATTCACTGCAGTGAGCGTTTTAGTGATAAAACCGGCGCTTTAGTTAGTTTCACGGCTAGTTAGTGTATAACAGTAATTATTCGTAGGCTGCCCATAATTGCTAGGAAATAAAAATAGCGTTTATTATCTGTTCTTAATGAAATTTCTAAACATCTGTTTATTGGGCAAAGGGATCTGCAACAAATATCGCAAACAATTCTTTAATCTTTTAAAAAATACGCCGCAATTTGATGAGAAAGACAATAATGAGGTAAGAACCAAACTCTAAAATATCTGTAAGTTAGATTGTATTTGCATTGCTTTTTTAAAACAGTGTAGTTGGAATAAAGGGAGAAGCTGAAGCTAAGAAGGAAGCAATGAAATTCATTTATCATTTTCTTTTAAAACTGATTAACCAAAAACAACATACTTTTCAATCCATAGGAAAAAAAGACTTCAGAATATGTAATGGGCTTTTACAAAAGAAGAACATTCGATATAGTAATATCTCCCTCTAATGTGTGTCAAGGGAGGGACGAAAAACTTTGTTAAGCGAAAAAATACGTTAAGCTGAAAAAATGTTAAGCGGGAAAAAGACCTTATTCGGGATGTGTGCAATTCTATGAAGCATTTTCTGGGAGTACAAAATACCGTCGTAAAACGGAAATAGCTGTTAATTAAAACGACGATATTGAGAGAAAATACTGTGAAGGTTCATTTTTCTTTCTCAGGAAAAAGGAATTTCAAAATTTAGATGCTAGTGAAATTTGAGTAATATAAACATAGTGAGTCAAAAATATATACGTTGTTTACAATAGCATTAAGACACAACAATGAGGCAAACATGCAAGATAAGCATAGAAGAAAAGCATTGGATTAAATAAAAAAAATTCTATTTAAGTAAAAGCAATCATTTCTTCTTTCCCGTTTTCTCTCCACAATTATATTGCTGAGCCTTTAAATAAAAGTTAAAGCCCTTAAACCAAATTAAATTAATTAAGATCCAATAGTATTAAATATTTCGTTTTTCCAATGTATTTAAATATATAATAGCAGCTAGCTTGAAAGTCTTGTACACGCGCTCAATATGTAATAACCAAAGCATTGAACTTATGGCGTACATGGTCCATATGGATCTATAAAAGATTTCATTGGCTCCCGTAACATCTCTTCCCATTGGTTAAAATTCCAATAGTCCCATTGGATAAAGTTTCGGATGTATCAAAACTATAAATGAGAAACATACAGCAAACTCAAGGAGAATGCCCTTGAATCTGGTCTGGAACCGAATGTAAGCGCGGCCAGGCCTAGCTGGAAAATGAGAATCCTCTTCCGTGTTAAAATAAAATAGTTGTAATATCTTTTAAATTTACGTAAATAAATTGTTGGTGTTTAAAAATGCATTTTCTTGTCAACTCACAAATGGATACAAGGAATCTCATCAAAATGGAAATATTCAAGATGCTAGACAGCTCACAAAGTTGTAAGTACTTTACATTTATATTCCGCTCAAGGAACTGTTTAAGTGGGAATGAAAGAACCCACCTATCTTGGGAAGGAAGATAGGATATAAGGTGTGTCCCACCGAAATAAAGCCACCGTGATTGTGTGCCATGACTGGACACGAAACAAACCAATAAGAACGAAACAAATATATTAAGAAAGTCTATATACAAATACATATTTACAAGGAGTAACTCACTCCCTGCCCCACCTGGGCAGGAAAAAAAATGAACGTGTAAAAAAAGAGGGGAAAAAGTGTCCCGCCGAAATAAAGCCACTACTGTTAATAGCCAATATATCCGCCATGATTATATATGACTTGGAAAACACGATGTGGCATACCATTTACCAATCCCTGGAGGACAGTGGCATCAATATTATCCCAGACTTCAATGATGGCAGCCTTCAATTCTGCCACAGACTGAAACTGTCTGCCATTGGCATATACAGCCCTACTGAGGTTACCCCCACACATTTTCTTGGGAAATAAGATCAAGGGAAAGGGCAGGCCATTCCATGACATGCACCCCATTATGCAAAAAACATTCACAAGAGGGTTTTGCAACGTGAATGGGGGCGTTGTCCTGCTGGAAAATCCAACTTGGGCCACCAATTCTCTCTGCAAATGGCAGTAACTGGATTTCTAGCATTTCTTGGTAATCGGTAGCCTTTATGCGGCCTAAGGGGAAAGCCAGGTTAAGTTTACCACCATAGCCGAAGCCTCCCCACACCATTAATGAGCCTCCACCTTATTATCTTTTGGAGAAGATTTCCTCTTCTTTCCTCATGTCACGCCAACAGAGTGCAAGGCCGTCTGGGCCATACAAATTAATTTTTTTCTCATCTGAGAATATAACACGATGCCACTGGTCTTTCCAGGTTTGATGATATTTGGCAAAATCTACTATCCTTTGCTTGTAG
>QLNU02014176.1:77697122-77752230 GCA_006491805.2 Dysdera silvatica
ATCAACTGTTTCCTTCATGTTGTTTTTTGTGAAATTCTTCAACTCTTGTAAGTATTCCTTCCCTATTTCTTGTTACGGTGCCATCCTCTCCTTTTAATGCAATGATGTGTTTCTTCCCAACAGAGAAAATTCCTTTAACAACCCTAAGGCTCTTGTTGTTTTCAATGGCTTTCCTTACTAACTCACAGTTGAATTTTCTTTGTCTTTTTTCATGCTTTTGTGTAGAGTTTTACAAAGTTCTACATACTCAATCCAGGGATTGGTATTTTGGTTGTCCACCTTGATATATGTCCTCGCCTTTTCAGGAGCTGTTTCATCTTCTCAGTTAATTTATTATTGTGCTTTTTACATGTTACACCACCAATTTCCTCAGCAGTTTCAATTGTTGTCTTAATAATGCTTTCATTTGCTTCTGAGATATCACTTTCATCAATAAGTCCTTCCAGTGCAGAAAAGCGAATATATATATTATAAATATGGTTATACGTACAGTAGCGTAGCTAAGGAGGGGCAAGGGGGCGGTCACGCCGGACGCCACAATTCGGAGGACGACAATTAGCCTTTAAAAACCAAAATTTATTTGTTTTCTTACCCCATTAGAAGGGGGCGGCAATGACTGTCACTCATCCTGGGCGGCAAAATATCTAGTGTATACGTAGATATTTACTTTAGACCCTTTGCATGATATTACTGTCCAATGCATGTATTCTAAGCTAGTACTGTATTTAAAAAGTGATGATACAGATGTGAATGATATGCATAATAATTATTGTAACAACTCACAACAAGAATTATGATGTGAACGTTTCATGTAAGTAATAAATAAATGAGCTGTCTTTTTTATTCCAAAACCTTACGATCCGAATGTGGGATGTCGAATAAAGCGACCTGTCGTTTTCCCTGTGAGGAAGACGAATGCCATCCATTTAGAAAATTAAACTCCATGTGTATCAGAAAGTGAATCATCAGTCTTCCATATTATAAGGAATCCATTGAAATTTCTGGTATAAAATGGAAACAGTTTTCTCCCTATGATAACGTAGCAGCAAATGATAGAGAAAGAGATAGCAAACTACTAATTGTACACTACTGCTTACTTTTTTCTAAATTGCAAAAAACTGTAGTATATCACCTTATTAAACTAATGTTTGAATTAGTGATTATTTCATGTGTAAACACCCATAATCCTAAATTTTTTGTCAACTGTTGTAATGTTCACAAATATATAGTTTAATTCTACCTTACATATAAATTTAATAAGTAATGAAAAGATTACCTTGTCTACTAAATGGTAACACTTTAAATAATTAAGGAGAATGTAGAGGAACTATTAGTAATTTCGATTAACGCAAGCACTGCACTTTTAAAGCTTATACTGGAAATTGTTTTGGCTCATGAAAAAAGAAGAAAGAAAAATTTACTACACACACTTGGATTCGAATCAACCATGCCTGTGTTACTGTTTATATATATATATATATATCATCATCATCATATTCAACCATTATCTATCCACTGCTGGATGAAGGTCTCTCCAAATGCTTTCCACACAAGTCTATTCTGGGCCATTCGTTTCCACGTCACCCCAACCTCTTTTCTTATTTCATCCACCCATCTAGTTTGAGGACGTTTTCTAGGTCTTCGGTGGTCTCTTGGAATCCAGTTCAGAATTTCTGTTGTCCATCGTTGATCAGTTCTTCTTGCAATATGCCCAGCCCATCGCCATTTCAGCCCTTTTACTTTAACAATGATGTCCTCTACTCTAGTTTGCTCTCTCACCCAAGTGTTCCTTTTTCGATCTCTCCTAGTTATTCCAAGCATGCACCTCTCCATGCTCCTTTGCGTTGTCTGTAACTTTCGTATTGCTCCAACTGTTAGACTCCATGTCTCTGATCCATAAGAGAGGACTGGCAATACACACTGGTTGAAGACCTTTCTTTTTAGACACAAAGGCAATTTCCCCTTCAGGATAAAACTGTTTCTTCCAAATGCACTCCAGCCAAGTTTAATACGTCTGTTGAGTTCTTTCATAATGTTGCCATCCATTGAAATCAGCTGGCCAAGGTAAATATATGAATCAGCAATTTCTAGCTCAATGTTGTCAACTTGTATTTTTGTTTCCTCTACGAAATTATTGAACATGATCTTAGTTTTTTGTAGGTTCATCTTGAGTCCAACTTCTTTACTTCTAGTTGAGAGCTCCTGTACCATGTCTTGGAGTTCTGATGGGTTCGTTGAAAAAATAACAATGTCATCAGCAAACCGCAAATGATTTAAATATTCACCATTTATTTTTATTCCCTTGTTATTCCAATTTATCTGCTGAAAAATCATCTGTAAAGCTGAAGTAAAAAGTTTTGGAGAAATGGTATCTCCCTGCCTCACCCCTTTGCCAAGTTTGATAGTTTTGGTATCTTTATGTAACCGAAATTTTGCACTTGCATTTTTATACACACGTTTCACCATGTCAATGTACACATCCTCAATGTCTGTTGATCTTAAAGAGTTGATGACTGCTGATGTTTTAATAGAGTCAAAGGCCTTCTCATAGTCAATAAATGCAACACACAATGGAAGTTCATATTCATGTGTTCTTTCAATTAATTCTCTTAATACTTGAATATGGTCCACTGTACTGAATCCACTTCGAAATCCAGCTTGTTCTCTTGGTTGAGCTGCATCTAATTTTTTCTGCAGGCGATGTGTTAGCACTTTTGTGAAGATTTTATAAATAGCAGGTAACAAGCTAATTGGTCGGTAATTTTTCAAATCCTCTTTATCACCTTTTTTATGCAAAAGAATTACTGTTGCAGAATCCCATTGGTTTGGTATGTTACCGCTGTTAAGACATTTGGTAAAGAATTTTGCAAGTATGTCTTCTACATATTCTCCAGCTTCTTTTAGGATATCTAATGTAATACCATCATCACCAGGGGCTCTTCCTTTCTTCATATTTTTTATTGCAAATGAAACTTCTTCTTTTAAGATTTTAGGAGCTGTTCCTTCGACTATTTCAGTGTCTTCGTTTAATCCACTGTTACTTTCATATAGTTTTTTGTAGAATTCTTCAACTCTTCTAAGTATTTCTTCCCTATTTCTTGTTACGGTGCCATCCTCTCCTTTTAATGCAATGATGTGTTTCTTCCCAACAGATAAACTTCCTTTAACAACCCTAAGGCTCTTGTTATTTTCAATGGCTTTCCTTACTAGCTCACAGTTGAATTTTCTTATGTCTTCTTTCATGCTTTTGCGCAGAGTTTTACAAAGTTCTATGTACTCAATCCTGGAACTGGTATTTCGATTGTCCACCTTCATATCTCTTCGCCTTTTCATGAGCTGTTTCGTCTTCTCAGATAATTTGCTATTGTGCTTTTTACAGGTTACACCACCAATTTCCCCAGCAGTTTCAACTATTGTCTTAACAATGTTTTCATTTGCTTCTGAGATATCACTTTCATCAATAAGTCCTTCCAGTGCAGAAAAGCGATTTTTTAATTCCAACTTGAATGCCTCGGTATTTACTTTCAGTTTCATTAGATCCACCCTCTTACTTACTTGTTTCCTAATGAGCTTCTGTCGTTCTAATTTAGTATTTAAGTGCACTTTACATCTCACCATTCGATGATCACTTCCAGTATTAAATCTGTTCAGTACACTGCAATCTTCAATAATTGATTTCTTGTTTGCCAGGATATAGTCAATTTCACTAGTTCCCCCATTTGGGTGTTTCCATGTCCATTTTCTTTGCGGTTTCTTCTTAAAAAATGAATTCATGATGCTAAGGTTTTCAGCTTCTGCAAATTCGATGAGTTGATCGCCACGTTCATTCCTTTCCCCATATCCGTATTTACCAACCGATGTCTCTCCTTGTTCCTGTTGTCCAATTCTTGCATTGAAATCCCCCATGATGAGCTTGATATGTTGTTTCCCTTTGGTGTGTAACTCTTTGATTTCTTCATAAAATTCTTCAACCTCTTCGTCGGTATGGCTTGATGTTGGTGCATATACCTGTACTATTTGAAGTTGGTATCGCTGGGTTAGTTGAACAACAAGCCTCGCTGCTCGATCTGATGTACTTTCAACTTCCAGAAGACAGTCTTTAATTCTTTTGTTGATTAAGAAGCCAACACCACTTGTTCTTCCAGTTTCCGTTCCTCTATAGTAAAACAAATGTCCGCTTTTCAGTTCCACCAACTCTTCACCTTTTCTTCTAATTTCACTGAGTCCTACAATGTCCCATTTGATCTTGTCTAGTTCCTCTTCCAATTCCTGAAGTTTTGCTTCAGAAGCAAGGGATCGTCCATTAAACGTAGCCAAGGTCAATAACAAACGGCAGCCTGGGCCATTCCAGTGATTCTTAGCACCCCCTGCTTTCATGCCACACTGACCGCTGCCTTGATCAGGAGCACTCCAGCACCTGGAGACTAGGGGCCATGGTTTCTGGTGTGTCAACATAATGGAGGAATTAGCCATAATTTCACCACGCTGGCTAAACGGGTTGGTGAATTAGCCCTCCCCTTCCGCCTTTCTATCCGTGTAGCAAATATTAATTTGCCACATAAATAGAAAGCTCAGCCTGCACCACTTGAAGGCGGGGTAGGACACTAGGTTACTGGCCTGGCCGGTTCCACACATCGTCACATACGTTCAGCGTGTGGGTCTCCTTCCAGTTAGATACCAGCAACCCTTTTGCAGGCCATATATATATATATATATTTATTTATTAGAAATCGACCGATAGATCAGCAATGGCGACCGATTTATTTATGTTTTCATAAATCGGCAGCCAATTGAAAAACTAAAAATTATTATCTACCAATCGGCCAATTGTATTAGCCGAAGTTACATTTTTCCTCCTTGATAAAAACAAGGAAATAGATCGCATCGCAATTTTCGGCTTTACCGCCGGAGACTTCTCAACTTTTATCCACAAGCACCTTTTACATTTTTGTAAACATATCGAATGATGCCACTTTTGCATTTTGAACTTATTCTCTACGTCCTTCTGGGTTATAAGTTTGCTATTTGTGGGACCGATTTTTCTCTGGATCTAAAATTGTCTGAGTAGTGATGAATTCGGTTTCGGCCGTCGCTCTTCGACGTGTGAGGAACGTCGAATTTCGCCTTTTCTTTGTCTCGCGCCTTTGTGATTCTTACTGCTTAATTTCTATCCTTCGAGTTTTTGTTTATCTAAAAAGATTTTTGAGTGCCTTCAGCGCAGTAGCGATTCCAGGCTGGGACCAAAAGTCCATACCCACCCAAATATTACCGGATTTTATTATCCTAACTATGTTCACCAGCCCCGCTGCAGCGCCAGAACATATAAGCAGGAATTTGTGCCCCTCAAATTTTTTGTCTAGGAACGCCACTGCGTACGTGTGATGAAGCTGAATTTTGAATACGTTTCTAGAGCACTCCGAAAGAAATTTCCCGTTTTAGTTTCGGTTTGGAGTTGACAGTACGTTAAAGTAGTGCCCTTTATTTTCCTAATAGCTGTTGCGCCTATTTCATCTGTCCATTGAATATGATTGTAAATTCTCGGTTCAGGGCTGCGCTTACGGTGTTAACGGGGTTAGGTAAAGCAGATTTTAGCGGCCCTGGAAAACGCTTTGACAAAACAAAATTGATTTCCTGATACTTGCAATACATTTTTGGCGGCCCTCAATTTTAGCGACCCTACGCGGCCGCCCAGCTCGCACCCCTCCCCCCCTAAGCACGGCTCTGCGTGATTGTTTCATTTTCATTGGATTTTATATCCTACATGACATATTAAACGCTTATTTCTTTTTCTTTTTTACACCTGCACAAAAGCTTAAACTGTGAAGTTTGGGTTATAGGATAGCGAGAAATTGAGAAGAAAAAATAGTCTAAAGCGAAAATCCAGTGAATATGTAGGAAAAAATGTTAATTATAGGAAAATAAACCTTCATAAATATTGATGTTCACATTCTAATATAATCGTTAAAACTTTTACTAAGTAATAATAATTGAAAATATCATCATCGGCAATCGGCGATGGAATATTAAAAAAATCGATTTTTCAGTCGGCATCGGTGGTTGTATGAAACTGAACAATCGGTAAAAATTCGACATCCGTCCATCGGTCGATCCCCAATATATATAGGTATAAATATAATGCTTTGCACCTTTTCTATTTGTTATTTTTATTAAAAAATTTACAAAATCTAAGGAGTAGTAATAAATATTTAATAAATTTCAAAATTCCTTTTATTTAAATTATATCTTATATATATAATCATTATGATTAAGTGTGACACTCTACTATTAAAATTAGCATTAGAACCAATTGCTGGCACACATGAAAACCAGAGAAAAGAAAATTTGCGAAACACTCAGGCTGAACTTGAAGCCGCGATCCTTAGATTAAGTTTAATAAATATATGTACGGAAAGGGGCTGTGCTTAGTGACTTAACGATTAAAACATTTGAACAGTAATCGAAGAATCACTGGAACAGATTCAGCTTGAACGTGCAGCAAATTTTTTTTTTACTCTGATTATTATGAGCTAAAAATCTTATCTGTCAATAAACGACGATGTAATTTGTCTAACAGACTCGAAGATTCTATCTGGTTATAAAAAAAACTGCAGAATGTTGCCGCCTTAAACATCGTTTTACATGTGCGTCGTTGATTGGTTAAAGAGGGCAAACTCGAAATACACTGCATACATTTGCTTTTACGTCGTTTAAACAATAACATACATGAATGTTTCCCTCAAACCTACCTTTTCTCATTACATACATAATTACATAATGCACATATTATGCTAACATATGCATATTATATGTATATACCAAGCGAAACCTGAGTACTGTAGGACATATAAAAGATTAAACAGAACAAATAAATTGTATAAAACTATACCTATAACAATTAGCGTATTCTATAGTATACTATAAAGCATAATTTTAAAGAAAATTCAATAAAATAAAAATATAAACAATAAATAAACGATATAGATTGATTGATTGATTGTTTGGCTTTTTTATGGCGCAAGAGCATCTGGGCTATACTGCGCCAAAAACGATATAGAACCTCCTAAGAACGATACGCTATATGATCAGTAACTTCACACGATATAGCTTGTGTGCTAACAGTGCTTAACAGTGCTATCATAAGTGAATAGAAGCTGTAAATAAATATTATTATTATCTTATTAATAATTTAATAGTGTATTTATTAATAATTATTTATCTACAATAAACTATGCTATATTAAAGAGCAGTGCATAGAAATAGGCATTTCTTACTCATATAGATGTGTGTAAATATAATTTTACAAAAATTCGAATTGTTTGGTAAAGCGGAACGTATCTTCCATTTAATACCCTAATTTAATGGAAAATTGATATACTATATACATATACGTCGTTTAATTAATCGTTGCCCTTTATAAGAACCTAATAATAACGTGTATCTCGGGGACCGCTGTGTAAGGCTAAGTTTAAAAGAACTATCATATATAAAATATCTTAAATTATATTTCTAAATCACAATACTTACAATATGCGTGAACCTATATCTTTCAAAATAGGAAATATGAAGATTTATTAGATTCATTTAAAGCAAGAGAAGAAGGAAATAAAATTAAACTACCTTTTAATTATAAATAAAAATGATCACTCAGTAACAATTGCAATACGAAAAAACAGAAGAATTCACAGTAGTTTTAAAAAAGCTAGTTTTTAAAAAGGTTAAGCAATAAATAAATAAACAAACAGATAAATTTAAATTCACAATATTCGTAAGTGAATTTACGAATGAATATTTATCAAAACAATATGAAATCTTTCCCTGAAAATCAGACGCAAGATTTATGTTTTCAAGAGCGTGTATTCCTGCAAGTGAGTAATCTACCATACTGGAAATCATTGAAAACAAAACTTACTCGGAATTAATATCTAATAAAAACTATAATAATTCCTTGTAAAAACATTCCTTACAAAACTGCATTATTGAAAGCATTATACGCATAAATATAATAGTGCGCTTTAAATTTCATGTTCAAATCAAATCTTAAATTCCAATGTAAGGTATTTGGTATGCATGTGTCAAAGTTGTTAAATCCATGAAAGTAAAACACAATGCGATGCGTTTTTGCAGACACCGTGTGTATTTTCAGTATTCAAAATTCTCGAATTTTACACCCAAGATTCAAACAATTATGTTATAGAAATAATTATGATGCCCATTGGTAGATCGCAAATATATATCTATTGTGGGCATCCTAGAAAAAAATCACCTTAATTGAAAACAATTCTCTGAATCACCGAACTCTTATGATGATTTCTTGTGAAAGTAAATTTATTTTCGAAGACTCAGACCCATATTCGTGTGAATTGCAAGAAATTGAACAATGATAAGGAAATCTCTTTAACTACTTTTGCACAAAATCAGTTATGATATGCACCTTTACTAGGTTTTTAAGCTTCCACTTAAAATTTTTAGCTCTATCAAGCTTTCAGAACATTCAACCCCTTTCTACCATCTTTTAGAATTTCAAAAGTTAATTTTCAAACAAACGAAGGTAATGATCCTCCCGTCATGTTTCGCAAAACACGCAGGAGTAGTCTAATGACGAGGAAGAACATTGAATGATATAGCTGGCCTTCAGCGATGATCTAATAGAGAAATATGTTTTGAGTAATACAAAATACATTTGAAATGCGGAAAGCAATTCTCATCTGCAAATGCTTTAAATATGGACACTTTTTGAGCATGGGAACAAAAAATTATATTTCTCCCGATAAAATACATAAAAGATAAAACTTCAAACCCGAAGTACAGTGAATTTTCAATTATCCGGGCGGTATTTGTAATATATTGCTACAAATATGTATATATTATATAATAAAACTTGAAACTGCAGAAACAAAAAAATAATACTTTAACACTTTTTTTTTTATGATTAAACTTTTACCAGATGTCACGAGAACAAACATTCGCGCAGAAATGGGGAAAATGTTTCCAGCGTGGATTCTGATGTTGAATGTTTCGTACATAATTTCCTTTTATTTGTGATTTTTTCTTTGTTGAAAATGGTGAACTGTCAAATGCGGCTTTGTTTTCCCATAATTTCATAGAAAACAGTCATTGTTGACGTAAAAACCCACAGTGAAAAAAAAATGAAATGGTGGCAGTCTATTATACTCAATTTCTTTTACCGCTCACAATGGCAGAAATAATAATTAAAAAGAAAATAAATATTTACGAATGATTCTTCACATTTCTTTGAAAATAAAAGTTGAAAAACAGTTTAAAAGGATAAAGAAATACATTTTTTCCTGATTTTTCAAAATACCTATTTTCTGGACAACTGTTGTTGTTGTTGTTGTTCATTGTGCAATAAAAAAAATTACTAAAACCGCAGAAAAGTTGGCTAAACTGGAGACACTGTATTTCCACGAAGAAATCGACAAAGTCCAAAAGTGTAGATCGAAAACTCCGCAGGGTGGGACGAGGCTATCATAATAGATGCAGTCGGAGAACCCACATTGGATTTATTTCATCAGTGTAGGCTGGCCAGCCCATTTCTCAAGGCCCGCCAACCGTGCAGAGTGTGCAAAAAATCTAGAGCTGCTCGTGTAATGCTCACCTTTAAACCAAAGTATATGGATAGGCAAAAGCAACCAAGGTTAACTTTTATAACGATAAATCGCAGAAAAGCGAGGAGGCAACAAGGGCTACAAAAAGCACCCCGTGCTGCTGAAGAAGTACAGCCGAAAAACTAGACGCTGGAAACGAGAACAGTGGTAGGCAGCAGCAGGGGCTTACCCAGGATTCATAAACTGGGGGGGGTTCAAGATTTTTAGGGTGTGTGTGAACTAGATTTCATTAGTTATTTTCATTAAACACATTGTGTGTTCAAGAATTTTAGGGGGTGTATCAAAAAATCTGGAGGGGTGTTGGGTGTGTATAAATCCCTGGGCAGCAGAGCTAACGATAGGGGCCAGCAGATGCTGCAGCCCGAGGGACCCACGTTAGCTCTCAGCGCCCTTGCTAAGCTGTAGAGATGAGTTCGGGTTCATTTTTCAAGGCCCGAGCCTGCCCGAAGCTTCGAATATAATACTAAACCCTTAACATACGATACAAATTTTAAAAATTTTGCTAAACTATTTAATTTCTTTCGGATTTTCATATACACATATTTTTACAATCTTTGAAAACGAATCACATAGTTGTATGCCTTGGAAAATTTTAATAAAAAAAAGTCAATTTTCTTAGCTTTAGTTGCATCCGTCTAATGAGCTCATTTCGGACTCGGGCGCAGCCCGTCTCATCTCTAGTAAATAATAAGTAGCTCCGTTAGGCCAGGTGGGACTGAGAGGCCAAGCTCTATCCAAGTGGAAAAGAGGTTACTTTTCTGGACAAGTGTGTGTGTGTGTAGGTAGGTGAATGTTGGAAAAGTTGACCGAGTATGCGGTACTCTATTTCCATAAAAGGTTAGATCGATGTCCGAGTCAGATTTTCTACGGAGGATCCGCTCTTTTACAGAAGAGAGTGTCGAAATTTCTGGAAAACTTTTCTGTGTGATAATTCATCCCAAACGTTTCATTGGTGCAAACGTTCTATGCGCAGCTTTACACATGCGCATTGTGCAAGAAGATAGGTTATTACACAATGCGCATGTGCGCGTTGTGTAATAAGCGAGATTATCAGCTGGCTAGAAATCTCCAACAGCTGAAGGTAAAAACGGCGTCATTTCCAATTTACGCTCTACAAAAGAATAGTAACCTCATACAAACGTCAGCATATTTCGCCAATTTAACATCAGCCCCCACAACTTCCATAGCAACCCCACATCATATTGGTCGCTTCGCAATGTTCTGCCTTGTTACTTACGGCTTTACCTATACGTCTATAGATAATATAGTACGAACAAAAATCTACGGATTAATTAATTATAAAATACGAATTTTAGCTATAATCGCATTTTGGATATTGGATCAGTATTTATTTAATATCTTTCTTCTCTAGTTGTCATTTCTGCTATTTTGAGCGCTAACCCGGAACTTGGGTATAATGTACATTCACCCAAATGCGCTGTTATTCTATTACGAGAGATCGCAGCGTCATCTAGCTAAAAAATTCAATGCTCGGAATAATATTTCTGGATTTCAGTTGAAAGGCCGGCAATCTCTCCCGAAACATGTCCCTGTGGTTTTGCGGTCTTGAAGTTTTTGGATACACAAGCTCATATTTCTGTATTTCACTTCTAATGACGACAACGAAGAAGATCAACAACAAATATCTAAGCCATGTGGTTAGCGATTAGTTCCAAGAAACAACTAATATAAAATAATATTGTTTCCAAAATAATATTAATTCTTAAAAGTTAATAATTTATTTTGTTTTGTATAAGCTAACAAAGAGAACATGGCTGAAACACAGAATTTGTGTGACAATGTTTTAAATGTATTGGAAAAATGTATCACAACTCCAGATCTTTTTGTAAAGTAAGTATAAAATTTATATATTGTATATTTACTGTTATTATTATTATTATTGCTTTAATGTATTTTTATCAGATTTGTTAGTTCACTGAGCGTTTGATCGTCATCTTTAGTAGAAAGCATTCGTTCATCAAAAGTATTGGGGATGGGCTATAAGATGAAATTTAAATGAAGTGATGTGACAGCGATGTCATGTAAAAAGGAATCTAATTAGTTTTATTTTTTCTATGGGGTACATTTGGTAGAATAGTCAGTGATTACTTGTATTTATTTATTATATTGAATTCAAAATCCGAAATAGTACCTTACGGTTTAACTGAACAGTCCATTACACACCTTCAATCTCCTTCTGAAATTTGTCGAAAGTTGTAGTGGATTGGCTTGTGATGTCATTCTTAGGCGTCTGTTTTTTAACACCACTTTTCACATGCTTCGCGTTTCTCAAAGCTGTGTAGTGGTGGTAGTACAGATACCGTCCCACAAGTTCAATTTTCCCCTAGAAATGAGAAGGAAAGTCGCTGTAATCGGAGTTTTGACATCAGCGATTTTAACATGTGATGTGTGATGTCACACAGGGTGGGGCATCATACGGTGTTTCTCTGTGGCGGTGGTAAGCCGTTTTGAAGCTGCTTCGTTATTCTTTTGAGTGTCATGGAAGTGTTGCAGCGATTGGAAAGATGTCGGAACATTTCAATGTGGATTTTTTTGTTCAATTGCGGTTGAAAGGGAAGAGGAATGTTGTTGGATTGGTTTGTGGGAGAAGGTTTATTTGGTTTGGAGTAGAAGGGCCCGGTTTGCAAGGTGCGGCTAGGCCTAACGTGGATGACGGAATAGTTGAAGAGGTGAAGTTATCTGACAGATAAAAAGGAATAAAAGTTAGTATGCCGTTTTTATTTTGTTCGCTGCACTGAGAAAAAGTAGCAGGGGGAAGGGTCGAGAAGCAAAGGGAGTGGAGGTTGGGAGTGGAAAAGGATTAGAGGGGTAGGAGTGAAGGAGAGAGAGTTTAGAGGGGGTAGGAGTGAAGAAGAGAGAGTTTAGAGGGGGTAGGAGTGAAGAAGAGGGAGAGGGTAGGGGTGAAGGATGGAGGAAGGAAAGGGGCGGAGCCTGTATTGAGACGTAAGCAACATGGCGGCAAGCCAGGACAAAGTTGCCATGCAGGCTGGAAACACTTTCCACTAAAAACAAAATGGAACGGCATCTGTACTAGTGCTGGCTGTGTCTTTTTTCATTGCAGCAAAATTATGTCAGAAATGCTTTTGTAATGTGTTTCTGGTCGTATTTTCAATTAAGAATTTGCAGGTTTTTAGTGATTCAACATTATACTGATTGAGGAGTACTCAAAGATTATCTGAACAGGCTGCAAGGGAGAAAGCCCAAAGCGGGTTGGGTGGAGGGAACTCCCCCTACTAACCCTTCTCTGAGGCAGAAAAGAGTAATTTGTTTTCAGGTGTGTATTTTGTAAAAAGTAAATACTAGCCCAAAAACACCATCAACAACATTTTCAATGTGGTGGAAGGTGACTTTGCCTGTTGTCAATTGGTTTTGGCAACATTTCGAAAAATTCAGGAGATAGAAGACATGTGACAAACTGTGCAGTTTCACTGTATCTTACTATCTGATAAATCTGGCTATATCAGAATTTGGAGGTCATGCTGGATAGGAGAAATAATCCAGTAATCTGAAGCATGTTGCGTTAACCCCAGCCTGACTAATACGTATATATAAAAAAAAATTGACCCATACACATAAATACGAGGAAAAGGGGGTGCCACCTGTATTCATAAAAACAGTGCATTTCATGAATGCAAGTAAAAAATTTTGATAATGCTAAAATTGTCTTCTTTTTTTTTGTCGTAAGATTTTATTATTTATACTCTTTCAGATCTCAGCCAGAATCAGCTATTCATTTCAAGACATTAGCGAAGCAGCTTTATGGAATGTCCATGAAGCTCAACGAAACCAAAATAGCTAGTTCGAAAGCCTTGCCCAAGCTTCTGATCTCAGGATTCGATGAAGAACAAATTTGGCAACAACTCGAGCTAAGAAATGTTCCTGCATTAAAACATTTTGAAAAAGCAGTGAAAGAACTCAACCTTGAAGCTCTTGCATCGAGTATTCCAGAAAGAAATGAAAGTATAGCAGTAGAAAGTGATGACGATCATTCTGATGAGGAGGGATACGCCTTTGACGATGACTCAGGAGATGACTCTGACATGTCCATGGAAGTGTTGAAGTCCAAGAAAGCACCAGTAAAATCAAGAACTCATGGGGGAAATAGACAGGAATCGGAAGTCGATGATCAGTTTTTTAAACTCTCGCAAATGGAAGAATTTTTGAAAAAGGCAGATTTAATTGCTGAAAGGACAGACAATCTGCCAGATGATGAGTCTAATGAAATTGATTATTATGCTGAAATTTCATCTGATGATGCAGGCGAAGATCATTCAGGAAATGAAGATGAGGAGAATGAAGAAGGAAATAGCTTGTTCCATAAAGATAAAAAGGTATTTGTATCTTTCATAAGCCAATCTTAAATTTTATTCCATCACATTTATTTATAGACTGAAATAATTTGTTATAATCATTAGATGAATCTATGCTACATTTGTTCAGAATAACATTGGTCTGTGTCTTCTCTGTTTGCTTTTGTCTCGTGTCCTAATGCTTTCACATTCGATGTCATAAAGTGGAAAAAATAAACCCAAAATTATATTTATTTTATTTTATAAAAATTAGCAAATACTAATGTTAAAAACAAAAATTGGATTTTGATGTGCTGCTATTTGACGTAACTTTGAATCAGTACTAGAAATTCCATGTAAAAATAGTTCGTTTTATTCAGGCAAGGAGGTCGGGACAACTTTGAGCCAATAAAATTATATTTATAGACTTCTCATCTGCAGTACTTGGAAGAAACTGCTGTATATAATGTTTGATAACTTATTTTCAAAAATATGTAACAGAAAACTACTTTCACAACTTTGCCAGCAGAGTATAGCAGTAAATCACTTGTGCCACACTTTAAAACTAAAAATATTAAAAAGAAAAAAAAAAGACTAGCACAGAGTTATCCTGAATTATTATAGTAAATATAATATTCAATACTAATGCGGATTGCACAACCCCTGGCAATTTTTTTCTAGACTCACCAAAATGACAGATGCCGTAGTCTGTGAGATGTCCACCATTTTAGAAAGTTATTTTTTCCTCATTTTGAATGCTTAGTTTTAGTTTGAGACTATTTTTTGGAGGTGGTTAGGTGGAAAAAATTTGTGGAGTGCTGGCCGTTTAGCAATGGAGTCAGGCGGGAAGAAGTGAAACCTAGAAGAGAAAGGGATCTGGTGGAATTGGAAGACGGAGGTTCCTAAAAATGAAAATTATCTGGAAAAGAATGTAGAAGGTCCACAAAAGTGGGGAATGGGGGCAAAATTGCTTTAATTTAGTCACTGTCTTAAATGTTTCGCACTTTTAGAACTAAAAGCACAATCATTTGATTTCTTTACATCCATCTCTTGGGGAAAATAACATTTTTATAATCTTCAGCCTTCTGAGTTTAGGTTAAGTAAGGCATTTTTAACTGTCTAGATCTTTCCAACCATCCGTCTTCTGGCTGTACAGTTCTTGAAGAACTTGGGCTTATTTCGAACCTTTCTAAATGCTATAAACCAGAAATCACCAACCTTTTGGTGCTTGAGAGTGCCAAGATATTTTATTGGATGGTTCCACATGTGTGACTTTACCGATTTCATTTATAAGAGTAATTATTATTTTAAATATTTTCTTATTTCAAATCTCTTCTTATGTACACATTATTGTAGTTCTACTTTGCTTGTATAATTTTGTTAAAATAAACGAGTGGTTGTCCAAAAGTGGTTATCTCAGCTTCCACTCCCAACTGTGACAAAAAAGAATTCTTCAATTGTACAAAGGTGATTGGAAAAGTTGGCTGCATCAGCAGCCTGTATTTCCAAAAAAGGTATAGTAAAACCATAATAATGAGATTGTATGTCTACCCCAGGAGTAATGACATATAAGTGAGAATTGAATCATGGCAGAGTTTCGTGGTTCAGAAAAGGTAGGATAGAGCCTAGATGAGGTTTGATGAAGTAGGGTAGGAAATATGAGTGATGATTTGGCGACCACAGAAAACAATCATCCGAAAACACGGGGCACCAATACAAACAGCTGCATGGAAGGAGTGGATGGCCAACGACATAGAAAGGCACAGTGTGGCAGGCGAAGGACATCAGAGCCTAAATAGCAGAGGTACCATCAACAGCAAGGACGAATATGAAACAAAAGAGATGAGCAGAGGCATCCATGGACTCTGGAAAAGAAAACACTCTGATGCATACTTTAGAAACAGACACATGGCCATTGCAAGATAAAAGTGTTGGGTGAGAGGGTGGACAAAAAAAAAGGCAGTCCAATTAAATCTGAACCATCAATGCAAGGCAAAACCAAGGGCAATGACCACAGCAATAACATAGGAGACAAGACAAAAACAGGAGAGAAAAAAAATGAAAGAAAAGGAAAGGCAATATGCCGAGCATGTACTCCCTCCCTCCAAGAACCAGATCCAGAATCGCCAAAAAAAGAATACTTTCTGATTAACTGCTCATCATAGTCTAGGATTAGTTCCCAAGGCTAGCAGAAAAGTGACCCCTACCATTTTGCCCCCTATAAATAATGAGCAGGCCACAAATATGTAAATGATGCACATAAATTTTTTATCAGTAGAACCCCAGTCCAAACGTCGCTTAACCAAAATGACTTTCTATAAAATTTGTTTCTTTATTTTTTTTTAACTGGATGCTCATTTAATGCTTTTTTGGCAATAACGCTCATACAGTGGAAATCATTTTTAATGAATGCTGATCATCCGAACTTCACCTAACTGAAATGGCCTTTACAATTGGTTTTAGTTTTTTTTTTCTGTCTGTAGGCATTCAATAAAAAAAATAGTATAGGTCTCATTTTGTTTAAGCGAAGTTCGGATGACTGGCTTCATCGAAAACGATTTCCGCTATATGAACGTCATTGCCAAAAAACATTGAACAAGCATTCAGTTTAAAAAAATAATTAAGGAGCAAATTTTATAGAAGTTTGTTTCAGTTAAGCGAAGTTTGGATGATTGGGGTTCCACTGATAAAAAATTTAATTTATTATCTACATATTTATAGACCACTCATTATCTGCAGGGAACGAAATGTCCAGTGTGGGGGGGAGACAAAATGCTGGGGTCCACTTTCCCAGATCCTGGTTCCTAAGGCCAAGAAGTTCCGATTTCTCAGAGAACTGTAAGTCCTAACACAATGTGACCCTTATTGTCCTTATGCCATAAAACTCAGAAAAAACAAACCAAGAACTCTCCTAGACTGTATGAAATCTCTATATATATTTCAGCAATGGTTAACCATTTAGATAGTGTTCTTACACACCTGGAGAAACTTGAGTCATCAGGTACTTTGAAAATGTCAGGGAAAAACAAGAGTTTCTGGTCAAAAACCTGGAAAAGTTAGGGAAAACTTCCCTTGATAATACTCCACAAAAGGAATTAATATTAAAAATAATTAACAATTAACTTAGTGAAAGTGGGGGTGTAAATTTTGGTTTCACACTGTGTCCATATAACCTAAATCCATCTCTGCATAAATATTATAGCGTTGTAACATGTGTGTATATATATATAAATGGAATAATTTAATTTATATATTATACCAGGGTATCAACGATTTTAGTTATGTAATTTTTTAAAGAAAATCATATGATTAAAATCAAGAATTGTTATGACCTTTTTTAAAATCAAATACTTTAGGCTGAATTTTTGGGAGTGAGTCGTTTGCCCAATAGGTCACCTGCCTGTTTATACCTGTCCAGAGCTCAGTTATAATGAGCTTGGTGTTAACGAGCATGATGGATATGAACTCGGTTTTAACAAGCAATGGATATAAACTCGGTTTTAACAAGCATGATGGAGAGGACGAACATTCTCATGTTAACCCAGCATGTTCATTATAACCAAACTCATATCCATTATGCTTGTTATAACTGAACTCATATCCATCATGCTTGTTATGACCGAACTTATATCCATTATGCTCATTATAACTGAACTAGAATGATAATTATGTATATGAGTTCGGCTATAACGAGCATGATGGATATGAGTTTGGTTATAACGAACGTGACGGAAAGGATGAGCATTCTCGTTATAACCAAGTTCATATCCATCATGCTTGTTAAAATGGTGTTCATATATATATATTATGCTTGTTATAAACGAATTCACATTCATCATGCTCGTTATAACCAAGTTCTTATCCATCATGCTCATTAAAACTGTGCTCATATACATCATTCTGGTTATAACTGAATTCATATCCATCATGTTAATTATAACCGAGTTCATATATATAATGCTTGTTATAAACCAATTTACATTCATCATGTTCGTTATAAACCAATTCACATTCATCATGCTCGTTATAACCGAACTCACACCCATCATGCTCGTTATAACTGAGTTCATATGCATCATGCTTGTTATCATCAAGCTCCGGACAGGTATAGCCGGGCTGGTGACTTGTCGGGCAAACGTACCAAACCCGAATTTTTAATTTATTTTTTAAAATGAGTTTAAACCAATACTTTAAATAAATCAATTGTTTAAATCTACGTTAATGAAAATGATTTAAATTGATTTTTCAATGCACAGGAAAATATAATTTAAAATAAAAATGACTTTCTTTTTATCATTTTCTAAAATATAGTACAAGCAAAAACAACTTTTCTGATGATTTTACTACAGTTGTTTACACACAGTTCATGGTCTGTTCCTAAAGGTCAAAATTGTGTGCATTAGATGGTTCCATAATCTAACATTTTTTTATCATTAATTGAATTACTTTAGTCCTTGAGAGATGTGATGTATGAAGACTTTTTTGATCCTCCAAATTTTCCTGATGAAGATTTCGAACAAAGTGAAGCTGAAGAAAATGACAATTCTGATGATGAAAATGAACTAACAGAAAACAGGTCAGTTATTGAAAATTATATAAAATACAATTTCGTAATAATTGTTTTCCTTTGTCTTTAATAAAAATTATTTATTTACCACATTCGTGAAGTAAATGAAAGGATTCAACAATAATTAGAAACTACTAATTTAAATAGCGCTGCCATTTTTTATTTAGAATTCTCCGGTGACTTAGTAGTGTCACATTTTTTACCATTCAGAAAATACAAATTTGAATCCATATGGTAGTGAACATTTTCCATTTTTCTACTGATTCATAGTCTAGGGCAGAAGTCAGCAACCCATGGCATGCAGACTACTTTTGGATGACACACACAGAGTGATTTTAAAATAAAACCCATTGTAAAGAATCCTCCTCTCTGACTATGAATTTTTTATTATCTAAGTGGATTAGTCATTAATTTGTATTCTATTAAATTACTAATTATTAATTTTTACTCTCTTAATGAATTTATTAATTTTCATTAACAGTTAGGTGGTAATCTAAACTTTCACAATTTGGGTGAGTATAGGCTGGCACAATATTACCTTTGGCATAACACCTTTAAAGGTTGCCAACCCCTGGTCTAGGGTTCAATTTCCTAGTCAGCAGAAAATTGAATTCCTTAGAAAATTATAGGGCCTGGTGCAGAGTTCTGCCACCTATGGCATGCCAACTGCTTTTCGATGGATTTTAAAATAATCCTCTCCCTGACTGAGAGTTTATTTTCTGAATTGATTAATTATTAATTTGTATCTTCCTAAATTACTAATTATTTTTATTATCTTAATTAATCAATGTATTACTTTTAATTAATAGATAGTGAACTAAACTTTGATAACTTGCGAGAGTGTAGGCTGGCATGTGGAAGGAGATTGCAGTATTACTTTGGCGCAACTCTTGTTCCATGAAATACAAGCAATTTTAACATGCGCATATACATTGGAATCCGTCCATAATGATACTTTCCATGGTCTCTCACATAGTGTGTGTAACATTTGACCTTGTCTATATGGATAAACTGACCATTGGCTACTTCTGGGGAGGGGGCTGAGAAAAATTAATGAGTAATTGTAAGGGGGGGGGTGGAGGCTAAGAAAGATTATTACCTCCTTCTCATAGCTGTCAAGAATTTTAGTGAATGTACAAGATACCAAAACGCTACAAAAATAATTGATACTGCTTGACAATTAGTAATGAGCTAAAAAGTACCTTATTTTAAAATGTGACTGTAAAACTTTTGAAAGTAAATGCATAGCAGGTTCGAGCAAATAAAATTCTTGGAAAGCTAGGGGGTGGGTTCAAGCCCTCTCTGTCCCCCCTCCTATACGGGTGCTTATTGAACTGACTGTAATTACATCTTTTTCTGCTCCCTAGAATAGAATTTTATACCATTGTACAGTCAAACCCCGCTATAGCGAACCTCAAGTGACCAAACTTTTGGTTTGCTGTATTCAGGCGTTTGTTATATCCGATAATATTATACATTTTTTTTTTTTTTTGCCACCCACGTTTAATTAGCTCAAACTAGAGCTTGTTAAAATGGTGTTCATATATATATTATGCTTGTTATAAACGAATTCACATTCATCATGCTCGTTATAACCAAGTTCTTATCCATCATGCTTGTTAAAACCGAGTTTATATCCATTGCTTGTTAAAACTGAGTTCATATCCATCATGCTCGTTAAAACTGTGCTCATATACATCATTCTCTGGGGAAAGCGTCTCTTTTTCTCCAAAATTACATAAGCTCTAGTTTGAGCTGTAATTAATACGTGGGTGGCAAAAATTATAGTATAATAAATTCCCCCACGAAAACTCACAAAATTCTCGCCCCGGAGGCTTTCTTGTGTTGACCATATTTGGCAATTGTGTTATCCCTGCGGAGGGTAATAATACCTTAACATCCGATAATATTGTAAGTATAGAAAATTGGATGGCACTAAAATCATATGTTATATACATCTGTTCATTACAAGCTAGTTCGCTATAACGGAATTGGACTGTACTTAACTATAGCAGCACATCATTAATCAGCAGTACAAATGCCTATTATGTTTATGCCTTGAATTTCATTTTGTAGTGTCGATCTGATGACCCCTATTCGAGCCATTTTCTCGAGGAAAATAACCTTTGAGAATCTATTGTTATAAACAGGTTTCACTGTATATATATATATATATATAGTGAAATTTGTCTACAGCGATATATTTCCCCCCCTTTTCCCCAATGCTCTGGTCCCCACAGTTATAGAATGTGTTATGTTCAACTTTATCTGTAAAATACCCTTTCCCGATCCCTTCAGTATTGTTGTAAATTTCATTGTATATTGCTAATGCAGAACCATTTCGTGCACTTTACATAATGAAAATATTGTTATCTATTGAAATCAGGGTATCTACTGATACGGAAGGCCTGGAAAACTCCGAAGTTTTTCTGACTTGAAAAATCAGGAAAATTTGAAATGCGAAAGCCTAAGTCGGAGAAATTTGAAATTCATTGTTATAATAAATAGCTTATTAAAATAATTTTCCTGAACTTTATTTTTCATACTCCATTACATACTTAAAATTTTGAAAAATGTATACTTTTGAGTAAACTTACTCCAAAAATTTTTTTTTTTGGTATAAAAACTAATATAAGTTATATAAAATTATTGCTCCCATATATATCTCTCTCTCAGAATAGCTTGTTTGCCCAATATATAACTGAAGCTTTAAAAAAATGTTTTAGCTAAATTATCTAACTTATAAACAAGACCTTAGCCAGAATTAATTTTGGGGGTTCAAAAATTTTTACAGCATGTATCGATACAATCATAGCATGCAAGGCCGTAGCCAAGTCCCATTAAAAATTTAGTTTTGGGAGGGGCAATCAGCCCCTAAGATTCCCACCCCCTCTAGATATGGGCATTTTCATAAGGGATTTTGATCATACCAGTCTGATTTCTCCTTATAAAAGTCATACACACTTTAAATGGAATAAAAGATGAAGCATCAGCTTTGCAATTATATAGTTACTCAAAAGGGGACGAATAAAAATGTTGTTGTAAATATTTAATTAATGTAAGTTTTTAATGTAAAGTAATGCATTTCTTTTAATTTTTTTGTAAATTTATTGTAATTGAGTTATAAATGGCTTTGGGGTTTATGTTAGTGGATTTTGTGGTCTGGAAATATTTGTTGATTATGTGTCTAATGCATTGGTGTGTTTTGAGTACTATAATTAACGACTGGAAATTGATTAAGATTTGGTCTGTTTGAAAACCTTGAAAAGTCAGGGCATGTGAAATATATTATTACATGTATTCCTTATCGTGATATCTATTAATTATATTTCCATTATCATTCAGCAAAGACTATGATACTCGTGATTATGATGCTACAGAAGAGATGGAAGTTGATCCTAAACCTAAGGATCTTTTCGAAGATGGCAGTTTGAGTGAAAATGAAAACAGTTCTAAATCAGAGGCAAAAACTGCTTTTGAAAAGCAGCAAGAAAAGGTAATTTGTTATTCGCTAATTTTCCAGTTGATCCATTAAAAACCTTTTCTTTTGTGCGATGTAATAAAGATGCTATAAATGCCTCAGTAGCTATAACCATAGCCTTTAAGCGTTGCTGGACTGGCTTTAATTTCCTGTAGGCTTTGCTGTATATATATAGTGTGGTTCGAAAATCACATAACCATTGGGTGGTTAAGTGGTAACATGTTCATGCAGCATGCTGTTAATCGAAGTGGGATTCCCAACGGTACAAAAAAGAACGTTTACCAACTAACTGCTCACTGTAGGCTGGGGGGGGGAGGGGGTTCCCAGCATAAAATGACCTTATCTGCTTCTGTTGCTGTAAAACACATTTTAATTGAGAAAACTCATTTAGTGGGCTAATAGCTAAGAATTTTTGTACCTGTGTTAACTCATATTAACATCGTGACAAACATTCTCCAGCTCCTTATCAGATTTTTGTTGTTGATATTTTATTCTAAAATTTAGGACCAGAAGCGAATTAAGCAGATGGAAGAAAACCTTTTACTACCAAAACCATGGCAGCTGACCGGAGAAGTCGATGCTACTCATCGTCCTGAGAACAGTTTGTTACGACAGCCTACAACTTTTGATGTTAATCCTAAACAAAGTAAAGTTACAGTTGTGTCTATTTACGTATTGTAACTCAATTCTAGTTAAACTTATTAAAGAAAATGTGCATTTTTTTGTGTGAAAAGACTTTTGCATAATTTGAATAAAAGCTTGGCAAAAGAACTTACAAATACTAAGAAGTTGTTTATTTTCTTGAGGGCAATATTAACATAAAGAATAATTGGCTACCTTTTTACATTTATGTTATCCCTTCGATCTAAGTAAGCTTTATGAAAATGGCATATTTATCCATGTTCAGTGCATCACTGTCAGTTCTTTAATATATATCCCAATTCCTTCTACAAACCTTGCCATAAATAATCTTGAGCTGTAAAGCTAGTATCAATGTATTATTATTTGTTCCTAAGTTTTTATATGCTGACTAAGTTTAGACAGCAGACTTCGCTTCTTAACTGGTCTCATTTAAATTGGCCACCGCTTTAACCAGTCATCCACTTGCTTCGGTTTTTGCCGCTACAAAAAACAACGCTACATTTCACTGCTATCTACCTTTTCTTGTTTAAATAGTACTTTTATCATTTTAGTATCAATTAATTTAGCCGTTTTCATTATATCTTAGTTTTAGCACTTTTTCGATGAGCAGTTCAATTTATGGATTAAGTAAATGGTCTCACCATGGGAAAACCAAACGGGAGTCTACATTACATGTGACATGCACAGTTTTTAAGTCGTTACATTAGCACAGCATTTCTCAAAATGTGTTCCATCGAACGCAAAGGTTCCTCTATGACTGGGGTGAGGGGTCGGCAAGCAATTTATAAAACATCACTGAAATTTAAGGAAATCTGCAAGTTCTGTAATATGTCCTATCATAATAAACCCTTAGAAAGAGTTAACTGTAAGCAATATCCCACAACAATAGAAAAGTACTATCTACAATTTTATACTGGTTTATTGCTTAACATATTAATTAATAAGAATATATTTGTATATATGTCCAAGTGGTTATAATAGCCCTTTACGTTCCTTATGGCCTGTAATATTCCTTAAATAATAGTTATATAGGCTCCATAGCTGGAAATGTGATAAGTAAAAGGTCCTGTAGAGTAAAAATTTTGAGAACAAGAATAGAACATTTAAATTAAATATACAGTGTGTCTGATAATTCAATTAGAAAAACTTGAGAGCAATTGTACAACATAGGCCGGTGCAGTAAAGGTCAATAACATAAAATGATGGATATTTTCATATTCTTGGTTTTTTTCTGGCATTGGTTTTATTATTTGTGTGATTGTCACGGTATGAGCATAACAAGGAAGAAAAATCATATTGCATCGGGGTCCTACATTTACCCCAAGCAATCAAACCCACTTAATTAAGACCTAAGAAACCAACCCCTAGACGATAATGAACAGTTGGTAAGTGGGTTTTTATTTTATTTTTCACATTTGGGAGTCAAACCTGGGATAACATCGTACTAGACAAACTTGTCACCACTGTAAAGCCTTCAGCGTTGATTTTAACTTTAAAAAATTATTATATATATAATTAGAGGTAGGTTATACAGGGTCGAAAGAAGGTCATGTTTTCTAAAACACCTAAACACCAGTTGTATTTGTTCTATACAACACCCTGATCCTTTTGTTGTATCACATGTCATGATTGGTTTGAATTTCGGATGGTGCATGCCAATTTAGTAACACAATCCAACGTTCTATGCATTGTGACAGCAGTTTACACATTTTTGAGTGTAACTGAGCTCATTTTTGAGCTACAATTATAATTTTGGTGTCTTTACATGTTTTTCAGATCAATGAATCCAATGAAATTATCACATTAAAGTATAAACACATTTTAATTTTGTAATTTACAATTATTGCTATTTTAATTCTGAAAACTACCAATTTTCATATATATATATTCACCCCTTCTTAAGAAAAACTTTAAATAAACTATCAGTCACATGACAATTGTTCAAAACAAATGAAGAATTATTACTTTATGACCCACACGCCTATTATATTACAAGGAATGATTTGCTCAGCCACGACGTTTCAGATCTCTACCTTCCGAAGATAATGCCATCTCAAATGGCAACTCCCCCCCCCTGTTCTGGCCAACACTCCAAGTGTTCAATCTTGTACCGGAAGTGTTCTTCAACAACAATATGTTCTAAACAGATTTTCACATACCACTGTCTGTCACTATTCTCATTGTCCCATATTACAATACAAGGCTCATCGACACTTGAAGAAACATCAGGAACAATAGCTGTGGTTCCATCACCATCAGTAACGGAATCATTTGCTTTACGTTCGCAGTGTATCAAAATCCTCAACATACTTTTTTCCGAACGCATGTCAGGGATTTGGAGAATGTCATTTGCTTCATTATTTGTCACTAATATCCTTAGATTCATTTTTAGATCAGCCATTTCCATTTGATTTACTCTGTGCAATAAGAACGGATATGCAGATCATGAGGCAATGTATGGCAGCGAAAGTGCAATTCTGTCCTGAATATGTGCTTTACCTTGTTCTCGTTTCCAGCATTAGCTTCAAAGCATTGCTCAAAGTCTTCTATTGTTGTAATGGGCCATTCTAAGATTTACATTTTTGTAGAAGCATATTCCCTGTTCAACAGACTTTTGAGTAGTCCCTGTACATTTTTGAAATTTCTCATCACTCAGCTTGTTTTGTTCCATAATCCATTTCTTTTTGTATTCATCCAGTATTCAAGCAATGTCTTGTTGTTTTGGATGTGGATTGTGTAGTGGATTTGAATAGTCATGTCATCTCGAATTCTCTTTCCCATAAATTTATAGTTGGAACATGCAGCTGAACAAGCTGATTGATCAAGGAACTAATTTATCAAATTTGGCCAAATCTAAATCGATTTATGTGTTGGTAATCCAGTAAGTAATCTGTCATCCAATGTGTGGAGTCCAGTTGCTCTTGGATTATTGTCTGTGGCGACAGAAAATACGTACTCCCTTTTTCGTTGGACATCTAAATCGAGAAAGCAAATAAGAATAGCTAAATGTATTTGTTTGCTATTCTAAATAATTTTATATAATTAATTACCTGACATTGATTTTAGAAGGTCCAATAATTTAGTTGCTCCTCCAGCATGCCAACTTTTTACATTAACTCTGTGTTTATGTGTGAAATCTGTGATTGTGTTTGTTTTTTTTTTGCATGCGTTCAAAATAACTTTAATGTTGGTTTTCTTTTTTATGGCAGTTAAGCAGATAGCCTGTTCTTTTGTGAAAGGTTTCTTCCATATTAGTTCTGGTTTAACAACAAAAGCATGAACTGCTGTATTTTGCTTGGTACTTGCATAAGAAGGAGGATTATTACTAATAATAGCCAACATGCATTCACTAATAAGGGGTTTGTCCATAAAAATTAATCTCAACTGATTTCCGCTCATGGTTAATGAAAATGTTTCAACTAGTGGAAATGCTCACCTTCCAGAATAAGATAAAGTGTGGATTGTTTTAATAATACCTTTATAATATCAACAAAAATAACATCCTAAAATCCTCCATGCTTCATTTCAGTAGTTTATGCAATGAGGCATTTTATGTATAAGTAAACAGATCCATTGGATGCACTGACCTGGAAAATAGATGACCAAAATTATAATCCTAGCTCAGTTATGCCCAAAAATGTGTGAAATGCTGCCATGACAAATAAAATGTCAGTTTGAATTACTAAATTGGCCTGCACCGTCTGAAATTCAAATCAATCCTGGCATATGATATGTCACAGTTATCAGAACACTATGTAGAATAAATATAGCTGGTGTTCAGATGTATATGGAATATGTCATTTTTATAACCAACCTTTAATATATGTAAAATATATAGGCAGTGTATATATTTTACATTTATTATTATGTTCATATCTGTGGAAAGACTTAAGGGTTTATGTAGAGTTTGGTAAAGCATGAAACGGTGTGTTTTAAAAATTTGCTACTAAATTTTGAGGCTGTGGAATCATCTGATTGCATTAGAGTACATTTTATGTATAAGCACTTGAGCAGTTCTGCAAGCTGATGGTAAAATTTGTTAACTCTTTTTATCTTTAGATAATATCGAATCAACAGCCGATTTAACTTCTAAAATTGAAGATATAATCAAGATGGCGATATCCAATAAGGTATTTCAGTTCTGTCCTATTAACTACATGTTCCATTAAGCCACTACACTTATAAGTGTAAAATTAATTTTTCATACTGAACTTAATATACATTCTTTACTTTAGATACTCTTATTTCTTTAATAATTTAATATACATAATGGAGATCTTAAATTTGTCTTTAAAGTGCTGGTCTTGTCTGTTATTTTTTCAGAGGTTCCAATTACAATACAATACAATTTAAATATACAGTAGAACCTTGTAAAATGACCACCTGGATACAGTGACTGCTTTTTATAAAAAAACTGGTAGGGACTTAGTCTTGCGTATACCAAAGTCTGTCGTTTATAGTGACTACCTGTCCATTGTGAGTATTGCAGTCCAGTCCCAAAGGTGGTCACTTTAGGCAAGTTCTATTGTATGTGTAGAGAGAATGAATGAGTGGCCGCAGTTAAATGTCCTTTGTTTAGAGCCTATTATAGCTTAATTTAACAGACAGAATGTCACTAAATTTTGTAAGCAGACGGTTCAAGACATGAAAAGAAAGATTTTGTGCATTAAAAAAGAAAAAAAGCTTTAAAAAATTGCTAAATTGGGACAAGGGGTAATGCTGCATTTATAATCCAGGACTAAGCAATTTCACAACTTCAACAATGAAATTGCTTAGAAGCAAGGTCGGATTAAGGTTTTGTGGGCCCTAAACAATTTTTTTCCAGGCCCCTTATAGTACAAATTAGGCCTGTGTAATTACATTTGGACCTGTATATAACGAGGATCTTGTGATCAAAGAAAAGGCTTGTTAAATCCATTCTGGAATTTAAATTTTAAACTTTGAAAATAAAATCGGTACAGGTAATATACGTGCATGCAACATACATACAAAAAAAATCTAAATTTGCACCGGAATAAAATTACTGCCCTGGTGATAAAGTATGATTAAAAACAATTTTGAAGTATCATTGAGTCTTCACTGTGCCAAGCCCCTAAAAAAAAAAGCAGATGCTAAACATTTGTCTTGTTTATGCGATAATACAGTCCTGCTTGGAGGAGACAATTTTTATGCAAGATACAGCTCTTCCTCATATTCCGCGACTAATACAGCAGCTTCTGTAGCAGCACCCCGCAGAAAAAAAAGTTATTAGTATTATTTTTTTTTTTTTCAATTTCATGACCATCTCCCTCCCACCACTGCAGTATTCATGCATGAAATTTTTGGTTCCTGGGTTCCTTGAAACCTAATATTTATCCTAGAGGTCTCTGAGCTTCGACAGCTTTAAATGAAAACATACTACGAATTGTAAAGAATATTCTTCCAGACACTTTAAGTCCCACTGTTGAGATTTCTATATGCAGGATGCAATGTTTAGAATTTTTAATGCACAAAAATTGTGGCCACATTTAACAATATCTTTCGTGTTTGATTCCATGAATGACAGAGTGTTCACAGCCCAGGAATTTTGTCACCTTATCATATTCCCTAGTTAGTGCACCTAGTTAATAGGACCTTTGGAAACTGCATATCCTGCCACAACGTGATCTTATCCATCTTTGCACCATAAAACTCAAGCACCTATTATGTACAAATTAACCTACCATGCATTTCTTAAAGCTAAAAGTGAGGGCTGCTAGGAAATCACAAATTGTTGAAGTTATTATATGTGTGGTGCAGTAAGATCTGTCACAAATTGAAGCATAGCTACCATAAAGACATATTGTAAGTAATGTGTTCTAAACTGTTCTAATTTTATCTAGGCCTGGATGGACGTGGAACGAAAGATAAAACCAAAGGAGGATGCCGTTCCATATAAACGCCGACCTGAGTTAGACCAAACTAAAAGCAAGAAAGGTTTAGCTGAAATTTATGAAGAAGACTATATGAAATTAAAACACGTAAGAACAAACATTTCTTTTGTTATAAAATATATTACTCGTGTAAAAAAAGAATAGTATATATTTTTATAAAAAGTGCTTTCCTTTCTTGTAAAGCATTTGTAAGTTGTGACGCAATGTAAGGAAAAAGCTTGATTTGCATTTGTCAATTTATAATTAAACAGATTTAAATTTTTACAGAAAACAAACAAAAAAACATATACATAATATAGTGATTAAATACAAATGCAGAGACAAACTACAATGGACTCACGTTTTTACCAACTATTGTATTAGTCCCGAAAAGTATACCACAGTATTAATGTTAATTCACGTTTATGAACTTTTGATTTTATGAACTTGTTCTAGATCCATGTGAGTTTGTAAAATCGAAAGTTCATTGCATGTATGTATATATACATTTGCTTAGCTTTATATCTATGAATCCACTAGGCTGTGACCAATCAAAAAGTTTAATTGTGTGTCGTGTTTTCTGGGTCATGCTAAATCATATGTCCCTTCTCAGATGACCCATAATACTGTCATGTAAAATATACAAATAAAAAAGTTTACCAATTTGCAGTATGTCGATTCCTCTTCTCAAAGCTTTTAAAATTCGAAGAGAAGTTTTAGTTTGAAACCAGAATATCGTAGATGTGACAGAACTGAATTCCAGTGATTCACACACCTTCCTTTTCCTCTCCTGTGACAAACGTAAGGATGAAAAGACCTTGTATAACACGCCTTAGTAGCGTGGTAAGTTGAGCATTTGAAAATAGCAACCCGAAGTTTATTTGTTCAATTCCAGGATGGGCCATGGCCACTTCGTTTCTTCTCAGACTCTCATAAGCCAAATGCAGGTTTTAGTAAAACCAAGTAAATTACTGAAACCAGGAATATATCAATAATTCTTTCACAATTAGGGTGATTTCTTCAAAGTTGTATTTCTAAATTTATTTAGACGATTTCCAAAAATGTACCTTGACGCAAAATGACCTTTTCTTTCCTTAGTCTGCAAGAAAAGAACAACTAACCAATTTCAGAATTAACTTCCAAATGCTAGTCTCTTGACAAAATTACTGACATGGCAGCATGACTTGACAAAGGGAATTTATGCCAAATGCATGATATATACCTTACTAAAGCTTTTATAACAATAATACTGGAACAGATGCCTAACTTGAACCATGTAAATTAAGCCACACAAAATTAGAAAACAGACCGAGAAAAAGTTATGCACATACTACACAACGAACTAAAAAAAGTGATTAGAAAAAAGAAGTATAAAGAAGTACATATAGTACAATCAAATCTCACTAATGTGAATTACTTTTAGCACAAATTGTTTCCTAAATCCCTGTCAGATTTGAGTAATTTAGAATTACGATTCCCATCCTTTCTGGACAACGCAAACTACTTTCATCACGAAAATGTTTTGGTTTTTTTTTCACTACAAGTATTTGCACTAAGATTCGACTGTATAGTATGAATGTTGAGTGTGAAAACAATATGACACTTTTCAAAAGAATCAACAACTACAAAATTAGCTGTTTTGATTCTAGGAATACCAAAGGTATTATAGTCATTTACATTGCAAAAAAATTATCTGTAAGTATGTATTTGCAATCGTGTTGGTGAAGATTTCTGTGTGTAGAATACTTGAGCGTAAATAAGCAAGCATTTTACATGCTTGCACCGAAAGTACTGTTAATCAAGCAACAGGAAAATAAATCCTTTTGATCATCGTTAACCGTAATTTCATCTTTGATTTTCCACCCTTTTATTTAGAAACCAGAAGAGGAGGAGGACCCAAGACATGCTGAAATCCAAAAGTTAATGGATACCTTAACGCCAGAACTTTATGCTTTGTTCTCTCATATTCCAAAACCGGTAAGTGTTTATTTGATTAATTAGAAATGATCCAGAAATTACCTTAGGATTGGTATTTTGTTTGAATATATTTTGGCATTTACAAACCAGTAAAGAGACTCCAGTGGTTCCAAGTTTATATTTCATTTTTATAGGATATTATTACCATTTGCTAGGTTAGCATAGTTGCCAAACTGGTCAACACATAAAGCCACTGACCCTGCAGTGGCATAGTGTAGTAACGGGTTCGACTCCCAGCAGTGCAAAGAACGCTTACTCAGAGATCTCATAAAAGATCGCACTGCTCACTGTAGTCCGGGGTTTGGTTCCCTAGGCCTTAAGAGGTTCGGATTCCTCGAAAAACTGTAGTTCCAAAGATTCGGATTCCCTGTAAAATAGTAGATCCCACCACAGAATGACCATTGTAGTGTGTAAGTCATGAAACCACAAACGAGCATAAAGCCACTTGGGTGATGTATTTTGGAATTTTTCATGGAGAATAAACGTTATTAATCTGTTTTGACACCTACATTATTAGTTTAAACTAAAGTTTGATACATAGAAGAAAGGGAATCATCACCCTAACTCAGTATCAAACTGGGGAACCTCTGTTAGTACCAAAATGCCTTAACCATTTGGTTATAATTTGTATCAAACTTCCTCATTTTTATTACAGGTTTCTTACAATAAGAAACATTTTAAAAAAAAACTAAATCATGTATTTGCAAGGACCTACATTTTATCTCGGAAATCAACAGTTGATAATGTTAACTCTAACTGAAATGTGGTTATTATTGGTGCAACAGTTAAAGTCAATGAACTCTGTTCAAATTCTGTTAAGCTTGAACTTGTATAAATGAACTAAGGTTTTGAGTTTGTGTTAAACTATGAATTCTGTTTTACGGAGCCCATTGCAGTCTTGGACGTAGAACAAATTTCTCAAACGAGGCCATAAATCTGCATAAAACACTGCTTTGTTTTCAGGAAAATTGTGATTTTATGAAGTATGTTGCATAATTGGTGGATAACTTCGCAACAAGCTTTTGCTTTCTGCTGTCCTTCATTCCTAACCTTCATTACTCTAAATTTGAACTGTATCATCAAAGTAATATCTTAACAGATGTGTCAACAATTACTATATATAGGTTGAATGAATTTCTCTCTCACCAGCTGTAAGGAGGCCTTTTTGTGCACTAATGCAACAATGTGGTCTAAATCAAAGACTTCCTGTTAACAATACATATGTTTAAATGCAAATCAGTGAAAATACAATTCATAAATAGAGAGCAAAATAAGAAAACCTCCCTGCAATGTTTGATGTTAATTGACAGTGCTCAGGTATTTTGCTGCTATGTGCAGTAGATGATATAAAAAATGCAGAAAACCCGTCTTTTTTTTCATTATACATTTATCAATCTCTCTTAAACTGTCGTTTATCTCCACTAATATGTTTATTTTATTAGCTAATTATTATTTTAGATTACAAAATGTTTACTTATTTTTTTTACCTTTATAGCCTGTGCCTGAAATTAAAGTAGTTAACAATCTACCTGCTATAAGTGTAGAAGAAGTTGGTCCTGTTGGTCTTAGCAATGCAGCCTTATTAGCTCCCGAAGAAGTCAAGGTAATGAATTGTTATACAATAATTTCTGCCACCCACGTATTAATTACAGCTCAAACTAGAGCTTTATTCGTTTTGGAGAAAAAGAGACGCTTTCCCCATCCTGGATTCGAACCAGGGTCCCTCCGTTTAGCCCGGAGTGTCTTGGACCGCTAGACGAATGAGGACAGGAAACAACGCTCTCTTTCTCCGTATGTAAAGATGTTAAGGTATTATTACCCTCCGCAGGGATAACACAATTGCCAAATATGGTCAACACAAGAAAGCCTCCGGGGCGAGATTTTTGTGAGTTTTCGTGGGGGAAATTTATTATACTATAATTTTTGCCACCCACGTATTAATTACAGCTCAAACTAGAGCTTATGTAATTTTGGAGAAAAAGAGACGCTTTCCCCATCCCAATGAATTGTATTTAAAATGTGTAGGGGACCTATAGAAGTCCCACTTTGCTTTCTAGAAAGCGTTAATTTCCACAGATACCTCATGAAAACCAAAGCTTATTCTGCCTATAACCAGCTATAAAATAATAAGACCTGAAGGTTTATGTGGAGCTGAAGCAGACATTTATTGCTGTAAATGAAGAATTTCTGAGAATATGGAAAGGAAAAATCATTTGGAAATACATAGAACAATTAATGAAAACAGGGAGTATAAAATTAGGAAAAATAAATATTCCAACTGTGTAGTAATATCATACATGCACAAAAGTAGGAATCTTTAAAATAGCTTTGTCACCTTTAAAATATTTTTAACACACGCATTTTCAACAAATTAAAAAAAATCTAAAGGTTTTTAAAACTTATCTTCTCAGGAAATTCTATCTTTAAAGGACATTGAAATTTTGTTCAAAGCTGAGCTTATAATCTAAAAAAGTTTAAAAATCACTGTTTAAATGCTTTGCAATTTCCAATAAGACTTGATTAAATTTGCAGATGTTTAATTTTTATAAATTTTATTTAACTTGCTTAAATAAAACATGTGAATCTCTTTTCTGGTATGTGTATATTTGTTTTCAAATTTTTTTGCTTCAGAAAAAAACGAAAGGTGACATTAAAGGTGATATGGAAAAATCAGCCACAGACAAGAAACGGGAGAGACGGAAAAAGAAGCTTTATCAGAAATTGCAGCAAAAGAAAACTGATGAAAAGATGAAAACATTAGCTGCTTCAAACCCTAAACTGGCCAAAAAACAAGAACAACTTGCAGCCATAAAGAAATTGAAGCAACACAAGAACACTGTTATTGTTAATGTAAGAATTTGAGTTTATTTTTCCAGCATCCACATTTTTTTATTTTTTACATTAAACTTTATTACTAATTTAATCAACCGTTGTTCAAACCTAAGAACAGTATCAAGGATGCTACCAATTGTGTATTTTTTAGCACATACGGACATTTTTTGTCTCCTTTTTATTTATACCTTTTGGTGAATCAACTGTTTTTTGTATAAAGAAAAATTAACATCTTTTGTCTTAGGTTATTGCCCATAGTACGTATCTTGACGAATTCCAATTATAATCTGTCTTTGAAAATGTGCATTCCAAATTCTTGTTCATTTATACGATTTCTAGATTTCATTTCTTTGAAATCTACTAATAAATTTTCGATTGAGGTTGAATTTCGAAGTTTTGTTATCTGCTTTTAAGATCGCTGGCACTTTTTTTTTCAAACTATTAAAAAATAGTGCATTTTGAAGTTTAAATGCACATTCCCGTAACAGAAGATGCTAGAAAGTGTGGCATAGATTGCAGAACAAACAGCTTCACTGCAGAAAAATCACTGAGTAAATCACTTTTTGTTTAAAAAATAAAAAAGGTAAATTTAAAAATGTTTAAAACATACTAATATGCACTCTAAGATATAACAATCGACATAGCAAGGAGTTATGCAGTTGAGACAAAATTTGGTGAATGTGGTATGTACATGTACAGAAGTAAAAATGTTTACAATTTCAGATGAATTAGATGATTTATTCAAGGAAAATAGCTACACAAATGAGCAGATCAATAAAGCATTAGTTGGTCTCTGGCCTGGATGCAAGCTATTACTCGGTGTGGCATTGGTGGACAGTGTCCTGCAGGTGTTCTTGAAATTTGTCTTTGCAATTGTCTCTAATTGTCAGGTTAATTTGCCAACATTCTGGGATGGTTGAAGGCACCTTCCCATCAGCTCCCGAATGAATTACCCTCGCTGTGTTGGCGCCATAAAACCACAACCAACCAATCAATGAAATGTGCCCTATTGGGGAGAGGTCTGGTGATGTAGCTGCCACGGAAGTATTTGGCAAACACAAAGACAAGTCAGTAGAAAGGCGTGTCATGTGCAGCCAGGCACTATCTTGTTGAAAACCCAATCCATGAAAATGCAAAAGGGGTGGCAATACAATTGGTTGGGCAGTTTAATCAAAGTACCTCTGTGCAAAGGTGCTACGAATGACTACCAAATGGGTCCAGCCATTAAAGAAATGGCACCCTAGATCGTAAGTTCCTGCTGTTGGCTTGTATGGGATGAGGCGATAAATGTAGGATCCCAATACTGTCCAGGATGCAGGGGTGTGAATTTTGCGAAGAAGTCTTATCCTGTACCATACTACTATGAAAATCATTTATGTGATTCCACACCAAATTCATTCCATTGACGTGTTAATAATTGGTGCTATTTCCTGCCTCATATGACATACATTTGTATTAAAGAATATAGAGGGGATTTGTTTTATATTCTTTGTATATTCAGAGACTGTAGAGCTAGTGTTCCGATCATTTTGCCATCCCCTCCTTTTTTTATTTTTCCCATTTTTCTATTTATTTCCTCTCCTCCCCTCCCCATGGTCAGTTGCCTAAGGGTAATCCTTTTTCTTATGAAATATTTCTCCCCACATCTTCCTCTTACGTTTATTTGTTCGAGGTCATGTTCTTACTGTACTTTTGTTTTCAAAACAATGTATTGGGGAAGATCAGTAGATGATGGACAAAGCATTACTGATACAACCATCAACAGGACTCGGACAATTGCACCCACTTCCTATCTGCAACTTTTTTTTTTTTAACAGTAATCACTAAAAGGCAGAATCGTGTGAATTTACCACTTTGAACAAAAGGCTGGTTTCTACATACGATTTCTGGTGTCATGCATATGCCAGTGAAATAGTGATAGAAACATAGGCATATGCAGGAAGTTCACAAAAGGGAGTTGCATGTTTATGATGGTGGGGGGGGGTTTATGGAGCTACAACTCCATATATATTCATGTATACAAAATTACATTGCACTGGGGGTTACCCCCCTGGGGGCATCAACCCCATGTATACGCTAATAGATAGCAGGGTTCCCGGCAGGTCCATTTTTTACATAAATGTTCATATTTTCGTTTTAAGTCTGTTTGTTTGTTTGGATTTTTATGGCGCAAGAGCATCTGGGCTATACTGCGCCAAACATGGTCAAATTTTAAGTCTGTATTAGTCTAGTTTTTATTATCCATTTGGTCTTTATTTCCCCATTTTTTCCTACATTTGTTTAACATTTAGTAAGAGAAATTAGTTAATTAAACATACAGTGAATAGCCAAAAAATTAGGAGCACCCTGCTATGCAGTACCAATATTATTATTACAAATGCCAGGCATTTGACTATTTAGTCATTAATCTTTGAGCTTTCCAATATTTGCTAGCAATATCTTGAGAAGTCGCACCAGGCATCTTTTTAATATGGGCATTCTTTTTTTCTGCTCTGTTCTTTACTTTTTTCACATGATCCTTCCAGGTCAGATGGGAGTCCAATACACATCCCAGGTAGGTTGTGCAATCTATGCATCGAATATCAGAGCCTTCGTATTGTAACTTAGGACAGAAGTTTGCAGTACTAATATCATATTGAACCTCCTCTGGCTTTGATGACAGCAGATATTCTTCTAGGCGTGGACTCTACAAGTTGCTGAAAGCATTGAGGAAGAATAATAGTCCATACTAACAAAATGAAAGCTCTTAATTCTCTCAGATTGGATGATGGTGTTCTGGAGCTATGAACAGATCTTTCCACTTCGTCCCACAAATTCTCATTTGGGTTGAGATCTGACGATTGAGGCGGCACCATATAAGCAACTGGAACTCGGAATCATGTTGTGCAAAGCAATCAGAGATGATTTTAGTCCGGTAACTGGGTGCATTGACATGCTGAAATTACCCATCCCACATCAGGAAACATTATGGCCATAAATGGACGCACCTAGTCAAAACAATGTCAAGGTAAGCGAATCCATCGACAAATGTTTCCAATAGAACTAAGGGACCAAGTGTATACTAGGAAAATGCTCCCCGAACAGTGATTCAATTGCCACCCGCTTAAAAAGTTGTCATGTGGCATGCCGGATCCATACTCTGTGCTACTTGCACCACACACAGACCCTGCCATCAACATTATGGGGAAAGAAATCTGGACTCATCAGACCACACAACGTTCTTCCACTCATCTAGTGTACAATGTTGGAGTTCTTTAGCCCACAAAAGCTGCTTTTTTCGGTTTTGTAGCAAAATCAGAGGAACTCTTGTTGACTGCTGGCTATTAAAACCAATTCGTTTTAAGATCCATCTTGTAGAGCATATGGATTTGCTTTGTGATGATCCTGCATTGTATTACTCTGCAATTCATTGTGTTATAGCTCTTCTGTTGCTGTACACAATGCATGTCAGTCACCTGGCAGCTCTTCCATTCACAAGCGGTTTCTGCCCACTATTCCACTTTTCGCTTGGAATTTTTTGGCTTAGCTGCCATTCGTTGAAGACTTAAGACACTGTTGTATGGGAAAAGCCTAGAAGGTTAGCAGTTTTGGTGATATTGGAATTGGCTCTTCTGGAAGCCACAACCATGCCACATTCAGGTTCACCCAAACCTCTACTTTTCACCATTCATAGGCGAATTGTAACTTTTACTGGTGCTTCTGACCAGGGGAAAACATTTTATTAGTGAATTCAGTTTATTACATCAGCGCTCATGCTGCATAGACAATTCGAAGTGTAAGTGAGGGGTGTTCCTAATTTTTTGCCCACTCAGTGTATATATCCCATCAAAGGCATTTCCAGAAGTAATTGATCTTGTTTGGGTTTGTGCAAAGTATTATTAGGCTCAATACTTCGGCCAACTTTTACATATTATACGTAAAATTTAAGCAATTTAGAAACCTTGTTTTCTTGCGTGAAAGGAAATATTCTTAATTATTTAGTCATTTTTTAAGCAATGTTTCTACTTCAAAATTTTGAACCATTCCATAATTTCGTATTCAATCTGTTTGCTTCCTTTTCATAAAAAGTTATTTTTTACTTGCTGTACTGCGTGTTTGGCGCAGTATAGCCCAGATGCTCTTGCGCCATAAAAAAGCCAAACAAACGAATGTACTGTGTGTATGGTTGATGTACCAACAAACAAATTTGCTATGTGTTTCTGATTACTAAGGTAACTTCGCAAAAATAAGCCACAAGTGATACATACTTAAATTGCAATTTTTGAAGTGAGAGGGGAATGAAACCACTTTTAAATAAATTGGTACATTCAACAAATGTGCTACTTGCAAAGGCATATATTAAGAGCAAAAGCACATGCGCTATTTAGTTATATATGTTTACATTTTTCAAGATAGTGTCCTCATTTGACAGTGTGGATTTGTAATGCTTCTAAACATTTTCAAAGAGGTTGTCAAGTAACATATTTGTTGAACAAATGAAAAGTTCACAACACTTGTCGTTACCAAAAACTTGAAGAATTTTCATTCTTGTTGCAGGATATGCCTCTTACATACTTAAACTAAAAACTAGACACTGATAAGGTAACGTGCGATAATACCAAGCACATGAAATGTTAGCTATCTTCGCTGATACTGATCATGTGATAATGCTGTTACCGAAAAATATAAAATTCAAATCATATGATATATATAGTAGGAAAATTATACCACCAAAAACAACGAAAAATCCATTATCTGTATGCATAGTGGTTGCAGTCCTAAAAGTTAACAATAATTACTATTTCCGTCAGGGGTGCCATCAATCTGATAAATGAACTGGTTTAAATAAACTAGTTTTTCATATATTACTTCCCTGAGATGTAAAAATGGCTACTTAAAATGTCACAGCTTAAAGGAAGTGCTCCAAATTGTTTTTATTGTAAAAGACTTTTGGAATGTCATTTTCCTACCTTAAACTCATGAAAATCTACTTTGGCGTATGGCAATAACTAATCATGGCTATATGAGTGTTAATTTGCGTATGTGCTAGAAAATTGCTCCTGACACAACAAAAAAAATGTTCTCCGTTGTACCATCTTACATTTGTATAGTGGTAACGTATTTATCTATTGAACTGATAACATAGGTGCCAATGCTTCTAATTTACCCGGAAGGCTACTGATTTTTTTATCTATCTTCTGGTTGGAAGAAAGTTTTAAATTTTTTAAGCACCTATTTTTCTTGTTGTGTCTCTGTTGAAACCACTTTATACCATCATGTTTATAATTTCAGAAATGCTGCTTATTTTCTAATGAAATGCTCTACATTTTTTTCAGAAGGACGAGTACAAGAAAGTGAAATCCTCAAAAGAATTCTTTTCACGTCTCGATGAAACAGTCCACAGCAAAAGACCAATTAAATTAAAGAAATAATTTTGTAATCTTATTGTTAATAAACTGATTTTTGTATGGAAACAACAAATGTTTTTATGTTGTATATGTAGTTATTTAATGCATTTCCCAATTATTTGTGTAAATTATACAGCTTATAATATTCAAGCGTGGAGGGGGGGAGAGGCTGGTTTTAGATAACCTAGAAATTTAATTTTCAATGCAAGGGTTCAAAGAATCTATAATATTTATTTACACAAACATGTTTAATTACATATTACTAAACTTTATTAATAGTACCATCAACTGGGGTGACTTTGTCCCACCAAATGGGGAAGATATAAGTGGTGATAACTCCTATCTGTTCCGTCGATATATTTTAATAAAATCTGATTGCGGTAACTAGAAGTATTGGCTTGAATATGAAATGTTTAATTTTAAAGTTTTAATTACTGAAGGTGGCATTACTGCAGTTATTGTTTTCTATACTTTTTTTTTTGCGAAAGTTGCTTGTGATCAACTTCTTTGAAAAACTTGCTTCTACATCATGTAAAAAGATAAGTAATATTTTTACCCAATCTGCCAAATTCCTTAGGGGTCCATGGCTGCTTTCCTCGGCCATAAATATGAGAGTGTAATTGTATCCAGGCCTTCTGTGAAAGCTTTTTGAATGATTATTTGAGGCATGAGACAAAGTCGCCCCAAGCGGGGGTGACTTTGTCCCGTTTTTTTGAAAAACAAAATTTTTTTTTGCACTTCTAAATTTCCAAAGTGTATATTAAATTGTCTACTAAATAGTTAAGAATATATGAGAAATATATATGTTGTTTAAAATAAAAATTTCACCCAATTTCAGGATTTTAAATAAAACAATAGATAAAAAATGAGAGAGTCACCCCGGTTGACGGTATAAAATATCATGAGCATATATATGTGCATGTGCTAACTAATTGTTTTGGGAATAACGTGACATCTTTGTATATTCCAATGTCTACCATTTATATTGGTTTCTCTTTTGAGGCTAAATACACTAGAAAAAAAAAAAATGAGTGTTTTTGGCAAAAACGTCAAGTGAGTGTCTGCTAAAATAATAATGATGTATGCATGTATGATTTGGTTAACCCAGATTTCAGTTAAGCAAAGTTCAGATAATTAGGGATTATGCCGTACTGACAAAAAGCCATATATAGTGTATCCCAAAAGTTTATGAACAACTATTTCTTTGGAATATCAGATGAAGTATGCAGAGAAACGAATTCAAAGTATTTTATGCATACAGCATATCAATACATATTGCAATATTTAAATATCAAATAACACTCACACATATTTTGTGGAAAAATGAAATTAAAAACATGCTGTCCAAAAGTATATGGACAGCAAATTAAAACATCGTCTCAATGAGCTAAATTTCAAAATTTGCGTATTACTGTGGTTGCTTTATGACGCAATGATGTTTCTATGTAATTTCGTAGCAAATGTCTTTACTTTTGTTAGTTGAAAAAAAATGCCACATATTTTATGTTTTTCTCAAGCTGAGGTGAGCAAAATATGGCATTTTAAAGCCCAAGGATTGAAAATCGGTGATATTGTTAAACACATACAACAAAGTAGATTTGGCATCTACCTAGTTTTATCAAAAGGTAACGTGACTGCAAAAAAAAATAGTATGGATGACCAAAAAAGACAAATGACTGACAAACAAGGCAAGCAAATTTTAAAATCAGCTTGTACTCAAAAAAATTTGTACATTAAATAACACAGGATTTAGTTACTGCTGTGTCAAAATATACTATTCATTGACGTTTACAGGCAAGTAGAGTTCATATTTATCTGAAAATACATTGCTCTCTATTGCTAAAACCGTATTACAGAGAAGCTTGTTTGCTTGGGCCAAGAAACATATGCACTAGACCGACGACGAATTGTTATGCGTCATTTAGTGATGGAAAAAAATATAATCTAGATGGTTCAGATGGTTGGGCTTATTACTGGCAAGACATATGATGAGAATCTCGCACTTTTTTCAGCCACCAACAAGGTGGAGCATCTGTCATGGTGTGGGTCTCATTCTGTTTTAATGGTACCACTGATATAGCTTATATGCAAGGTCAATAGTGTTCCGATGATTATAAAGAAGCACGAAGTGATTTACTGCCTTTCGGGGAAAATATTAATAGTTGGTAGTGAAGAATAGGTGTTCCAACAGGACAATGCTTCTATCCATATCTCTAAATAAATAAGTGGTTTGTGAAAAATAATGTTACGCTTATGTAGTGGTCAGCTTTCTGCCCCGCCTCAACCCCATAGCAAACCTCTGGGAATATTAGCACATGATGTATATGCCAATAGTCGTCAATTTTACATAGTGGAGGAATTAAAACAAAATGAGGTTGGTCCTCTTTGAAGCCAGAATTTCTTCAAAAACTAGTTGGAGGTATGCCTGATTGAATCTGTAAAACTATTCAAAATAACGGATACAAAATATGAACTAAAGAGGACAAAATGTACGATGTCTATATACTTTTGGGACAGCAGTTTTTAATTTCATTTTTCCACAAAATATGTATGAGTGTTAAATGATATTTAAATATTGCATCATATATGCCTTTTGATTTGCTGTATGCATAAAATAGGTTGCATTCGTTTCTCTGTGTACTTCATTTGATATTCCAAAAAATGATTGTCCATAAACTTATGGGATATCGACGCCAACTATAACAATGCCTCGCCGAAAGATTCGTGCTCATTACGAGCATATGTCAGAGTTTGAAAGAGGTTGTGCTATCGGATTGAAAGAGGCTGGTTGGACGAATCGAAGAATCGCTGGACATGTGGGTCGAAGCGATGCGGCGATTGGACGGTGCTGGCAAGAGTGGGTCAACAACGGCAGATGTCAGCGTCGGGACGGCAGCGGTCGACCTAGGGCCACAACAGAACGGGAAGACAGAGCGATTGTCAGAGCAGATGTCACAGCACCGGATTCGTCGTTATCAACTATCCAACGTGTGGCCCGCACACATGTGTCCAACATGACCCTCTGCAGACGACTGAGAGAGCGGAATTTACGCTCGCGCCGACCGTTACGCCGCTTACCTCTCACGCCTTTACACCGTCAAGTCCGATTACAGTGGTGCCGGGCTCGATCAACTTGGAACTGCGCTGACTGGGGACGTATAGTCTTTAGTGACGAGTCCCGTTTCCAACTGTGTCCTGACGACAACCGCAGACGTGTCTGGAGACGTCCAGGGCAGCGTGGGGATCCTGCCCTTACTATCGCACGCCACACATGCCCACAACAGGGCGTTATGGTCCGGGGTGCCATCTCCTTTGCTGGTAATTTCTGGCACATTTACAGCACAGCGGTACGTAGACGACATTCTACGACCGGTTGTGTTACCGTTCCTTTTGCGACACCCTGGACTTACGTTTCAACAAGACAATGCCCGGCCGCACACGGCACGTGTTGCTATGAATTGTCTTCAAGCTTGCCCAACACTTCCTTGGCAAGCTAGATCTCCTGATCTCTCTCCCATAGAGCACATTTGGGACGCTATGGGAAGGCGATTGCAACCATCCCGGAATGTTGACGATTTAGCCCGACAGTTGGAGACAATTTGGCAAGAAATTCCGCAGGACACCATCCGGGATCTTTATCAGTCTATGCCACGCCGGGTGACAGCTTGCATCCAGGCCAGAGGTGGACCAACGCCTTATTGACTTCCTCCCTTTGTAACGGTCAAACTCTGCAATAAATCATTCAATTGTTCTGAAATTTTAATGATTTCTTTTTCTATGTATGTTCTTCACATCCACCAATTTTTATCGCAATCGGACAACTCCTTCTTGGTGCGTCGATTTTTTTGTTATAGAGTGTATATGAATATCCAAAATCAATTTATAAACGAAAAATACATACAGTCCACATCTCATGATCAGCGGGAAATTTAGGTACTTTGTGGAGCAATAACTTATAGTGAAACTTGTTCAATATGTAAGCCCTTTAAGTTTTTTGTATGTTTGATACATAATGCAGTGATCAGTGGTTACACACAGCATTTAATTTTGGAATGCCCATAATGTCTTATATCATCATCATATTCAACCATTATCTATCCACTGCTGGATGAAGGTCTCTCCAAATGCTTTCCACACAAGTCTATCCTGAGCAATTCGCTTCCACGTCACCCCAACCTGTTTTCTTATTTCATCCACCCATCTAGTTTGAGGACGTTTTCTAGGTCTTCGGTGGTCTCTTGGAATCCAGTTCAGAATTTCTGTTGTCCATCGTTGATCAGTTCTTCTTGCAATATGCCCAGCCCATCGCCATTTCAGCCCTTTTACTTTAACAATGATGTCCTCTACTCTAGTTTGCTCTCTCACCCAAGTGTTTCTTTTTCGATCTCTCCTAGTTATTCCAAGCATGCACCTCTCCATGCTCCTTTGCGTTGTCTGTAACTTTCGTATTGCTCCAACTGTTAGACTCCATGTCTCTGATCCATAAGAGAGGACTGGCAATACACACTGGTTGAAGACCTTTCTTTTTAGACACAAAGGCAATTTCCCCTTCAGGATAAAACTGTTTCTTCCAAATGCACTCCAGCCAAGTTTAATACGTCTGTTGAGTTCTTTCATAATGTTGCCATCCATTGAAATCAGCTGGCCAAGGTAAATATATGAATCAGCAATTTCTAGCTCAATGTTGTCAACTTGTATTTTTGTTTCCTCTACAAAATTATTGAACATGATCTTAGTTTTTTGTAGGTTCATCTTGAGTCCAACTTCTTTACTTCTAGTTGAGAGCTCCTGTACCATGTCTTGGAGTTCTGATGGGTTCGTTGAAAAAATAACAATGTCATCAGCAAACCGCAAATGATTTAAATATTCACCATTTATTTTTATTCCCTTGTTATTCCAATTTATCAGCTGAAAAATCATCTGTAAAGCTGAAGTAAAAAGTTTTGGAGAAATGGTATCTCCCTGCCTCACCCCTTTGCCAAGTTTGATAGTTTTGGTATCTTTATGTAACCGAAATTTTGCACTTGCATTTTTATACACACGTTTCACCATGTCAATGTACACATCCTCAATGTCTGTTGATCTTAAAGAGTTGATGACTGCTGATGTTTTAATAGAGTCAAAGGCCTTCTCATAGTCAATAAATGCAACACACAATGGAAGTTCATATTCATGTGTTCTTTCAATTAATTCTCTTAATACTTGAATATGGTCCACTGTACTGAATCCACTTCGAAATCCAGCTTGTTCTCTTGGTTGAGCTGCATCTAATTTTTTCTGCAGGCGATGTGTTAGCACTTTTGTGAAGATTTTATAAATAGCAGGTAACAAGCTAATTGGTCGGTAATTTTTCAAATCCTCTTTATCACCTTTTTTATGCAAAAGAATTACTGTTGCAGAATCCCATTGGTTTGGTATGTTACCGCTGTTAAGACATTTGGTAAAGAATTTTGCAAGTATGTCTTCTACATATTCTCCAGCTTCTTTTAGGATATCTAATGTAATACCATCATCGCCAGGGGCTCTTCCTTTCTTCATACTTTTTATTGCAAATGAAACTTCTTCTTTTAAGATTTTAGGAGCTGTTCCTTCGACTATTTCAGTGTCTTCGTTTAATCCACTGTTACTTTCATATAGTTTTTTGTAGAATTCTTCAACTCTTCTAAGTATTTCTTCCCTATTTCTTGTTACGGTGCCATCCTCTCCTTTTAATGCAATGATGTGTTTCTTCCCAACAGATAAACTTCCTTTAACAACCCTAAGGCTCTTGTTGCTTTCAATGGCCTTCCTTACTAACTCACAATTGAATTTTCTTATATCTTCTTTCATGTTTTTGCGCAAAGTTTTGCAAAGTTCTACATACTCGATCTTGCGACTGGTATTTTGATTGTCCACCTTCATAAGTCTTCGCCTTTTCATGAGTTGTTTCGTCTTCTCAGATAATTTGCTATTCTGCTTTTTACATATTACACCACCAATTTCCCCAGCAGTTTCAATTATTGTCTTAACAATGTTTTCATTTGCTTCTGAGATGTCAACTTCTTCAATAAGTCCTTCCAGTGCAGAAAAGCGATTTTTTAATTCCAACTTGAATGCCTCGGTATTTTCTTTTAATTTCTTTAAATCCACCCTCTTACATACTTGTTTCCTAATGAGCTTCTGCCTTTCTAGTTTAGTATTTAAGTGCATTTTACATCTCACCATTCGATGATCACTTCCAGTATTAAATCTGTTCAGTACGCTGCAATCTTCAATAATTGATTTCTTGTTTGCCAGTATATAGTCAATTTCGCTGGTTCCTCCATTGGGGTGTTTCCATGTCCATTTTCTTTGTAGTTTCTAGGAAAATGGCAACACATTCATGGGAGATTCATCTATTCAAAACAGAAGTTAAGGTTTTCCGAGACTTCTTGAGGTTGGACTAAAATATTTGATTTTTCCATGTCTTTCAGAAACGATTTCAAATTCATTGACAATTCTAAGTGTGCGGGAACTCTGAGTTGTCTAATCAGAGTTTGTATCAAACTTGAAGCAAGACAAAATTAAGATGCAAATAATGCATAAAGTTTAATGTCATAACATTTGGCAATTACCACACATGAAGTTGCTTTACGTCAATTGCTTTTCTAAAATCTTTTCATTCAATGTCAATTTTGAATTCAATAGCTTAGTCACATTTTCTGAATTTTATGAATGACTTTTAATACCCCATAATGCATTAAGAAGTTTCATAAAATGTATTGTTAGTCCTCTTGAGAAATATACTTAATATACTTTAATAATGATGCAATTAAAGAACTACAATGAGACAAAAAGAATGAAATTACATTTCATTTCTTTTAATATCTACTACAACTTACCTTATCAATTTCCACACACAAATCAAAATAACATCCATACTCTACAAATTCTCTGTTGTTATAAGGTCTTTTCTTTCTACTTTTAAGTACTGATTAAAGCATCTACTATATATAGTGTGAAATGGTTAATTCTGTTTGCAAATTATGTAGCATGATAGTTAAGATAATGAGTGGGCTTTTTTCACCTTTTCTTGCACATTCTTGTTGTCATCTAAACTTTCAAACAATCCCATTTGTGTGTCACTGAAGAACCTGCCTACCACAAAAACTAATAAAACAGACTTAATTTTTATAAAATATTCTTTTTTTTTGCATACACGTAGAAATAAGCTCAAGCTAGAGTGGTATTTGTTTAGGGAAAAAAACCGCTGTCCTCATCTTGGATTCGAACCAGGGTCCCCGCGTTTAGCCCGCGGTGTCTTGACCTACTAGACGAACGAGGACAAGAACAACGACCTTTTTAATAAATAATATAAAACAATATAATGAATAAATTTCCCAACGAAAACTCGCAAAAACTCGTCCCGGTGGCTTTGTGTGTTGACCATTATTTGGCAATTGTGTTATCCCTGTGAAGGGTAATAGTACCTTACAAAATAGACTTAAATTCAAAATTCGTTGATTTTTATTTAGTTTTATACATAATTCAGTACTTTATAAAGTACAGAACTTGTCCCTTTTTTTTGTAGTTGATGTTAATACAGTAGACTTGACTTAAAACAATCTTTAACTTTACATCTTCCTGTGATATAAGAACGAAGGTTTAAGCTGGCACAAAAAGTACCGTCGATAAAATGGGAAAAAAGTTGTAGCAAAATGCTAAAAAAATTAGTAGCTTTCGTTGCTCGAAAAATCGTATCAATAAAATTATTTACATCAACAATGCTTTGAATTACTGTAAGAAACATGCTTTTATTAAAAAAAAAAGGCAAAGTTCATTAAGAGGATATTAAGCAATTGTCGCTATTTTGTGGTGGACATGGTTTTTTTCTCGCATTTTAGATTAATTCGTCGCATTTTGAGAAAAGAGCGACAGTAGCTTAAACCCTGATAAGAACTGATGGAGGAAACTCTGGCAGTTCTCCTGTAAGTGTAAAATCGAAAGGGAAATGCTCAATACAAGAACCATTTTATACAACAGCCCCACAGCAAGCATCCCTTCAAGGTGACTATAATGCAATCTGCTGTATTATAATGTCACTTCACTGCAGTTAGCTACCCAATAATGATCTTGAAAGTCTGCTTCAGGTTATTTCAATGTTAGTGCATGACAGTTTCAGTATAGAAGATCCAGCACTTTTTTTTCCCCATGAGAGAGGCCATAACTTGTTAACAATCAAGAAATTTTGATAAAGCATTGACATTCCACCAAAGTTTAATTTTAATTAATATAAACCATGCTTGTTTAGGGAAAGCTCCACCAGCCCCTGGATCCAGTTACCCATATGTTAGACAAAGAGTATATTTTTACATCACAAAGCTAAACTATGGATCATCTAAAATGTGACAACAGCTCAATATGACATATGAATTGTAATATGTTCACACATTATTAAGCTTTGGGAGATACAACCCTAAACCAGTGAACTAAAGCGTTCCAACTAATAGAGACCCCAACTCTAAGGAGTCTAGGTTCCGTGCCCCCCCACCCCCACTAAATATATTTAAGGGAGATGCCAAGCTCCCACTCCACGAAAAAAAAAATTGTAGGCAATACATAAATACAGAATACAGTTAAAGAATAAAAGACAAAATACAATATTGTTTATGTTTCCCTGTCCTGGATTGACTCACTTGATTGCACTGCTACTCAGGTTCAATTTGAAATTATAAATGTCAGTTTGATATCTATTTGCTTAGCCCTTTAAGTGGAAATAACGAATGCATCTGTTATTCCCACTTGTTTGTGAAAAATACTCACTTAAGGAGTTAATGTAGCCTTCGTGCTAATTCATAGTTTTTAGTGAGAGAATGAGAAACATTTAAAAAACATTTTTTATTTCAACTCTGACTTCTTTTTTCAAATTTATCAGCGATTACCTTGAAACTTTGAATGGGTGCACACATTTTTAAATAAAGTGTTAATTGAATCAGTCATTTTGAAAAGGGGTCAACTCCATATGAAAACAATGAAATATAACCCCTTTTCAAAATGATCGATTCAATTATATTTTACCTAATTTACAGTACTAAAATTTACCATTAGTGTGTACAGTTATTTAAATTAACAGTCTCAATTAGCGTTCGAAGTATAATCAATATTCATCATTATACCCAACTTTTGATTATGATGTTATTCTTAAATGCGAAAAAACTTTAGGGATCTTTTAAATGAAGAATAAATTATAAACTAAGAATAGGGCAACACAAAAATAAAAGTATAAAAGCGTAACACAAATAACACAGCAATAAAACAACCAATAACACAAACAAATATAGTTGGAAAGTTTACTATTCTGCTTTACAATTCCTCCTCTCCAAGAAGCAATATACACAACACATACTTCTGATGATCAACTTATTACTACATGGATTATGATAAAATTAAAAAGAAATTAAAAAAAGCCACTTTCAGTCCAAAGTACTCTCCCAAATTTATGTACCACATCTCAACACATAGAAGGTGAAGAACATCAACTCTTTCAAAAGAAAATGTCAGTTTCCGGCTATGCAATGGGACAACATGTTTTGATTTTATGCCAGTTAAAGAAAACCTACGTAACAGTCCTGAAGACTAAAGGAAACTAAATCACATGGAGATGCTACTTAACAATGACCAAATACCCGTTAGATTAAATGCAAGTCTAATTAATATATATAAGTTCCAACAGTCTCTGCTGATAGTTGCGCCAGAAAAAATCACATTGCATAAAATTTAAACTTCTGTAATTATCACATAAAAAATATAAATGGACTGTATATGCTTGATGTTTTCTACGTTACATGAACATCATGTTCAAAGGTCAGACTTACTTCAGTCTAGCCAACTCTTGAACTTTTAGATAACCTTTGTCACAGCACAGTCCGAGTATGCACTACAAGTTCATTACTACTCAGAATAAGTATGAAAATTACACTGCATTAGTAACATCATTTTCTATGATAATTTTTTTTTGTTTCACGGTTACGATACCTATTCCCTGAAATTAGTTTTAATCCACTATATTAACATGAGTCAATGAAAAGGTACGGGAGAAGGAAAATTAGGTGATGCATTCTCGGAGAATTTCTTCTCCTCAGAATGTTGCCGTATATGATCAGTCAACCAAGTTATATAAGCAAATGTCTCATGGCATATATTACATTTAAATGGTCTGTTTTCAGTATGTATTACTGACTTGTGATTTATCAAACAATCCCTCGTACGGAATGTTTTATTGCATACATCACATTCATACTGTTTTTTTCCCTCATGTTCTTTCATGTGAACATCGAGTTCAAAATGATAAAAGAAAGTCATATGGCAAATGTTGCATTTAAATAAATGTTCTTTAATATGAGTTCCCTTGTGAGTGGTTAGGTTACTCATCTGGGAAAAAGATTTGTGGCAAATTTCGCACTCAAACGGTTTTTCTCCAGTATGAGTTCTTAGATGCCTGTCTAAATTTTGGCGAATGGAAAATGTTTTGCGGCAAATGCCACATCTAAATGGCTTGGGTTTTTCACCGGAATGAGTTGCTTCATGACGCTTTAGGTGGGCTTTTTGAGTGAAGGATTGCAGACAAATTTCACATTTAAACGGTTTCTCTCCAGTGTGTGTTCGAATATGGCAACATAAAACAGAATGAGAACGAAAACTCTTTTTACAAATATTACATTCAAAAGACCTCTCTGCACGATGTATTATACTTTTAATATCTACACTAGTATCTTCAGATGCTTCTTGGTCCTTCACTTTGGTTCCATGTGATTTTAAATGGTTGATCAGCTGAGATCGGTAATAAAAAGTTTTACGGCAAACTTCACAATTCAAGGGCTTCTTAATCGTGTGTATTCGTAGATGATTAGTTAATAAACTTTTGTAAGCAAAGGTTTTGTGGCAAGTCTCACATTCAAATGGCTTTTTTTCGGTATGAGTGAATTTGTGATTTTTTAAATAACTCTTCTGAGAGAAAGCTTTGTGACAAATTTCACATTCAAATGGTTTTTCTCCAGTGTGTATTCTATTGTGATAATTTAATTGGAATTGAAAAGAGAAACTCTTATTGCACACTTCACAAGTAAATGGTTTTTCTCCAGTATGTCTTTTCTTGTGAAGGTTTAAATTACCCATCTGTGAAAAGGCTTTATGACAAATTTCACACTGGAATGGTTTTTCTCCTGTGTGCCTTCGTCGATGGCTGTTCAAGTTCTGTCGTAAGGAGAACGTCTTGGGGCATTTATCACACTTAAATGGCTTTTCCTCTGTATGTATTAATTTATGAGTTTTTAAGTAGCTGTTTTGATAGAATGCTTTATGGCAAATTTCACATTCAAAAGATTTTTCTCTGTTATGAATCCGGGCATGATTATTCAGCTGAAATTGAAATGTAAATGTTTTATTGCACACATCACAACAGAATGGCTTTACTCCAGTGTGTCTTCTTTTATGAAGGTTTAAATTACCCCGCTGAGAAAAATGTTTATGACATATATCACACTGGAATGGTTTTTCACCGGTATGTGTTCGGAGATGGTTATTCAAATTCTGGCGGAGGCTAAATGTCTTACTACAAACATTGCACTCGAAAGGTTTCTTTAAAACATGAGTTAGCTTATGAATTTTCAAGTAGCCGTTTTGGTGAAAGGATTTGTTACAAATATCACATGTAAATGGTTTCTCTCCAGTGTGTATTCTCATGTGATAAGTCAACTGAAACGGAAACACAAAACTCTTATCACATGTTTCACACTTGAAAGGCTTTACTCCAGAATGTCTTTTTAGGTGAATGTTCAGGTTACCCATTTGGGAAAACGTTTTCTGACAAATATCGCACTGAAATACCTTTTTCTCGGTGTGCGTTTTTAGGTGCTCCCTGAGACTGCGATAGGCAGAGAAAGTCATGTGGCAAACACTACATTCAAACGTTTTCTTTGAAAAATGTGTTAACTTGTGATTTTTCAAATAGCACTTTTGATTGAAAGCTTTGTGGCAAATCTCACACTCATAGGGTTTGTCCGCCGAATGGATTTTTTTATGATAATTCAACTGAAATTTAAACGGAAAAGTTTTGTAGCAGACCTCACATTTAAAAGGTTTTTCTCCAGTGTGTCTCTTTTTGTGAAGGGTTAAGTTACCCATTTGAGAAAAAGATTTCTGGCAGATTTCACACTGAAATGGTTTTTCACCAGTATGTGTTCTTAAATGGTTCTTCAAGTTTTGCCGAAGAGTAAAAGACTTTTGGCATACTTCACATTTAAATGGTTTAATACCAGTATGAGTCATTTCATGATGTTTAAGATGACCTTTTTGTGCAAAAGTTTTGAGACATACTTTACACTCATATGGTTTTTCCCCTGTATGTGTCCTGATATGGTAACATAACGTAGCTTGAAAACGAAAAGTTTTCTTACAAACGTTACATTCAAATGGTTTATTGTTTGTATTAGTTGTCCTGCGTGCTTTTATATTCTTAGTAAGTTTTAGTTTTGCCCTCCTATGTATTTTCATATGGCGATTTAAGCGATATTTGTACAAAAACGACTTATCACATGTTTCACATTTATATTGTATCTTAGTCCTATGCATCTTTACATGGTTAGATAACAGACTTTTGTAAGCAAATACTTTGGGACATAGGTCACATTGAAAAGGTACCTTCTCAATATGGGTCAATTTGTGATTTTTCAAATAACTGTTCTGTGTAAACGTTTTATGACAAACTTCACATTCATAGGGTTTCTCTCCTGTGTGTATTCTGCGATGATAATTCAACTGGAATTTAAAACCAAAGGTCTTTGGGCATACTTCGCAGATATATGGCTTTTTTCCTAAATGTCTCTTTTTATGAATGTTTAAATTACCCCTTTGTGAAAAAGTTTTGAGGCAGATTTCACATTGATAGGGTTTTTCTCCACTATGTGTTCTTTTATGGTTATTTAACTGTTGTCGGAGGTTGAAGGTCATATCACACAAGTCACATTTAAAAGACTTTTCTTCTGTATGTGTTAACTTGTGATTTTTTAGATAGCTCTTTTGACAAAACGTTTTAAGACATATGTCACATTCAAATGGCTTTTCACCCGTATGTGTTCTTAAATGGTAGTTCAGCTGAAATTTAAAATAAAATGCTTTAGAACAGACAGAACAATTAAAAGGCTTTTCCCCAGAATGCCTCTTCTTATGCACGTTCAAATTACTCATATGGTGAAAACATTTGTGGCAAATATCACACTTATACAACTTCCGAATGGTATGAATTTTTCGGTGATTATTTAAGTTTTGGCGAAGAGTAAATGCCTTATTGCATATATCGCACTCAAAAGGTTTTTTATCTGTATGTGTTAATTTATGATTCTTCAAGTGGCACTGCTGATAAAACATTTTATGGCAAATATCACATTCAAAAGGCTTTTCTCCCGTGTGTGTTCTCAAATGGTAGTTCAGCTGAAATTTAAATATAAAAGACTTGGAACAAACTGGGCAACTAAAAGGTTTTATTCCTGTGTGCCTCCTTTTATGAAGATTCAAATTACCCATTTGAGTAAAGCTTTTTTGGCAAATTTCACACTGGAATGGCTTTTCTCCAGTGTGAGTTCTTAAATGGTTGTTTAAGTTTTGTCGGAGAGTAAATGTTTTCTGGCAAACATCACATTCAAATGGTTTTTCTCCAGTATGAGTTAGTTCATGATTTTTGAGGTAGCATTTTTGGATGAAAGTTTTGTGACAAATTTTACACTCGAACGGTCTTTCTCCTGTATGTGTCCTAATGTGATAACACAATGTTGCTTGAAAGCGAAATGTTTTCTTGCATATATTACATTCAAAGGATTTTTTCCCTTGTTCTACACTATCACCACTTTCCTGCAAAGGCGATTTTTCGGTACTTGTAGAAACCATCTCAGACACATGAGTTTTTGCATGACGTGTCAGATGGCATTGATACGTAAATGTTTTTCCGCAAATTTCGCAAATTATGGGTTTTTTTGCAATGTGTGTTTTTGAATGATTAGTTAATAAACTTCTATAACCAAAAACTCTGTGGCAAATATCACATTCGAAGGTTTTCTTTTCCACATGTGTTAATTTGTGATTTTTTAAATGGCAATTTTGGTAAAATTTCTTATTGCAAATGTCACACTCAAATGGCTTTTCCCCCGTATGTCTCCTTGCGTGAGCAGTTAACTGAAACTGATATGAAAAGGTCTTATTACACACATCACAGTTAAAGGGCTTTTCTCCCAAATGCCTTTTCTTATGGAGCTTTAAATTTGCCACTTGTGAAAATGTTTTTGGACACACATCACAGTGAAATGGTTTCTCACCTGTGTGTGTCCTCTGATGGTTGTTTAAATTTTGCCGCACAGAAAAGCTCTTATGGCAAGTATCACATTTAAAAGGCTTTTCGCCTGTGTGTGTTAATCGGTGAGTTTTCAAGTAACTTTTCTGATGGAATGATTTGTGACAGATTTCGCATTCAAAAGGCTTTTCCCCCGTGTGAGTTCTCAAGTGGTAATTCAATTGAAATTGAAAATAGAAAGCCTTAGAACAAACTTCGCAACTGAAAGGTTTATCACCTGTGTGTCTTCTTTTATGTAGGTTTAAGTTTCCCATATGGGAAAATGTTTTCTGGCAAACATCACATTTAAACGACCTCTTTTCAGTATGTGTTTTTAGATGGGCACTTAGATGTTGACGCTGAGGAAACGTCAAATCACATACTCCACACTTGAATATCTTCTTTTCAGTATGAGTTAGTTTATGGTTTTTTAAGTAACATTTTTGGTAAAATGCCTTGTGGCAAATTTCGCATTCAAATGGTTTTTCTCCGGTGTGTGTTCTGACATGATAGTTTAGTTGAAATGGAAAGTAAAAAGATTTCTCACACACCTCACAGCTGAAAGGTTTGTTTCCTGTGTGTCTCTTCTTATGAAGATTCAAGTTCCCAATCTGGGAAAATGTTTTTTGACAAATTTCACACTGAAATGGTTTTTCACCTGTGTGTGTCCTTTCGTGGTTGCTAAGAATGTTTTGATAGGAGAACGTTTTGTGACAAATTTTACATTTGAATGGCTTTTCGCCAGTATGTGTTCGTTTGTGAATATTAAGATTCCCCTTTTGAACGAATGTTTTGTGGCATATTTCGCACTTATAAGGCTTTGTCCCGGTATGTATTTTCATATGAGTGTACAATCCAGTTGCAGAAGCAAATGGTTTCATGCATTTTTCACATGTAAACGTTTTCTTTCCAGTTTCAACTACATCATAGTTACTTTCGGAAGTATTTTCACACGAAACCTGATCTATATTGTTTTCTGTAGACATAGTTTGTCAATGTGTGAGTGTTGATTCAATTAACATTTAAGAGAAAGGTTTTGCAAATGGAAATTGCATTCGAATAACTTCTCCAAAGTATTTCATTCGGTGAACACTATCACATTAAAAAGATTTGGTAGTAGCTATTAATATTTGTCTCACCTCATTAGATGGCAAAACTAGTAAAAAAAAAAATGTTGAGCATATGTTGATGATTTTCAAGGTGCATTATTTGTCTATGATGCAGTCCACACTCCAATAAATCTCCATCACAAAGAATTTCTTATGTTCATATGTTGCACATTTTATAGGAACATTGAAAACGAACTATTGTCAAGGCTTTTGCTTGTATTTAATACTTCACAAGAAACGAAACTCTGTTGTAAATTAAATTTAAATATTTGTTTCATAAACAGGGTTCATAAGCAATGATTTCTTCAATAATTGAATTTTTTATAAACACTACCTACAATGAAAAAACGGTCACACGTTTTCTTGCTAAAATAATTTTAAAAGCCATGACAAACATGTTAATGGTTACATACTTAATGACTTTATAAGTGTATAATTTTGGTAAAAAAAATGCACGCTTGGAAAATTAAATAATACAGCAAATTTGTTTCCAGAATGCATGTTCAAATGCTTGAAAGATTCATTCTCAAAGCTACATAATCACAAATTTGAAAACAAGCTGCTTGATATTTCCCAAAGATAAATATTCATATATATATACTGATACAAAGAAATGGCTCAAGAAACTTTCCTATACTTGAGACTGTTGAAGTATGCTATAGAGTATGCTGTAAAAAGAAACAAAAAATAGAATTAATTTCACGAATACAACCACATCATTATAATTTACCACTTATTTGTATTTTATGGTGCAAGGACTGATAAGGTCATGTTACACTGAGAGCCAATTTCTCGATAAACTCAAACTTCTTTCGCCTAGAGAATCAACCTCCCCACCAAGGGAAAAGGGTAAGCAAAAAAAGGGCACACATTCTACGATACCTGTAGGAGCCGAACTTGAATTAATACCACAGTAGACAAATGTGTTTATGTGTTATCACTATGCTA
>QLNU02014176.1:77758841-77782113 GCA_006491805.2 Dysdera silvatica
CTTTTCATGAGCTGTTTCGTCTTCTCAGATAATTTGCTATTGTGCTTTTTACAGGTTACACCACCAATTTCCCCAGCAGTTTCAACTATTGTCTTAACAATGTTTTCATTTGCTTCTGAGATATCACTTTCATCAATAAGTCCTTCCAGTGCAGAAAAGCGATTTTTTAATTCCAACTTGAATGCCTCGGTATTTACTTTCAGTTTCATTAGATCCACCCTCTTACTTACTTGTTTCCTAATGAGCTTCTGTCGTTCTAATTTAGTATTTAAGTGCACTTTACATCTCACCATTCGATGATCACTTCCAGTATTAAATCTGTTCAGTACACTGCAATCTTCAATAATTGATTTCTTGTTTGCCAGGATATAGTCAATTTCACTAGTTCCCCCATTTGGGTGTTTCCATGTCCATTTTCTTTGCGGTTTCTTCTTAAAAAATGAATTCATGATGCTAAGGTTTTCAGCTTCTGCAAATTCGATGAGTTGATCGCCACGTTCATTCCTTTCCCCATATCCGTATTTACCAACCGATGTCTCTCCTTGTTCCTGTTGTCCAATTCTTGCATTGAAATCCCCCATGATGAGCTTGATATGTTGTTTCCCTTTGGTGTGTAACTCTTTGATTTCTTCATAAAATTCTTCAACCTCTTCGTCGGTATGGCTTGATGTTGGTGCATATACCTGTACTATTTGAAGTTGGTATCGCTGGGTTAGTTGAACAACAAGCCTCGCTGCTCGATCTGATGTACTTTCAACTTCCAGAAGACAGTCTTTAATTCTTTTGTTGATTAAGAAGCCAACACCACTTGTTCTTCCAGTTTCCGTTCCTCTATAATAAAACAAATGTCCGCTTTTCAGTTCCACCAACTCTTCACCTTTTCTTCTAACTTCACTGAGTCCTACAATGTCCCATTTGATCTTGTCTAGTTCCTCTTCCAATTCCTGAAGTTTTGCTTCAGAAGCAAGGGATCGTCCATTATACGTTGCCAAGGTCAATAACAAACGGCAGCCTGGGCCATTCCAGTGATTCTTAGCACCCCCTGCTTTCATGCCACACTGACCGCTGCCTTGATCAGGAGCACTCCAGCACCTGGAGACTAGGGGCCATGGTTTCTGGTGTGTCAACATAATGGAGGAATTAGCCATAATTTCACCACGCTGGCTAGACGGGTTGGTGAATTAGCCCTCCCCTTCCGCCTTTCTATCCGTGCAGCAAATATTAATTTGCCACATAAATAGAAAGCTCAGCCTGCACCACTTGAAGGCGGGGTAGGACACTAGGTTACTGGCCTGGCCGGTTCCACACATCGTCACATACGTTCAGCGTGTGGGTCTCCTTCCAGTTAGATACCAGCAACCCTTTTGCAGGCCATGTGTGTGTGTGTGTGTGTGTGTGTGTAAGAAAATTGATAGTTTTCAGAATTAAAATAGTAATAATTGTGAATAACAAAATTAAAATGTATTTATACCTTAATGTAGATATACTTTAAGGATTCACTGACCTGAAAAACATGTAAAGATACCGAAATTATAATTCTAGCACAAAAATTAGCTCAGTTATGCCCAAAAAATATGCAAACTGCTGTCATGACACATAGAACATCAGGTTGGGTTACTAAATTGGCCTGCATCATCTGAAATTCAAGCCAACCATGACATGTAAAACATCAAAATGATCAGGATATCATGTGGAACAAATACTACTGGTGTTCAGGTATTTTAGAAAATATGACCTTTTTTGACCCCATATAACCTACCTCTATTAAAAGCCATAAAGACTACCTTCCTTCCACAAACTGCGAACCTTGAAACATAGGTAAGTCCGGTGAAACTGCAGAACACGCAACCCACTTCTTCGACTATCCTCTTGAAATTGTAGGAAATTGCACTAGATCTGGTTGTGACGTCACTTACTGTCACGTGTCATACATCTGTATGATGCGTCTCACACCAGTTTTCACCGCATCTGTATGATGCGGTGAAAACTGGTGTGAGACGCCATTTTATTTTTACTTCATGCTCCTAGTGAGCATCTGAATGTTTTCTTTTTTTATGGATTGAATGGACATGAAAAAGGGTTTAATTGCACGTGAGTATGAGTATCCGAAGGGGAAGAAAATGGTGATTCTGTGTACGAAATGTTGTGTAGAAGATAAATTTCAGTGGTGGTGTAAGGAATGTGTTAGGGTTTTTTATGACTGGAGGAGGGTGGAGGAGGAATAATGGATGGGGGAGGAAACGAAAAGAATGAGGAAAGAAATGCACGGAAAGAATGAGGGAGAGGAGGAAGAGAATTAAGGAAAAATAGGGAGGGAGGAGGATTATTCACAGGAATTGTGATAGGGGAGGGGGATTCATGAAAAGGGGGAAGAGGAAGGACAAAAATTATGGGGGGAGGGGGGGATTGAGGAAAAGTATGGGAGGGAAGGGGAGGATTACCAAAAACACCGTAAACAACATGGCGGCTAGTGACTTTGCCAATACCCGAAACATCTGATCCACAGAATTTTTATATTTTTTCAGAATTGGGAGGAGAAGGGAGAAGGAAGAAGACAGGCGAGAACGATGTAAACAGCATGGCGATGTAAACAGCATGGCGGCTGTGTCAATTAACAGTTTTGCCAGTGCCAACTACCAGTTTTGGAAAACGGACTGGAATTGAGTGGGTTGTGTGTTCTGCAATAGCGCCATAAGTCCTTTTAATTTTTTATTTTTTTTTTCATAATATAACCTCGCAAAACAACTTACGACGACAGCGTGCAGAAAGGAAGTTGGCTCCTTCGGTGACAAAGTGTTAGAATCGTTATGCATTTACACCAAACATTTTTATGATGAAAAAATGCGTTCATAAATTTACACTAAAATCTCTGAACATCTTGTAAACAGCCTGAAAAATTCTACACCGAAAAGAAGTTAGCGTCGTCGTAAAATCGGATTCAACACGGATTTATTTAATAAATGACCTTTCACAAAAAAAAAATAATAATAATAATTGTATAATAATTATTATACCCTCATTCAACAGTGGCCACGTTCGGTTTTTTTTTATACTTTTTATAAACATACTTAAAAATAATTATTGCAAAAATATTAAACGGATGGTGAAAGTATGTACATTTAAAAAATCAACTTTTCTTATTACAGGGGGAAAAATGATTCTGTGTTAATTTGACTTACTATGGAATTGAATTCTCAAACATGAATGCATTTCAGCTAAAGGAAGGAATGAAACATGAAGTACGTTAAATAAGCAGTTAACATTTTTTTCTTGAAGTTTCACTGAAAATTGTAAACATTTTTTGGTAAAAAGTCAACAACAGTAGCCATCTCCCGTGAGCTAAGAAGGGCCGTCTTTAATTCTTTCCCATCAGAAGAAAGGTTCGGGAAAACAAAACCAAAAATTCTTCGCTTCTTAAAACTGGTAATTTTACCAATGAAATTTAATGACTACCATTCGTATAATATGACGAACTGATAGTCAACTAAAACCCTTCCTGTACAAATTCCACAATTCCTCCAGATGATTTTTGACAATTATAATTCAATTACGTTCAGGGCCGGCTTTAGACGCGAGACTGCCCTAATGTATTAGGTGAAAGCATACTGTTGTTGATTAGCAAAGGGAGTATGGGAAAGGTGACTGTATAGAAGACGATTATACTTCCATGAAAGCGCGTTTTCCTAGATGAGCATATTTTGCGGCGCGACAATGAATTTCCTTGCCGTGTCAATTTGCATATATGCGATTTCGACTATATACATGGTAAGGCTAATGCAACACAGTTGTTATAGATCAGGAGTTAAATGAAACATATGCATTTATAAAAGTTTCCTGTTAAGGGGCGTGATTTTTTCTTAAATAGACAACATCCTTTGGAGTTTTTTTTTTATATAAAACAAAAAGCTTCAAATAGAATCTTAAATAAAGTAATCGATTTTTTTCCTGAAGTAATTAAACGCATACTGATTTATTGATAGACCAAAATTTCTAGCGAGTTTAGGTAATAATAAAAAAAAATTGTGACTGTGTGTGTGTGTGTGGAACACACAGTCGAGGACTGACGTAAAAAGTCTTGAGTTCACTCCAGTATTAGATTACACTTTCAAAATATTGATGTAATGCTTGCATGAAGATACAAAACCAAATTTGTGACTGTGGCGGGATACACGGGTAGGGGATTAACGCATATTCCCAATCCAACGGCGTTTGTGGCCACGGGGTTAAATGTAATTTTGGAATACATTAATTCATTTACTTTTACACAGAAACCGTCGTTGACTTCGTTTCCGTCGTTGATCTCGCTGCTGACGTTCATATTTTTCATACCCTGCGTCTCCGGATAGCTGCTAAAACGTTCTTTCCGATACTATGTGTCTTCTATATTTCACATTGGCATTTGCGCGAGTTTCGTGAAAATTTTGAATCTTATTTTCTTGCTTTAATTTTTGCACTATCCAAAACTGCGTCAATGCTTTGGAATCACGTGGAATGCGTAGACATTTTCAATGTCTATCGTTTGCGATCAAAACCAGTTTCGTAGCTTTTCAGAGTCACAAACTGTACTGACTGGAAATTTCCGCGGACGCAAAAATTAGCTTCTGTGCATCAAACCATCTCCTCGCGTATTGCGCGTGTACGATAACATTATGTTTGTGGTAGCGGGGTTCAATGGAACTCAGAAATAAATTGATACATTGCTCCACAGTAACCATTGTCAACTTCATTACCATCGTTGACATCTACATTTTTGCATGTCTTGTGTCTCTTGACCTTCTTAGTCAGTGATAATGGTATATCCCTGGATAGTTGCTGAGATACTCTTTCCGATGCTATACGCCTTCTACGTTTCATGTTAGCATTTGCGCGACTTTCGGCAGACATTTTAAAAATTTTCAATTTTATTTTCTTGTTTGACTTTTTCGCTTTCTAGAACTGGCTTAAGGTTTTGGTGTGCAGATGCGAGGCGTAGATGTAGTTAAGATCTATTCTTTGAGATCAAAGTCAACACCGTAGCTGCTCGGAGTCACGAACTATACCTATTAGAAATTTCCACGAACGCTCGAATTTGCCGTTTTATGTCGAGCCCCGCCAGTCGAATATTGCGCTTGCGCAACAGACCATACTTTGGGGGGAACGTAACTATATACCGGTTAGCATATTAAGTTTCCTTACATTGCTACGCACCATTGACCAAAATGGAAGTCCGTAATTGGCCAAGTTGCTAAATGGGCGACGCGGCATAGTGCTCAAAACGAATTGCCAAGCTAAAAACTCTGTCCAAGATTTGTCACCAGTAATACGTTAACCTAATTTTCGGAGTTATGACGTCTGCAACCACAAACGTGCCAATTACTTTCAACAGCTTTCCATCAACTTTTTGAAATAAAATTATAAAAATTCCCAAAATTCAATGCTTTCATGGTTTAATCTTCAATGCACAGAACATATAAATCTACAGGTAAAGGGATTGGGGAGGAATACGAACACGAAATGGAATTCAAGGAGTGCAATTCCAACTGGTGTGATATTTGTTTAAAGATAAGTATAATTTTAAAGTATTGGATAAGTTCAACATAGCGCAAAATAAATTCAACACAGCTCAAAAAAATTATAGACTCATATTATTGTGAATGTAATTTAATTAAGTAATTGAATATTAGCGCAGTCTCTTCAACAAAACTAGTGCGACAAAACAATCGACATACAGTGTTGCTCAAAATTTAAATTGCATGTCACATGGTTTCAGGGTGCAGATCACGGACTTCCCATTGATCAATGGTGCGTAGCAATGAAGGTATACATACGAAGATATTAATATGAAGGTATTAATACGTTACCGGTTAGAATGATAGAAAAATTATTCCAGTCCGATTTTCAATTTCGGAATTATTCAATGGTTTTCCATTGCCATGCAAACGTTACATCAAGATTTCTGAAACATTGCCGAGCATTGAAGCGAACTTCTAAACGTTTCCACGTCAAAGAATTCAATGAAACGAAATAAAATCCAAAAATAACAGAATTAGTAAAAAAGACTCAATTATCTCGTGATCCTGTTGCTATAAAACCTAATTTAAATGAATTGCAAAGCTTTTTCAATACGATTAATGAAAAACTTGTGCTCGAAATTCGTGAATTAATGCTACGTGAGTATGACGTAGTTTCTCCGATTCGGGAAAAGGTAGTTTTATGATAGAATAAAATGCTTTAATAGATGAAGCTTTTAAGGAATGCCAAGTTGATTAGCTATAAATAATGGTGAAGGTAAATGAGCTACAAGTATTGTGGGTCAAAGGTCAATGTTCGAGTAACGTAGCTTTCATTACTGACGATGTTTTTTGCTGTTCTTGTAGCAATTACATTAAAGTTCTTGGTTTAAACGGCACTGAAGAAAGCTTCAACATCGGTGTACGGAATATCAGCTGTATCACAGCCAATAAGGAATCTGGAATGATTGCGGTAAGCGAAATTAAACTTAATCCAGTGATACATATTTTAAAATACCCTGAGCTTCAAACAGTTGTTAAGACTTTGCACAATGGGGCTAAAAAAGAGTACCTCGGAATGGAGTATAGTGGAGAGGAGTTGTTGATAACAGTAACTGGAGATCCAGATTATGTCGTCGTGGTATGGAATTGGGTCACAGGTTGCAAAATGTTTGCTTTAGAACAAACCTTACATGTCAAAAATCCTCAAAATTTTCAACTTTCAGTCAACCCATCCAAAAACTTCGAGTTTTGTATGCACAATTCAGCTGTATTAACTTTTTTCACAATCGATGATGCTTGTATCCAAATGAACGTCAGCTCGAAGTCGCTGTATATGCCATGGGTACATAGCCCAAACTGTGATACGGCTGTTGAAGAAAATCAAATTAACAATTTAACAGTTTTCGATAAAATGGGTCACACTAATTGGGGAACGCATTCTGATATCATCCATAAATTACCTTTGGCAATGATGACAGATTTGCCAGTATCAGAAATAGTTAAGTTCCACGACTACGTGTTAAATAAAAAACGCATGGTACCCAGTTGTCACTGCTGGCTGCCTTTCGGAAACATAGCAATCGGATGTACAAATGGGTTCCTTTTTAACCTTCAAACGAATACCATGAAATTAACGTTCGTGCGTAATCTTCGAAAAAGCCCCAGGAGTTTTCACACAAAGTTAAATGCAATAATGGCGATGGCAGTTAATACTGTAGCACTTTATGTTGGTAAACAAGATGGAACAGTTTGGATGCTTACAGAAGCGAACTGCAAATGGTCTATTAAAGCAATAATAGTGCTTGATATATTGATTAAGGGGTTTTCCTTCACTCCCGATTACAACGTTTTGACCGTGTTATCCATTGACGGATCGATCTTCTTACATAACACTACGGAAATAAATTCTTATACCACATCACGCTTTTTACATTGCGAAGATAATTCACCCATAGTTGGCATCTGCACTCCCTATAAGTCACATTGTTTAATAGTACGAAGGAATGGATTACTTGAGATATGGAATATAGATAATGGCATATTTGTATCAAAACTTAATATCAATTGCCATCTAGAATGTGCGGATGGATCTCCATTATGTTCGTTGGCTTTTATTGGAACAAAGGAAGGGCAGGTATATATTATTGATGCAACAAATATAAAAAAGCCACGAGTATTGAAAGTGTACAAAGTATTTGAACAAACTGTCAAAACGATAAAATGTGAAAATTTTGGTCGGTATGTTGTTACCCTATCCAGTTCAGGAACTTTCTTCATAATTAGCGCAATAGTTTCCTCGAATTTCTCTCCATTGGGTAGGATTAATATGACCGGAGATGTAGTCGACGTCTGCATATTTACCAAAAGCATCAAAGGTCCAACATTGCTTACGTTATTATTAAATTTGCCAGTAAGTCTACCACAAAAAGGTAAAGAAAATCATTTGCTGATGGAAATATTCCTTCCCGAGGATTTTTATAAAAATTATAAAGCATATTGGCGGAATGATTCTGGTTTATTAAATGATGAGATACAAATTTTAAAAAGCGTAATATATTCACCAAAATCATCGATAGTCTTACATGAACATTATGGAGCTTTAGTTTATCAGTCTAACGATTATACGATCAAAAACATTAAACTAACTTCTTACAATGGGGAATCTGAACTGACCATTACAACTCCTCACGAAACCGAATTTTGCAGTCTTTGGTTGAATAATACTCATAACTGGTTAGCATCGACTGGAAATGATGGCAAAGTAGCTGTATATGAATTAGCGAATCTATCTGATGTATACATATTGAATTCTGCTCACCCATTTACGAAAGATGGAAGAACTACTTGTGCTTGTTTTATAGAATCGAAATCTGTTTTAATAACAGGAAGTGAAGATGGAGTCATAGCTTGTCACGGTTGGAATCCACAGAGTTTCCATGAAAAAGATCGCGCCCAATGTTGGAATATGCACTGCTGGTCTTGGAAAGCAGTTCAGAACAAAAGGATTTCAAAGATGACTGCACAAAGTGTTGAAACGCCCGTGTCGTGGGAATCTTGGGGCACTGATATTGAAAACAAAGCAGCAATAGAGGAATTAACTAAAATAAATTTAAAGATGAAACAAAAATTAGAAGGTGCGTATGCAAAAATGTCATGCGTGGCCGATAGAAATTATAAGCTCCCCGCTGAATATCAACTTAAAACGGAAGATTTATTTTTAGATGATGATATCTTGATAAAAATGACCAAGGATAGGACAACATTACTGCTTTCGTTTAGCTACGAATTATTTATGAAACTTCAAAAAATGAAAGCTGAAGCACTGGAAATAAAGGCGAAAAGCGTTGATAGGGTGTCCCTAAGAAAAAGTGTAAAACCTTTATGCCAAGGAGATGTTATTTATAATTATAGTTATTGTCAAAAATCACAGCAACATAAAGATCGTATAAAGATAATTTTTCAAAAGAAACAATGCCAAATTGGAGACAAACTTCCTAGGGACATGTTGAACGAAGAATATGAAAAAGTTATGAATATAACAAATTTGAACGAACTGCTTTTGTATAATTCTTTCGATTTAAAATCCCGAGAGCAGATAATAGATCAAATAAATATACTGCAGGATATGGTTTATCAGAAAAAAATGAAATTTAATAAAAAATTTCAAAACCATGTTCTGTTTAAGGAATCACAGAAAGACATTCTTGTTCAGAAGATAGCACGCTTGAAGTTTCTCAATACTGTTTTAGAAGTTAAAGAGGAAGTATGGGAGCCCGACTGGAATTGCGATGAATCTCCAGAAGACTATTTTGAAATGCCCCCACTCGAAGTCCTGCCAAATAACAATTTCAAATTTCAATCAAAACCTCTATCTAGCAAATACAAACAAGATGATTATCAAAATATTGGAAAAAAGAGAATAGCTGAACTGGAAAATTTAATAAAACCGAGGGATGAAACAGAAGATCAGCTTTTATGCACACTTGTAAAACCTGACTTCATGGAAAACGTTTTACCCGTGCACTGGACAAAATCTGAATGCAAAATAGTTGCAACTTTTGACATAAAATTAAAAAAACACGAGACAGCAAAAAAGAAGTACTTAGCAAAGCTAAAATGGGAACGAGCCCATTTGAAAGCAGAAATTGATGATCTTATACATTCGTTTGATAATATCCATCAGGAACTTCTGACAGAAAGGTTAAATACTGACTTCTACATTAATTTCAGCGAACTAACTATGGCAATTATTTTATTTGTTGTCTCTGTCAATGACCAGTTAGTAGAATACGAAAAATATTTAAAAAAGGAATTATCGTTGACCCAACGCCAAAACAAACCAATACTCAGTATGATTGAAAGTGCACAAAAGAGTGTGCATAAATTGACGAAGGCGTATGAAGTGTACTTGAATCACGATAAGGAGGTAGGTGAAGTCATAAAAATGTTTTGTCGAAAAAAGCAAAATAACAAAGCTTTAGATCTGGCGATCAATTCAATAGAAGCGATAGCTAACTCGAAAACAAATAATCCGTTTTCTGAAGAGCAACCTATCTCGAAGAGTGGAGATATTTCGCAGCTCTTACAAGAATTAGTGCTCACAGAGGGGCAATCTAAGTATGTCTCGAAACATGCATGGAAATGGGCCTGCAGTTTGCTCTTGCATAAAATTTCGTCAGCAAAAAAACTAAAGCAAGGCCTTAAGAATCTCAATGACTGCAAAACGGTGTTGCAGAAATTTGAAAAAAGGAAAGATGAGCAAAGAAACCATGTTGGAAAATTGGTAGAAAATATGACACAAGGGCATCAAAAGAAAATTTTGGCTCTCAATGACATCCCTTATGCTGTTAGTATGGAGTACAAAAACATGGAAATAGAAAATCAATCGGATATTTCTGCTTCTTACTTCATGATACATAGAAGGCACATTGATGAATGGATGTTAAGAACGTCTGAAATGAGGCAGGGCTTACTTAATGCTATAAGATATGGTGCGCGAGTCAGGCATGATCTAAAAATTAACTTTATCAATTACAGACGATTGAACTTCAAGATCGAGGAGTATCAGAAGAAGATAACTATGATAGACAACATTCCTTTAACCAAAGATTTGAAAGTGATACTTGCTTCTGACGAGATAAATCCTTCTGCCAAATCACAAGCATTAATTGCTTCAGCTGAATACGAAGAAACCGAATTGCTTCGGCAAATTGCTGCTGCAGATCTCGAGCTAAGGAGAATAAAGAAGGAAATTGTAGCAGAAATCAAGAGTTATAAAGAGTTAGAGAAACGTATCTATATACTCAAACGTGATTTATCTCAATTAAATGAGTGCTTGGAAAAATGTAATTAAGTTATTAGTATTGCTTGTGTTCTATATATCTGTTTTTTATATCTAGTTCCGATATGTTCATTGAAAAGTTAGGTTTTGAAAAAATGCAGATTTTAGCCGTGATCGCAACCTCATAAATATGTGCGTGCGTGATATATCTACTACATTTCTAAATAAAACAAAATCCTTGTGAGCCGATATTTTCTGGTATTTTCCATAAGCATTATATTTTCATGATGCTTTCAATTTTCTTTTTGTTAAATTTTCTCTGAAAATTTTGATACACAGACAAGTAGAGTTTTTGTCATTATTGAGGGTGGGGTGGGGGCAAACACATTTTATGTACATTTATACATTACAGTATATGTAAAATCTCAATTTATTTCAGATTATTTGGGGGGAGGGCATGGGCCCGTACAACTCTATATCTATGTACACAGAGAACAGAAAATCGAAAGTGCGCAATCCGTTTTGGGTTGTCAGGATCTTCGACAAGTAAAAATTTGCGAAAGATTTTCCAAGTTGAAAACATTTTACACAGCATTATCGTTAAAATGTCGCAATGTAAACTGCTCAATCTCAATGTGTTTCTGGAGTGCATCTTAGGCTGGAACAATATCTGATGGCGCAATTAGTAATGCGCAAAAAGTGCGCATCTTGGAAAGCGAGTCTATCTCTAATCTCACACACATACAAACATTTTTGTTATGCCAACTCCAACATTAAACACCTATACTGATAACAGGTGTACCAAATCTATTAATGAATGATTTTACCCGCCTATCGTAAATGAGCAAACTCGTTTAAGGTGTCGGTCATTGGACTTTTTGACACACCGACTACACTGATCGCTACGTCGCAGCTGTTATACATGTTTCTTATTGCTTTTAAGAACCATGTCAAATTACTCCATAGATTGGAGTGTATATAAACAGTGATCATTAATTAGTGAAAATACCTTTGAACCCGCATAAGTACACATTACGTAACTGCATATTTGTAACAGCACAAATCGCATGTGCACGCAATTTTGAATTTAAACTGGTATTTTATTTGGTATAGACTTTAATCTTGTTATTCATTCCTTCTTCTTTCAATCTTATAAGCGCACAGATGGACGTCTAAGAAACAGCGCTTATGTTTCTACAAAAGCGTCGCGGGTCTTCAATGTAAATAGTAATACAGGGGTGCTCAAGAACGTCGCGGTACCTCAATATAATACAGGGGTTCTCAAAAACGTCGCGGTACCTCAATGTAATACACGGATTCTCAAAATTTTGAGAACTCTACGCTGATGACCCCCCTGAAAAGAGTATGCCATAAAATAGATAACAGATAAATAGTATTTCTTTATAATTTTCGTTAATACATAGTTACACATTAAATGGGATGGATGAGCTTGGTTCTTTTCATAGGGTGTCTACCCAAATTCTATTTCAAACTTCCCTGACTTTTCCAGACCAAATCTTAATCGATTTCCAGTTGCTAAGTACACGCAACGTATTAAAATTTGCGAAATCGAAACAAGTTTCAAGACCATAAAATCTCGATCAATCAATCAAAATCAAGCACACTCACTCTCTCTCTCTCTCTTAACACAAACTCCAAAGTCATTTACAACTCAATACGTCGGTGAAGTCGTGACGTCACAACATGGCTGCTGGGCACAAACAACAGATTGGGCCCATTGACTTAACATTGACGATCGTAGTAATTAGCATTTCTTAAGCTTGCAAATAAAAATGGGTTTATATTTTGTAGCTTGTTGCAACCACCGGACTGTCGGGAATAAATGTTCTTTTTATAGATTCCCAAAAGACAAACGCAAACATGCTCTTTGGGCAAAAATGTCCAGGTATCTATAATTTCTATCAAAGGTCATTCAAATCACATCAACCGGGGCATTGACCTTTAATTTTCAGATTCCAATGATTTTTGATTTATATTTACCTATGGAGCAAATTGCAAATTTTCATAGTTTTCGGAGGTTCCGTTTTCCTGGAATTAATTTTTGGAAATTAAAAAATAAAATAACTTTTTCAGTGATCTTGAGTCACATTCATGTAAATATCTAAGCACCTGTTTTAGCTAGAAAGTTCATCTTGAGCTCATTTTAAAGCCCTCTATATGCGCTTTCTCTGTGATATACATATGTACTGAGAAGATTTTTTTATCGTTTTTAAAATATATATATATATAAAAACTCAAAACAGAATTTTTGAAATAAAAAAAAAAAATTATATATATATATATATATATATTAAAGGAAAACTTCATTTGAGTACTTTTGCACGAATTCAGGGGATGGGACAATAATGAGATCAATGTTTTAAAAAAAATCTTCCCAACTGCATTAGAATTTTTAAAAAAAATAAATAAATTCTGCCTGTATTTTCAAATAGTTCACAAAATAGTCATTAGCCATTAACTCTTCCAATTATATTTTAGAGTAAGTCACAAAATGTAGGAATGTGAAGTTAGTTATATAGTACCGTGCCTCTCTCTTCGCCCCAAGAATTTTTTTCTGTATTCGCCTGTACGTTGGACCAAATTTCTGATATTAACATAAGAGAATTAGAAAGATGAATTTTAAATTTAGTGGTTTGTTTAATAAATTTTTATATTTGGTTTTTATTCAAACTTTTGTGTTCATGTATGTTACAAAAGCATTTAATTCCGCACTGCTCACTGTAGTCCGGGGTTTGGTTCCCTGGGCCTTAAGAGGTTCGGATTCCTCGGAAAATAGTAGGTCCCGGCGCAGCATGACCACTGTAGTCTTTGAGCCGTAAAACCAAAAAGCAACCAACCATTTAATTCGTTGTATTTTATTTGAAAAAAAAATTTTTTTTTTTGGTGGAGGGCTAATATATGTATATATATTCAAAACATGTCCATATACTTTGGGTAGTTTTGTTCAGAATTCTTGTTATATTAATAAGTCTTGATGCCGCAATCATTTTCTTTAAAAAATGTTTTGATCTTTTATGAAAATCAATTCTTTTCTCCTTAAATTTACAGTTTTGATTTTATAGATATTTAATTTTCCATTTATTTTTTGTCTGTAGGGGATATGGCAGAATATCTAATAACTTGAACCATAATTATAACCCCCATCAACGACGTAGTCAGGTTTTTGTTAAGGCTGGCCCCTTAAAATAAATTTTTATAATTTATTTATTTTTTATTTCCTTGAAGTGGGGTACGACCAAGCCCCCCTGAAAAAAAACGGATCTTGTATATATACACACTGAAAGAACAATTTATCTTCTTCGTTCATGAAATTATTGAAAAAAATTTAATTTGTTACGAATCTGTCAAGTGTTTTTATGGCCCTTTAATTTCCTGCAAAAATTTTTTTATAAGCGCACTGAGAGTTACACAGCAAAATATGTATCGCTTCCAGAAAAATAATATACGTGCATATAATAAATTGCTCTTTCAGTACATGTGTATATATATGCATACATAAACGCAGACTGGGTACAGTATCTGAATACTATATACTTTACTCTTCATGGAAGCATGAATTTGTTCTCGCATTTCTTCATTATCAGGGTCATAAAAAAAAGATCGAACATGTGAAGAACGTATAGCGTTTTCTGCACGTTCGATCAGTTTCGGCTGATCCGAAAAAAACACGGAAATTTCATAAAATGAGAACATTTTAAATCTATCTCATAAGCATAACATAGCAAATGGCAGTTTGTTTGTGCCCAGCGCCATATTGAAACGTCACACTTCACCGACGTATTACAGTGAATTTAAAATACAAAATACATACGTATGGAAAAGATGCATTTCTTTACACTAAAAACTTGCACTAATTAAATATTTACAATAACATATCCATTCGGCCCTTTTCGAGTTCATTATAGAAGAGTTTAACTATATAATCGCAAAGCTGATGCTTCATCTTCTATTCCATTTAAAGCGTGTGTAACTACGTATAAGGGAAAAGAGATTGGTACGATCAAAATCTCTTATAAATTAGATAATTTTCTTAAAAACACTTTTTTTCCCTTCAAATTTTAGTTACATATTTGGCAAACATTTTCGTCTGGAAAATATATGGGCTTAATAATTTTATATAAATTATATTAGTTTTATTTCATCATATTCGACATCTACGTTTAAGAAGTTCAAACTAGAGCTTTTTTCGTTCAGGAGAAAAGGAGACGCCGTCCTCATCCTGGACTCGAACCAGGGTCCCTCCGTTGAGCCAAGAACATGAATGAGGACGAGAACGATGTTCTCTTTCTCCGCATTTAAAGATGTAAGATATTATTACCCTTCTCAGGGATAACACAATTGCCAAATAATGGTCAACAAACGAAGTCACCGGGGTGAGTTTTTTATGGGTTTTCATGGAGGAGTTTATTATACTTAATAATATTCGACAACCATGTAGATGCTCAAGCTAGAAGTTTTTTGGTTTAGGAGAAAAAGAGAAGCCGTCCCAATTCTTGAGTGGAAGCAGGGTCCCTCCGCTGATCCCGGAGTGTTTTGACCGCTAGACGAACGAGAACAGGAACAACGCTCTCTCTTTCTCCGTATATATAAGGATACAACATATTGTAAGATATTATTACTCTTTACAGAGATAACACAATTGCCAAATAATGGTCAACACAGAAAAGCCTCCGGGGCGAGATTTTTGTGAGTTTTTCGTGGGGGAATTTATTATACAATAATTTTTTTGTCTCTTTTTCTCCAAAATAAAAAAAAGCTCTAGTTTGAGTTATCTATACGTGGAAGGTAAAAAAAAGTATCGTTTAATGCAACGTATTTTTACCCTTTGCAGGAACAACATAATTGCCAAATAATGGTCAATACATAAAGTCACCAGGGCGAGTTTTTGTGAGTTTTCTTGGGGGGATTTATCATACTTAATAATTTTAGACATCTACGTAGAAGCTCAAGCTAGAGCTCTTTTGGTTTAGGAGAAAAAGAGACGCCGTCTCAATCCCGCAATTCAACCAGGGTCCTTCTGTTAAGCCTGGAGTGTCTTGATCATTAGACGACAGATACAACACTTTCTTTTCCTCGTATACATCATAAGGATATAAGATATTATTACCCTCCTCAAGGACATTATACTCCTCCCCATCGTAAGGCGCTTGCAATGGCTTTCGAGATGAATCTCTACGAAGAAAAACGTGTGTAGCAGTCTGTAATTTTGGGTGAACAAATATTGCTCGAGATCCATGGCGTGATGTTGGTTTTGGTTGAGGTTTCTGAAAGTGCCCACGTAATTGCTCTACGTATGAAAGTGGAGTGTTTTCTGCATTTGAGGAGATGAAGAATTCTGATGTAAGCCAGAGTTGCGTTTCATATAGCAGTTCTGTAGAAGAACGCTTTATGTCATCATTAAGTGCAGTTCGTAGTCCGAGCAAAACGACGGGAAGCGATTCTGTCCATTTTGCATTTTCGTGGCACATAAGAGCAGCTTTCAATGGTCGATGGAATTGCTCTATCAACCCGTTACTTGCTGGGTGGTAGGCTGTTGTTTGAATTCGTGTAACTCCTAGTAGTTTGGATAGTGCCCTAAACAAAGCAGATTCAAACTGTGTTCCTTGGTCTGTTGTGATAGTTTCAGGAGTACTAAATCTTGAAATCAACAAGAGAAGAATGTTTGTGCAGCAGTATCCGCTGTTATATTAGGGATTGACGAGACAGGGAAAAACGATCAATTCCTGTTAAGCACTAAGTATTTCCATTGGATGACAGTAAATATCCTATGAGATCCAAATGCACATGTTCGAAACGTTGAGAGGGAAATGAAAATGTTTAGAGTGAAGTTATTGTATGGCGTTGAACTTTTGGCAAACAATGCATGTTTTAGTCCATTGTCTGCAATCTTTATTAATGGAAGGCCGCATGAACCATGTGCATGTTAATTCAGATATGCATCTAATACCAGGGTGAGCCAGGTTATGATTATATGCAAAAACTAAACTACGAAAAGCAAATGGTATAAAAGGTCTGGCTTTGCCAGTTGACACATCACAGATTAGCCCCACATTGGAATTAGGCAAGACAATTTTTTTAAACTGTAAAGAGGGAGAATTTTCCATTTGACCTTTTAATTCATTGTCGCTTGTTTGATCAGTAGCAATTTTAGTGTAATCAATCTAGTTTGGCATGGAAATTACAGCAATTTTAGACAACACGTCGGCTGCCACATTTATACATATTACATGAACCAGTGGCATGTCTTATATCCGTCGTGAATTGAGATATAAAATCTAAATGCTGATTTCTATGCGGGGGAACAGGAAATCATTTTCTGTTTGAAAGTATAAATTAATGGCTTGTGATCAGTAAATATAGAAAATTCCCGGGCTTCAAACATCTGAAATATTTCATGGCCGAATATGCCGATAACAAATCTCTGCGATACGCACTATAGCGAGATTCAGTAGGTGGGATTTTGCGTGAAAAAAATCCCAGAGGGTGGAGACCATGTTCTGTAGCTTGATGAAGGGAACCTCCAATGCCAAAGTGGATTGCATCTACGTAAAGTATGAGTTTAGCATTAGGGGCGGGGTGCGCTAATAGGGCTGTATTTGCTAATTGTTGCTTCGTACTTGTAAATGTATTTTTAGCCTCATCTGTCCATGTGATTTGCGGTTTGTCATTTTTCTTTTTGGAGCCTTTCAGAAATGCGCTCAAAATAGTTTGTCTATCAGCGGTGTGTGATATAAAACGCCCGTAAAATTTTGAAGTCCAAGATATTTCTAAGTTCAGAAACAGTAGTCAGCTGTGGAAAATTGTGCACAGTTACGACTTTTTGTGGCAAAGGCTTTATGCCATCCTTATTAACAAGGTGTCCAAGAAATTCTATTTCTGGAACACCAAATAGACACTTAGAAACATTTAAGTTCGTATTTACCTAAGCGTTGGAAAATTATGCGTAAATGTTTTTTATGATCTTTCTCACTTTTTGAAAAACATAAAATGTTATTAAGATATGCATAACAGAAATCAAGACCCCGTAAAACTTCATGTACAAAACGCATAAAAGTTTGGGCTGCGTTTCTGAGGCCATAATTGAGTTTTGTAAATTCATACAAGCCACACGAAGTAGCTACTGCTGTTTTGGGAATATCTGGTTCAAAAATTGGAATTTGAAAACAAGCTTTTAAAATGTCTACTTTGCTAAATATAGTATTATCATGCAATGCATGTGAAGTCATAGAGGTATGGAATTGGGTAAGAATTAAAAACAGTTTTTGAAATTAAAAAACGATAATCCCCAACTGGTCGAATGCCATCAGGTTTTTTACTGACGATGTGTAAAGAATGAACTCCAGATCGATTTCGAGGGACGAACTATGCCATGCTGTAACATAAATTCAAATTTAGCTTTAGCAGTTTGATTTATGTTTGGATGTAGCCGTCTAGGCGTACAGTGTACGGGAGGTCCTCCGCTAACAATATGGTGAACTGTACCATGGGGTGCTGATTCACATTTTAAAGGAGGAGTTGTGATATTCGGGAAATCCAAGAGGATATCATGATATCGATTTTGCCCAGAAATTGTGGTTATCGATTCTTGTGAAGAGGGAAAAATACTTCCAAGAGTATGCAAAGAAGTCGTTGGATCTATCAGTCTTTTCCTTTTTAAATCGATAAACAATCCAAAATTCTCTAAAAAATCAACACCAATTCTACGTAACGATACATTTGTAATTATGAATTGCTAGAAAAAATTTCGGCGTAATCTTAAATTTAATTCCACTCTCTGGGTTCCAGAAACAGGAATTTTTCTCCCATTGGCTGTATAGAGTTCAAGTAATATTCCGTGATTGGGGTTTCCTGTTGATGGTATACAAGATACTGCACTACCCGAATCAACGCATTTTCTATTTGTTCGGCGGTCAAATATAAATAGACGGGCGTTTTTATTGATTGCTGTTAACCCGTCGGTAACAACTATTCGGAGTTTTCCTGTTTCTTATATGAACAGGGTTTCTAGCATCTATACGCTTTATCTTGATATCTAGTGTGGTAATAGCATATACTCGAAGGGTTTTCTGTTTCCCTAACATCTGAGCGGCTAGCGGAACGGGAATAGTTGCGACGATAATTTCTATAACGTGAAGAATCACGGGATCTATTTAAAGAGAGTTTCTCTACTTTTTGTGTTAATGTCTCAAGTTGTTGGTACAACGTTTTTATTTGCTCCGCAAGAGAAGCATCTTGGGGCATCTGTTGTGATGTCGCAAAATATGACACCGTATTATCAATAGTCACTTCATGTATCTTGTCGGCCAGTGTTGCTAGTTGTGGCAAATTTTATGAAGAGGCTGATAAGATGGACTGCAGCTGATTAGGCAGCCGCTGCATCAACAATTTTTAAAAATTTCATCTGTTAATTAGCCACACGAAAGCCCACGCATCTCTTGTAAGAGAAAAATTGTTTCTTATTCCCCAAGGGTAAATCGGATATTAATTTTTTCAACCGTTTGCTACCCGAATCAACGAATTCCGCAATTAGTCTGTCTTTTATCGCTTGGTAGCGATTAGTATCTGGGATTTAATATTAAAAATGGGACAAAATATCCGCATCAATTGTCGATACCAACGCATTATACTTGGTTTCGACTTGTTTAAAATATAGGCAAACATTATTTTCCCAAAAACTCGGAATTTTTAACCCTATCGGAGCAATCTGTGGTACATCGATGTTTTGGCCTTCTTCAGACATTTTAATTACAGAGAATTTTCTTAAAAAAAATATATGAATTACACCTTAAAAAAAATTACGCGAAATTAAAGTAAATGTAAACAATTATTCGACAGTCAGGTAAAATACCTAATTAAAAACGTATGCTAGAATTTATGCAAAATACACATGAACGTTTAAAAATGAAATAGAATTATGCTAGTTTTTGCATACAAAAACACCCTGAATTAAATAAATTGTTTCACTCACCCAGTTTGTGAAAAGATAGCCTTCGTTGGTGAAGTTGTGGCCTTATTTTAGGGAGAGAAGGAGGGTGGTGACATTTTGCGCCGCAGTGGGGTGGGTGGGTGCAAAACTGGAGTTAAGTTTTGGTTCCTCCCTTCAGGGGGAGCACTGTGAAGTATTTTCAGTTGCGGTGATGGTAATGTTGGTGTGTCCCTGTTTTCAGCAACCCTGAAGAGCGGGGGCAGGAAGGTTTAGACTAAACAGGAAGACGGAAAATAAACAGTCCGTTCGCTGGTGCAGGTTCCTTGTTATAGTGAATACATATTGTCTCAGTGCAGTCACTTGTTGCGTTTGTCTCCTCAATATTTTTTCTTGTGGATGATAACAGCCGTAATTCCCACAGCATTGGTTGCGCTGTATAGCTTCCTTGCTTTTATTCAGGCTGGAATACAGGCGTTGGTTTAATCATTGGCACCTTACGCTATGTAAAGGCAGTGTTCTATGGTGTTCATCACTTTCTTTCAAATTATAGATTAGGAATTATAACAGCCAAGCTATAAGAACTCGTTAGAAGGTTGCTAAACTACTTTTAACATTTATTAACAACACATAACTATTACTAAATTTACTACATTTGGAGAGGGGCGTGTATTATTTGGACAGAAGGTATTAACGCTCCGATGGTGATTTCCATCCAAAAACTTTTCTGCAAGTGATTATTGGGAAATCTCACTGTTTCTGATTGGATAGTTTTTAAACACGTTAAAGTTATGGGGTATTTGATTGGTTCGTTTTCGGTGCCTGGCTTTGAGAACTGAGAACTTTTGTTTACATCAGAATTGTCTGTTTTGGAATGTTCAGCGATCTGAGCTTTAGTCTTCTTTACACCAGAACTGTCTTTTGGTAAGATTTTTCTAACGACGAATTTTGTCGCATGGCTTAAAGGGAATTTTAAGATGCAGTTTTCACTTTTGGTTAGAGGCACTTTAGGGTAGCATATATCCTCCACAAGGCCATGGTATATCAAAAATAATATATAAACCTGACAAACTATATGATATAAAACTGACACACATATACTGTATATAGAATACATTTATACATAGTATGACAACATTTATCTCATCAATAACACATTTTGTATATTTTCAATAAATATTTGTCATACAAAACTAACATTTTATATATGGAAAGAATACAAAAGCCACCATTTAAGAATTTTTTGTTTAATGACAAATCGTTAATGTATATTTAAAGCCTTTATCCACAAAACAATCACAATTCTGTATAAGTATGGTCTGTTCGAGAAGTTTTTAAGGAATTCTTATATTTATTCCACACTTCTTCATATAACGTTTTAGTTTCTTCTGAAGGTGGATCAGGATATACAAAATCTTCTTTAAGAATATCTTCGGCAATAACTGGAGTTATACTTTCGAGGTTGCGCAAAAATCCATTTTTTCTAATTTTCTGTTCAATTGGACAGTCACTAGGATCACTGCCGGCAATAAATATTTTACCTTTTCCAGAAAATGGAGCTAAGTTATTACTAGAGTTAATACAGGACGTTTTATCATTTGTAGAAATTTCATCCACTTTGTTAGACCCATTGGAAGTTGAGGAATCAGATATTAAGGTTAAATGTTCGATGGTAGCCTCGGATAAACCGAGAATATGTTCTTCATTCACAGAAGATTTTAAGAGACTGATGTGAGGAACAGTAGTTGTATTCGTTTTCCATGGTAAAGATTCTTGCAACTGTGTTGGGGGTGGATTTAAAAGAGCTTTTAAGTTGAGTGTAGTATCTATTATATGTTCAATAGTAAATCTTCCAGCTTTAAGTTTCTCTAATAATTGCATACACAAAAACTCTGCTTTACGTTGCGCTGCTTCATAGAGCTTTCTTTTTCCTTAGGAAAAAACAAAATAATGAGATCACTGTAACATAATCTATGCTAAACAAGAATAGAATTTTTTGTGTAGCTGTTGCAAGATTTCACTTGTTACTACTGCCTACACATTGCTATTTTTAAGAAAACATTTCCTGTATAGAACTATAACATGTTTATACAATTAGTAATATTTTATCCAAGACCAAAACTTACAAGGAAAGTAACACATAGCTATCCATTCCGATTTGTTTGAAATTTTCAAAATAGGTTTAGATCAATGTTTGAAACATAACTGTCTCGGCTTTTCATGCATACATTTGTAGATGCGAAATTATTAAGTTATTAAAAGTGGTGTGTCATTCATGAACAAATCGGTCCTTTTGAATTCATTTTGAATCGGTTGTTTCCAGTCAGTCAATTTGGTTCATCTTTCAAGTGCATGAGAGGCAAGTCAGTCTTTTAAAATGAACGTTCATCCAGCTTTTAGTTATCCCAGCACGAGTACTTCAACATAGAACCCACGGACCGCACATCGAATTAAATTCCGATATCGTAAATTAAAGTGTTTGCAATATATTTAATATGCACAATTGTTATAATTAATTAAATATGTCCTAAAATACACAATAAAAATTAATTATTAAACAAATTTAATACAAAAAGAGGTGTATTATATGCTTTCGTGTTAATAGCTATATTGCTTTTGATACCTGTACTAAAAAGCTATTTCAAAATTATCATACTTATATTTTTTATAATTATAAATTTATTTTGATATTATTTTGTGAATAAACGTGTACAACAAGACCATTAATACTATAAAAATCTATGTAAATAATTAAATACACATATAGTATGAAACAGTCTTTATTTTTCAATATGACTAGTGTTAATTTTCTCTCAACGGTGCTACATCTAATTGTATTGCATACTATTTTGTAAATTTCAAGTTAATTGATAAGATATCTATCAGACACTTTCTTCATGAGCGTAAAACATGAAAGTGAAAATATTGAGAAGGAAAACCATACTAGGCCCATATATGTTGTTTACCTCTATATAATATACAGAAGTAAATGCTTTGCAAAATTTCATAGTGTTAGGTATATGGGCAGAATTTTAGCCGAATTACCTTATTTAAATATTTTCCCTTTGTTTTAAAAATTGCAATGGGTATAAATTCTGTACACACAATCACATGTTTTACCCCCCCCCCTAAAAAATGCATTCAAATAAAAGTACGAGAGGGGGGAAAAGGCGATTTAAGTGATTTAAGGAGCATGCACACTTCAAGTGAATGGGTTAAAAGAAAGGTCATTTAAATGACAGACTGACTGATACAAATCATCAGAGTGAAAGACTTTGAACATCACAGTTACCAAATTCTAAAATTACTGCAAAATTATTTTTAATTTTAATTAATTGTTAAAGCATTGCAAGTACAGATAACTGCATGCATATGTGGTTAGCCGGGCATTTCTTTAACCGCTAACGATGGAAAAATAACAGTCTTGTAGTACCTTATATTAATAACTTCGTATTCGCGAATTTGCACATGACAAGCCCGTGAGGATTATGCTTCAAATATTGGTCTGAACCTATTTTGAAAATTTCAAGCAAATCGGAGGGATCACTATAGGGG
>QLNU02014176.1:77784855-77797196 GCA_006491805.2 Dysdera silvatica
GATGGTCTTACATATGAATCAATTATAAATCAGGTTTTGCCTTATCTAATGGGAATTTCGATGCACCGTGTTGGTTCAGTTGGATGTTTTAAATGTAAATTTTAATATTAAAATATTGGTATTTGATAACAGGCTATTACTCTTCGAAATGATTTTTTGTGTCGTATTCGCTAATTAATTAAATGACTATTATTGTGATATGGTGTGCCCAGATGGCTTTTGACCATATACGAATTGATATATATCTTTATATCAAAGTATATTTATATTGAATTATTGTATTTTTACATTATTTATTTATTTATTTATTTTATTATTCTTTTATTTTTATTTTTATATATTTATTTATTTTAATTTTATTTTAATATTCTTTTACTATATTTTATAAATGTCATTCCTGAATAGCGGACATATAACCGATTGTGGCTTTGCGGCCCTTGGGGATTCATTCACTGAGCCGGATAATGAATTAACTCTTGATATTAATAACCAATATTACTATCCCTCACAGATTACTTCTCATAATCAAGTTAATAACACATTATTAACCGCTCATATTAATGCATGCAGTATTACTAACAAAGTGGAATTAATTGAAGACTTCATCCTTGGTATAAATCCATCCCCTGACATATTATGTATAACTGAGACCTAGCTCTGCCCAAATTAGGCTCCATCTCTTTTTGATTATGAATCGGTCTCGATTGCACGTGAATTGGGTAGAGGAGGTGGTGTTGTAATGTATGTTAAAAGAAAACATGAGTTTAATTTGATACCTCAATGGACGGGAATCTTCCCGGGGATTGAGATGCTGACATTACAGATTTATGGTATTTTTGTCACTACCATATATCGACCACCTTCTGGTGAATTGGGAGATTTTTTATGTCGTCTTCAGGACCTACTTGCCTTTATTACTTCCTCGAGAAAGAGGTTAATCATCATGGGAGACTTAAATATTGATTTATATACTTCCAATGAAAAATTTGTAAACCATACGCAAGCACAAAGACTATTGGATCAGATCTTCTCATTTGGATTTAATAACTATATTCATAACCCAACTAGAATTACATCACATTCTTGTACAGTTATTGATCACTGTATTACAAACGTTTTAAATCCACAATGTGGCATACTTCTTTATCAGATTAGCGATCATCTTCCCATATTTTCAATTTTTGGTATTTCACAGGGAATATCTAGAAGACATGGTAATCCATCTTTTATTAGAGATTTTTCTGAGATGAATTTACAGACATTTAAAGCAAAGTTACAAAGAGTAAATTGGAATAATTTATATCTCTTGGATAATCCACTACATGCTTATGGATATTTCGTTGATACCTTCAAAAATAATTATGAAGTTTGCTTTCCATTAAAAACAATAAGCAAAACCAAACGTATACGTAAATCATGGATTACAACTGAAATTTTTAGAGAAATAAGGAAGAAAAATAAACTTTACTTCAAATTTTTAAAAGATAAATCACCAACAAAACTTGCTGTTTTTAAGTCATTTCGGAATGAATTGAATACTAAAATAAAACGTGCGAAACAGGCATATTTTTCGGCACTATGTAATATGAATAATAGGAAAACATGGTCAGAAATAAATGAACTTATGGGAAGATCAAAATCCAGAACAAGAGAAATTGATATACTAATAACTCCTCATAAAACGATTACTAACATATCACAGATTTCTAATACATTCAATCAATACTATATATAAAACTTTGAAAGTTTTCCTTTAACTTTAAAAATGGCTGTGCAAGAGCAGTACGAAAGAAGGAGTGTGAATGAGAAAACGGGAAAAAAAGACAATACGAAACCATACCATTTGATGTTTATTTACTAGTGCTTGATGCGGCCACCACCACAGATGGACACATTGCACGTGGGATATCGTGGACATCACTGACACATATAACACTGTACACAGAATCTCTCATTTTATGGAGTCTTTCAAGTCAGACTGGATTGTTGCCGTACACTTTTGATTTCAAATATCCCCACAACCAGAAATGCATTGGTGTGAGGTCAGGAGATGTATGGGGATATTTGAAATCAACAGCGTGCAGGAACAAGCCTAGCAGACCGTGTGACTTGGAAGACGCTATAAAACAAGAGGTAATGCATATTCTGTACACAATATTACATGTTGCAGGGATGTCCACAATATCCCACATGCAATGTGTCCATCTGTGAAGGTGACCATACTGAACACTTCTAAATATACATCAAATGGTATGGTTTCTTGTTGTCTTTCTTTCTTTCCTAGTCTGTCATTCACACTCCTTCTTTCACATTGCTCCTGCACAGCCATTTTTACAGATAAAGGAAAACTTCGAAAGGTATTTAGGCGTTTTTCACAGTGCTAAGCACACTGTGATAATAAAAAGAGTTGCCATTCAAAATTTAGTAACTGTAACCATGGTAGCTATTTTTTTTTACATATGTGACTCTTAAGCGTACACCTTGAAAATTCCAGTCCCCAGAGTATCTTATATAGGGGAAGTTACTTTACAACCACCTGGTATATTATCTACTAAGCAATTTCTATACTACATTTCTGAAACATTTCATGTTTAAAATATAGTACACTATCTAAAACAAAATGAATGCATAATAAGAAAACTTTCAAGTTATACTACTTTTATTGCTATAAATGCAAAAGTACCACTGAATTAGGTAATTAAAAAGTGTATCTAATTCAATGGTAGTTCAGTGTATAATTATGTAAATTATACATGAAATGCCAATGAAGTAAAAATAACCACTTACTGTCTAATTTTCTTCTCTCCAATAACATATACTCTTCTGGTGTGGTCACGGTATGTCCAATATGGGTTGAGAAGTACGATGCAATAACATTACCTTTTCTAATGACAGCATCGATTCGGGAAGGGCAAGAGCACTCTAGTTTTCTAAATCCGGTTTGGTAAGTTTTGTCTTTGATCTTGGTATGAGCAGGGGAAGAACATAAAAAAGTAATCTTCTTTACATTCAGGTGTCTCTGGGAGGGTGTGGACTTATATCGTTTGGTGAACTTTGCTCCGGATTTAGCTTGTTCCGTCTGTCTCCATGTTTCAAAGTCTGAAAATAGATTAATTTCATCTCTGTAGTGACATGAATGTTTTAACATATGCAGAGGTGGATTCAGAGAGAGGAATTTTGAGGGAATTTTGGGAAAATCAAACCTTTTGTAAAAATTTCATCATTATATGCAGTTGGTCCTTATAATCGGCACTTGTTATAACCGATTTCTGCTGCATTTATGGTTTTAGGGGGAATTTCCCTATTTCCCCCACTGTGGGTCTGCCCCTATTCAGGGATATCTATTAACCCCTTCCCGTGCTATTTAGCATGACGAAATCCGGGCCCAAGCGGTAGGGGTCAACGGGCAGTAAACAAACCAGACTGATGCTCGAAAACAGTTGCAATGCGAGCCGATATGCAATTACTTGTGATATAGTCATTTGTTTTACGCGATACTGCTGTTGTGGAAGTAAACGCTAATTCTTTTACCTTTTATAGATATTAAAAATATATTATATTTTATAATAGATGACAACAGTTTCAAAACTATATTTCATGAATAAACAATACTTTAATAGAAATTACAGTCTACTGAGCATCTTCAAGTGTGCCTTTGTCCTAAGGAATCTAATAATACTACGCATAAAAATAAATAGCATATTATAAACAAAAAATTTAATAAGAAATGCTCACCTGGAATCAATATCTAATAGGAAAATACTTACAACTCTAAAAATGAATAATCCTGCATGGTATGATACTTCTGAATACATTCCACGAGCCTGGCTCGTGATGTTTAAGTTTGGCCCGATTTTCTGTCCATGAGTCTGGCTTACTTGGAGAGTTTTCAAAATTACTGGGGAGGCTCAAGCATTTTTATACATTACTATATGAAATTGCAATTTATTTTAAATTACTGGAGGGGGCTCATATGATTCTAATTCTATGGTGTCAAGATTATTTTGCCTAGTAGACAAACACATTACTTTTAAAAGACCACATGGTCCTACAGGCAGCAACACAGAATTTTCAAAATTATGGAGTGGTGGTGGTGGGTTGGGTCCAATATAACTACGCCTATGGGCACAATTCCAGAAGCCGAGGAGGACAATAATAATATCCACAAGCACTCACCCTGCTTAATGCTGGAAATGTAGTCCTCAGAAGCGGAGAAAAATTATATGCAAGGTTATTACAACACTGAGAAAAGCCACTTGGAATGCTCTCATTGACCGATCAAAAGGTTTTTTTTAGGTCAGTGCCAAAGGTGGACACAGGGGGGGGAGAGGCCATGACCCTCCCTAAAAATTTGTTTTCACTGTAAAAAATTCCAACTTTTATGAAAAATGAAGGGTGTTATTCCAAGACCATGGCAAATTCTGTCCTTGACCCCCCAAAATGAAAGTCTGTGTCCGCCCCTGGTCAGTACTAATGTATATTTCACAAATGTATAACATACTTTAACAAAAATAATCCCTCAATAAAGTCTGATGCCTCTATTTAAGTCTGCCTACGAAGGACAACTTTTTTGAAGGCAGAGTTGGGAATATAAGATTATTAATTTAGGTTTTATACGTTTACTAGGTAAATAAATCCTATAATTGACACGTATTGAGTTTTAGTTATTTTAAAGCTTTCTTATAATAATTAGGTTCTTTCCAAATTTAACAAAATCAAAAATTCAGTTGTTCTATTTCTTATTTTTTTTTGTTTTCCGTGTGTGTGGTGGTGGGGGTGTGTGTGTGTGTGCATAGACTGCTAAGATCGTGCTGAACTAAATAAGTTTATTACCAACCAAGGAATGAAGTGGGTGGGGGGGATAAATGCTTTACACAGAACTTTTATGGGAAGCTAATCTGAATTCTTGTAAGCATGACAGGAAAACATGCTACAATTAGCCTGACTGAAAAGTTCAGTCAACACATCATTGAGCTACACAGCATGTATTTTTTTCTTGCTTGCATTTTCCATTTTTGATGTGATATGAAACTAAAACGACTTTAGAGATTTTAACATAATTTGTATCGAACAGAGCTTGAAATATTTGTTATCCAAACTTCTAATGATTTTATGGTTTGAATGACGTTGGTTACCTAACAGGATCATGAAAGTCCGTTACGTGAAAGAACGAAATTACTTTCCGAACGACCAATTAAAATTCCAAACTTTGAAACCTAAGTCTATAGAGGTGCATGCAGAAATTGTTATAATCAATCACAGGAGAAATAATATAAAGTTGGTAAAACTGCATAATAATCTCACTCGGTCAAGCTCATCGCCAAAACTCATGCTATACTCATAAAATCGGTCAGAGAGTTTTTGGGACATGGAATTGCATCCAGTCATTTTTTCTACTGGTAACATCGTTTAAAATGCAAAGTAGAAATTAGAGCGAACATCACAATTTTTTTTTTTTATTCTTTAACAGACTGGAGTTGAAAGGGCCTCAGTTGTATAAAAGCGTCGTCTTGGAATATTTCAGAAATGAGTGGCTGTGATATTAGAATAAAGCTTTGAAGAGATTTTTATACCTGCATACATTTCCTGAATCAGTGAAAGCCTAGTAGGGGGATGCCCCCACAACCCCCACTATAAAAAGAAAAAGAGTCATAAAACCCTATCAAATTTCAGTGACGGACTAGGTATGTAGTTTTACAGATTCAGGTATGTATAATTTATATTTATGATATTAGAAATGCAATTAATGCAACCATCATAAATGAACCACTAGAGGGAGTGTTTTTACCTACTGAAAAGTAAATATTGGCCGCCATAATGGATTAGCATTTGCAAGTTCACACATGTTTGGAAAAGGATTTACCTTCGTGTTTCAAGTTTGGAAATTTTTGGAGAATGGCTTTTTTCCCATTTTTTAAAATTATTTTTGCTTCCTGCAATTCTACTTCTCCTGGTAGCATTGTATAAGTCATACAGCAACGTAGAAGTAAGAGCAAAAATGTCTTATTTTTTTATTTAAGAAATAATCAGTACATACCTGAATTAGTGGAAGGGCTAGTGGGAGGAGATGCCATACACCCCGCCATTCAGCACTTTGTGCCTCATGTTCATTTGGATAGTCTGCAGTTCATGCCTGAATTAGTGGAAGGGTTGGCATCAGGGCAGATTAAAGGCTTGCCTCTGTTGCAAATTGGGCAAACTTCCTTCTCAGGTTTTGCCGTGGTGTCATAACATTTGGAGAGTTACTATTATTTAAGTGGGAGTGGAGCGGGGGGACTATGAGTGCAGAACAATTCCTTACCTATTACGAACTATACAGGAAATACTGATCCACCAATTACCGATTCAGGAAGCCAGGCTTTCAGGTGCCATTAATGTGATCGAAATGGACAGCAAGAGCACAGCCCGAAGTGTGAGGAAGGGATATCTCCCCACTAACCCTTCACTGATTCAGGAAAAATTACAGGGCCCAAAAAACATGGCAAACAACATGGAGGATTTACCTTTGTGTTTTGATGTTGGAAATTAATGGCCACCATGGACCACCGGTCTTTCAGGCAATGTTTAAAAAAAACAGCGATGCTCTGATAACACTACGATAAGCTTGCGGCCAAGAAATTTCCTTCATCTCATTTTTAGAGTATACGAGGAGTTTTGGCGACAAGCTTGGCACCAAGTCTTTATTATGCACTGTTCTCAAAGGGTTAAATCAATGGTTGCTTGCTAATCCCTTAAAACATGGATCTAAAACTTATGATTTTTTAGAAGACAAGAATATTGTAAAGTTATGATTAAGTACAGCGATCATGAAGAAAACTGTAAGTGGTTTCATGCTAAGGAAAACATACTCGTTTATTTTCACAGCTTCCAAAAACATTTTTTATGAAAACTTCCAAAAACATAGGTGAGTTTTTTCAATACATTTCTAAAAACTAGGGGTTAATCCATCATGGCATCACATAAACGGGAAGTTGCAGTAAGTATAAATGAAGTTGGAGCCATTGGTGAGATCATGGGCGCCGTTTGCAGGAGGGACCTGTCCTCCCAATGTTGGCATTAGGGTCTCATATCTCCCTTCAATTTCAAACGAAATGCCTTTTAAACGTATATTGTCCCCCTTAATATTTTCATTCCATTGGCACTGATGGATAAGATTGTTATGCAGTGACGCCAAATCATTTTTCAAAATACCAGAATTGTTGCAGAAATTCAGAATGGTTGCCATACTTGACAGAACCTTGGAAGTGTTGCCATAGTTCTGCAGAAGTTGGCACACTTGATGTATTCTATACTCAACCTTTTTTTTAAATACCACATTTTGACACTAGTACATGATATGTTACCCACACAATTCTAGCCACTATTTCCAAAACTGGCAATCGGCACAAAGTGACTAGCTGCCATGTTGTTTACAGTGTTTTTTATGATTTTTCTCAATCATTTCCTTCCTCTCCCCCCAACCTTAAATAAACGATAATCCTCCCCTCTTTTTCTCTTCTTTCCTCCCAACCTTAAAGAAATAACGAGTATGCACACATTTTCATTAGCTTCTTGCACTTCGGACACTCATAGATCCAATTAACCCCTCTTTTATGCCCACTCAATCACACTTTTCTTACTTTGCATACGTAATCCATAAACAAATGAAAGATTCAGATGATCAGACATTTTTGCTGCAACAAACAAAACAGGACGAGTACGAACGTGAAGTAAACAGAAAATGGCATATCGTAGCACTTTTCACTGCATCGTACCATAGGCGTCGGCAGGATTTTTTACAGGGATGGGCAAAAACTACTTAGGAAGAAATAAAAACTCCCCATTCAAAAATACCGTAATTAATTTATTTGATTCCCAAATTGGCACTTCTGGCTTATTCAGAAATATTTTTGTAATTTTAGCCAGTGCATTTGTAATTGAAAAAAGACAGGGAAGAGGTTAGAAGGGAAAAATATATATAAGTTAAAAAAACAAAAATTTTCAAGGAGAGGTTGCGTATTTGTGCTCTTGAGGGCAAGAGTGGGCACTGGCTCTCCAGGAGAGAGCCACTGCTCACTCATGCTCTATACTGCCGAAGCCCATGCATCGTACACACGTATCAGAGTATGACACATCACCAAACCCCCTGTAGTGCAATTTACAACGATTTCAAGAGGACAAAGTGAGAAGTGGGTAACGTTCTGTACTGTTACCTACATTTCTAAAAATTTCAGGCTAATCCACCATGGCAGCATGTAGAAGGGAAGTCGCGGCCAGCAAGAAGTTGGCACCACTGGCGAGATTAATATGCTGTCACGCCGTAAATTTAAAATGTAAGAAAAAGCTATTCAGTTGATGTATATTCCTTACCCTCTTTTGTATCGAAAAAAAGCACTTTCTTGCCAAGTTCAAAGTTATGTACTTGATGAAGATGCTTTCGATAAAAAACACTTCTATCAAATGCTGCTCGGCATAGTGGATCGACTCCGCACCTGATCGACCCTTCATCGCTTTGAACGTCAACGTAACTTACTTTATGGACGGTGGTAACGTGCTTCCTCAAGTTCAAAATACGTTTAAATTTTTTTTCACAAAATGGGCATCGTAGCAGAGCGCTCTGTAGCATCTGCTTTTTACGCACATTACCAGATGTGTCTTCAGGTGCTTTCCTTTTCACTGGAGCTTTTGGGGTTACCTTGTTTAAAATATTCCAAACAGTTGCAACAGAATCCTTTATACTTAATGGTTTCGTCATCATCAACTCAAACTACAAATCTTAATGTTTAGTTCTTATTTTTAATTAAAGACTAAAACATACAACTCAAATACCACTCCAACTTAAACGAAACAGAAGTTATTTGTTTTGTGTTTTTTTTTCCTAACTTCTAAATTTGAATTATGACCATCGTTCATCACGAATAACCGACTTCTAGGCCCAATGCAATGTGACTAACGTTGTTGTTTTGTGTGCAATTGTAAATTGTTTGGAAAGGTTGTCCGCTACAGTGGCACTGTATGTATAGAAAAGGCTGGGACGAAGTCCAGTATCAAGGCCAACTAGATTACTACAGGCCCGCTCACGTGAATTTCAAGGGTGTCCCCACTTTCTGTTGGAGTAATTACTGGGGTTGTTCATAGGGGACGCCAAATCACAGGTACAAACATGCCTTTCATGTGTTTGCAGCAGTTAACCGAAGATTAAAAAGGGTTTCTGGGTTTTCTATAATTTTTACATGATATTTATTTGTGATAATAATGATAGTGGCTTGTTGTATGCTCTTTCGTAACTCGCGGTCAGGAAAAAGTAATGTATCCTTTCACGAATTTCCAAGTGAAGAAACCCTTCGAATACAATGGATTACAAATCAAATGGATTACACATCTCACGTAAAGGTAATTTGTTTCCCCTTCATAATTTTACTCTGTAGTAGCTAAGCTAAGGTGCATTAATTGTTTTAAGTTCATCCAACATATTTATATCTGCAGTATTAGGGACACAGTAAGTGTTTATTCTGTATTTTGTTTTTCGGTGACATGCTGTTCTATTATGTAGTTTGTATTTTCAAGTAAAATTATTTTGGAAAGAATTGCTATTCATGAATACCTGATACTTTATTTTTATCATGCAGTGTATTAAAAATCTGACTTGTGTCAAAAGTTATTAGAAATTATGTATTATACATTGTGTAGTTATATCATCAGTTTATTGTAAATTCATGTGTTAATTTCATTAACATTCCATTAAAGTCTTTCCAAACAGGTGTCAAGCCTTCTAATTAATTCTTTATTTTATAATTAATTATAATAGAATATAATTAAATTATTAATTAGTTGATTTAAATTCTATATAATTCTATTTTATTAACCATTAAAATAAAGTCTGCTTTTATATGCATTTTGCAATTTAGCTTTCAGTGTAAACTATCAATTCATTATCAGTTATTAATCATGCCTGAGAAATCATTTCATCCAATAAACCGTCTTCAGTGTAAATAAAAGAGTAGAAAAAGGTATGTAAGATTTAAATTTTAGTTTAAAAACTTGTTATGAAAGGTTATCATATCACGATATCATCATCGTCGTTGGAAAATAAAATACGATAACTTTTTGAGCAAAAAGCAATATATTTCTGTATGTAATCAGAATTTATAGTGTGTCATTAATTGGCATTTATAGTGTGTTAAATTGGGAATGTTTTCCTATGCAGCAGGCGCCCTCTGTCGGAGAAAAACTGCGTGAGAGAATCGCCACTGCGAAAATTTGGGGACAGGTTTTCTATAGCGTTAGGCTCACGTGAGCAGGCCTGTAGTAAATCTAGTTGGCCTTGCCAGTAGTTATGAGTGCGAAGTCAATGTTCAGTGTGAAGATTGAAGCACTGCACAGTGGGGCCAAATGGAAATTTGGACGGTCAAAATTTGAAAATATGAAGGTCATTGTTGGACTGAGCGAATTACTTTTTTTTTGTTCCTTAGTAACCACGTCAGCCGAATTCAACCCCTTTTATGACATACACTGACTGTCCGTCGCCATGGGAATGGTCGAACTTGCGGTTTGGTATTCGAATGTTGCGCAGCTATTTTGTTCTTCAGTTTGCGTTTAATGGTGCACTTGAACTGTTGCGGCAAAAAGTTCTTTGAATTTTTTTAATTCTTTTTGTGATTACTGAGTATTAAAAAAAAAACGGTTATGTTCCATTTCTAAGAATTAAATAACCTATGTACTAGTAGTTACAAAAATATGCCTTTTTTTCTATATTAAGGTTTTTTTTCGGAGACCGGGGAGAAAAAAACTCTGGATACCTCCGGGATAGAACCTCAGTTTTTAACATCTAAGATACGCGATTAGCCATACTTCAGCGTTGCCATTTGTCACCATAGAGTGAATTTTGCAAGTCGAAATATTAAAAGGTACGTAATATGTGGCATAGGCATGACACATACTAAACATACTTTTGATGAACTTATTTGTTAGACGTGGAATAAAATTATCCTATTTTTTTTAGGACTCATGGACGTTTTTTCTCTTAGTAGATATGGATCCTATTATGAATAAGGTGCTTTTTGAAGCTTGGAGAGGGCAAGGAAAACCATCTGGAGTAGGCACAGAAGTCACGAAGACATTTTTCAGGACAATTATTACCCAAAGATGCCCTGAATTGTGTAATCAAGATAAAATTATTTTTAAAATTGCAACCTTCTGCACACATTTGAATCAGAAAAGAAAGTTTTCAGGATAGAAGTGGCAGCAAAAGAAAAACAAGATAAGTTCGAAATAGATGAAAATTTTAGTGACGATGAAGATAATCAATTTTATTAAAGTAAATTTCATCATCTTTTTCTTGACCTTTCTCATGTTTATTCTACCTCATCTAATAAGCATTACAGTCGTAGTCGAATGTATGGTCCCACCTTCTTTGAAGCAAAATGACTATCTCTATCCTTGCGCCATAAAACTACAACCAGCCAACTACAGTCGTAGTTCAGCTCAGTTTGTTTAAAAACAAATTAAATATTTCTTCGTTTCATAATACAGTCAAAACAAGATTTTATTACCTTTTCAACAGCAATAAGTATCATTGATTTTTCTGATTCATAGCCTTTTATTTTTCAATTGCTTTTTTGCAGCAAAAGTACATCTATGCCATACTGGGCCGAATTATTTATAACCTAATTTCTTTGGAAACAAAAATAAAACAACACCATCAGAGTTTATGAATTTTTATATGGATTTTGCAAAAACTGATGGTTCATTCAGGTTCAATAAGGGGCGGACTGGGTCCTCTCAAAGGGTGCATACCTTGGATTTTCCGTGCGTGCGTGTCCTATCACTCATAAGGACGCACCGATTCAGAGGGCCCCAGTCCGGCTCTGGTTGAACCTGAATTTGCGGCACGCCAGACAAACGGCCCTCATTACCGTCCAAGGGTCGAAAATATATTTACTTGGAACTGTATGATTCCTTTGTGAAATAAAACATCGGAAAATAAATTAATTTCATCGTTTACGTTAAGTAAAGCAAGAAAGAAAAGCAACACGTGGCGAAAGTGATCTTGAATAATTTTGTAAAATTGTGACATTCGTTTAAATTCTGATAAAAGTGAACATTCAAATGGTGCATGCGAAAACACATAAATAATTTGTATAGTTGAACTTGGTGAATTCGAAGCTGAAGGGACCAAAGATTGTATTTTAATTATCCGATAAATCGAATTAGGAAATTTCTATCCGGCTTATTTTTAATTCACCGGATTGCGAGAAGATTCGGATCATCCGATTTCCACTGTATTTTATTATTCGTCTTAAACGTAACTAAATACCAAAAACCAACATGGAAAAATACACACACGCGCATACACACACACA
>QLNU02014176.1:77803448-77827089 GCA_006491805.2 Dysdera silvatica
AAAAAATGTAATATTAATAAATTACCATAAAATATAATTATAGAAACTGGGCTTCAAACTGTCTAGAACGGACACAGTCTTAATTAGCATATTACGGACGAACTACTGGAAACTTACTGTAAAAGAACTACATCAGAGTGCAAGCGTAAGTGGTGTAGTGTCTAATGCTACCCCTTGAATTTAAGAACTAAATTTGTATACTTTTCCTCGAAGATTAGTTCGGAATACCTCTCTTCTTTTCGAATTAATAGAAACATCTGCCTGTGTGACTCCTTCTCTCAAAATCTTTCACCATTTACTTAAATTTCAAGATTTCCCCTGTAATAGTTCAGAAATCAAGAAAGGACCACACAACGGATGCCATGCGGTTCTCATTCTCAATAACATAAATCGCTACTCAAGTGCTGCTCTTGATACTACAGAAGCCGTAAAACTCTTAAGTTTGACCTTACGAATGGTCTGGACTTGAAACCTGTCGACGCCTTAAGATCCTTTATTGCCATTTGTCGGGTGATGCTCAGTATCCCTATTGAAGCTGCAAATTCATTTTTATGCGCTTGCGCAGATTTTTCCATCCAATAACAGTTCTACTTTCCGTGTAACTCCTCCCACCAAAATTTGGACAAAACTCCAAAACGTGCAAAATTTTAGTGTGTTCGAGACTTCGCGTTGAAGTTAAAATAATCGTACAATGTTTCACGCCCCATGAAACAGTATATTTTTGTATTTTTTTAGCTCATCTATTGACTAAGAACTCATGTACAGAGCGGCGTATTATCCCTGTCTGGTATAGGAGCGGATTGGAATCCCTCCTCTGAATTGTTTCCGTATTCTCGCCTTTGACAAGTATCTTCGTATAAGCAGTATTTAAATATGTATATAGCTCTGTGTGTGTGTGTGTATATGTGCTAATAAATAAGAAAAAGCACGAAAAACGCCTCGTCACTGGATACCTTCGTGCGATACCTAATTTCTTCGATACGCTACAGTGGCAACGCGAAAGTATAAATCTTGTGGATTCAATGTGCATGTTGCAAGGGCAAACGCAACCGCATAACAGAGTCAGTAGCTGTAGCACATAGCAGTAGTAGTATTGTCTTAAGTTGTTATGTTCTCCGTTTAATATGTTTTAAATTTATTATTGTGTTTTCGTTAATAAATTGTTAATGTTTATTAATAGAGTTAAGTAATTTGAATTACTAACGGACATCAACGAAGCCTGAACTAGTAGCAGCAAATATATATATATAGGGATACGGGGTAGTACTACGCCGATAATCCATCACCTATAAAGCTGACATTTTGAACTTGCTAAAAAAATCATATACGAAATTTGGGAGCCTCAATGACATGGGGGCCCAGGGCCAAGTTTCGGAGGCCCGTGAGTTTATTGGGTCCCTGTATGCATGCGTAACAGATAACAGTCGATGGGCGGGAGGCGAAAAAATTTCCCTTCCTTTGTGAGAAATTCCGATTAGTGGCAACACACCCTGCGCTGTTTGTTCAAGTCTTGTGAGTCGGCTATTGTTTAAAAAAACAAACAGCCAACTGGAAAAAGTTCAGATTAACGAAGCTACTGTACAGTAATTAGTCAGCAGTAGTCTCAAAGATTTTGTTTATTTACCGTATTTGTAAAGTTGTGCCTTGGTTCATTTACTCATTCAAATAACTATAAAAGCTTTTATCTCTTTCGGCTATTTGCTTGCTTGCTTTGCCAAGGTTTAAAACAAAAATCAGGTTAGGTTTGACAAGAGAAATAATTTTTTTTAACCTATTTATGAAAGATAAAATATTTCATTAAATTATGGAGATTTTACAAAATTCAGTTGAGGGCGATGACTAAATATTGCTAGTCGTTAGCAACGAAATGCAATGCGCTAAAACACTATACAAATAAATAATTGTTCCCCTGTTCTCGGTTAGTTTAGTGAATTGACAGATTTTGAAAGTTTTTCAAACTTTCATTCCATGTTTTAGAGTAAGTAGTAATTCAAAGTCAGCACACAAATAAACAATATTTTGCTTTTCTTCAGAGTACGAAACAAGGAAAGATTCAAGGGGGCACCCCCCCCCCACGAGAAAAAATATTTTACACTTATTATTACTTACCCAAACTCGGCAACCAATTTCCTGGAGTAGCTTTAAATTGGTTTTCAACCTTTAGGCCCCGCCCCACGAAAAAATTTCTGGATTCTCCCTTGGTGGAAAACTGACAGAAGCAGCAAACTGAATTGTTAGTGAAGTACTCAAAAAATAAATAAACTATTATTTATAGCTTTTTTGGTGTCAGCTTGTTCCCTTAAATGAGGCCTATGTGTCACAAAACTATACCTATTTTTCGCTACACAAAATTGGTCGCAGCAACATTGGAAAAATGTGTGGGCTTACCTTCTATTTTCAACAGTTGAAAACGTTTTGTGACTTCAATCCGTAACATTCAACCATATTTCACAGCAGCGTAAATATGACGTTTTCAACTGCCTTCTATTTTTCTTTCGGTTCAATTTTCTACCGAATAGATGTTTATTTTTTGGGTCCCCAGTGATCAAGTGGGTAGAATAAATGACTCAGTCACTCAGAAAAGCAACCGCCATTTATCGTCTTACGGAGTGGTTGCAGTTTATTTGTTGTCACTCTCTTTCTCCTTCACGTCTGCTTCTTGTAACGAGCGTGCTTCTCTCATCGAAAGAATTACTGTTTCCTGAACGTGCCGTCCGAGACTTTTTTCTCCCCATCTTTCGAAATTATAATCCGAAATAATTAGAAACGTAGTTGCACAGAAATTTCACTATTATTTTATGTAAAGTTTTCAAATCAAACCATACTTTATTCAGACGGATTTAAATTTTTTGTGTGATGTGATAATGATTTGCAATTTATTAGTTAGATTAATCTATCTAGGCAGCAAAGGTGTCTGACAAAGTTCCTGCTTCCCAGAATTGGATGTAATTAGTGGAAGTAATAAGTAAGTAAACACAATAAGATAAAAGAGGTGGTTGGTTAGTAAAGTTATGGAAGATATAAATTAAGAAAGATGTAGTGATATCATAATTCTCTATCCAATAGATGTCTGCGGACATAGGCGTAGCCGGGGGGGGGTTTTGGGGGTTATAACGCCCCCATTGCAATGAAATTTTGTATATTTAACATAGGAATGTATGAGTTGTAGCATTGCCACCCCACCTCATTGAGCCTATAACCCCCTTTATGAACTTTCTGCCTATGCTTATGTCTGCGGATGGTGTTTTTTTTATATTGAGCAAAGGAATGAACAGATTTAAGTGAGTTAGGAAGAAGATCCCACACCCTAGGGCCAAAGCAACAGATGAGCGAGAGTCCAAGTTTCGTTTGTGAATACTTTGGTATTAGATCGTTAAGATTTCTTGTAAAGTAGGTATGCCGTGTAATGAAATGAGATCGGAATGAGTGATATTTCGTATAGTGTTAAACATAAAGATGAAAGTTTTGCTCGTGAATAATTTTTCTATTAATAATATCTGATGATCATAAGCCATTTCAGTAGTTCCAGAAGAATGAGTTTGATAATTCAGGAGCCGGAGAAATCCCGGTTGAAATCTGGTAAGCCTAATGAGATTAGAAGTGGAAGTGTTTCCCCATATTAGAAGGCAATAGTAAAAAAAAGAAAGAAAAAATCATAGAGTAGCAAAGTTCATGAAGAATTGAGACGGGTAAGTAGTAGGTGACGTTTCTTGTCGTACTACGTCCTGCACGCGTAACGACGGAAAACTATGGATTTAAACTCGCAATTAAACATACATTTCTATGGAGCAGGACTGGCATAGGCGTATGCAGAAAGTTCATAAAGGGGGGGTTATAGGCTAAATGGGGGGTTACAGAGCTACAACTCACATATTCCTATGTTAAATACACAATTTTATTGCAATAGGGGATTACAGGCCCCATCAACACCTTCTAGCGTACGCTAGTGAGTAAAACCCACCAAACAGCTGTTGATCAATTTTTTTTACAAGCAAATAAAATTTTGATGTTTAATGTTTTATCGTAAATTTACTCGCCATATTCAAAAAGTGCTTACGTTCGTTACCTTAAACTTACCTTATGTGCTCAAAAATAATTAAATTTCGAAATGAAGTAATTAAACTATTGAAATGCAATATTTCAGCCACTTCAGAAAATATGATCCCCCATCTCTCTTTTACGGCCAAAATTTTCTTTTCGGCGAGTGATCGCTAATGAGGGTTTTCACTGTATATTGGATTGTGACACAAGACGAAATACACCCCACCTCCAAGTTTCGAAGAAACCAGTGGTATTCTAAATATTCTCTTTCCATGTACACTGGTGTGCCCACGCGAAGGGGAGGCGAGGGTGAGCTGGGGCCATAGGGGGACTGAGCCCCCACCTGGATATATATCCCTAGAAAATACTTTTTCTCAAAAATAAAATATTGCAGACTTTTATTTTAAATTTTTTGTTTTGTACGAAATTGTACATGACAATGGAAATTGTTCTTTGACGTTAAAAATGTATTCAAAATAGCTTTCTACTGTAGATCTTGTGTATGTAATTTTTTTTACATAGGTTTGAGTCTTCATATACTTTATAATAAGGATTGGGGAAATTATAGAGAGGTATACTAAAATTTACAAATCTTTAATGAAAATTTACGTTGAAAATTACGATGAAAATCACGATCTTTATTTAGTAATGTTAAATACTATATTAGTCTGATTATGTATTTAGTATTATTAAATATATTAATAAAATACATCAAAACATTTACGAATTTTAAGCTCCTCTGTAGTTTTTTGAGCCCATGTAAATTTTAAAGCCCCCTGTAATTTTCAGAGCCCCCTGTAATAAGCGTCTAGCTACGGGCCTGGGGCCCAGGAACCTACTTGGGCTTACAAAGTGAAAAATTATTGCGCAACAGACACTGAAATTATTTTTTTAAAAATAATAAAATTGGAAGTAGTGACGATCCCGACGACATTTCCATGGTGAACTCTGGTGACATTCATGAGTCCACTGTTAAGGGAAGCAACAGCAGCGGCTAGGGGCTGTCTTCAAACGCTTTCCAGGAAATAAAGGTAGACCAAAACACAATACAAAACACAGTTGAAATAGAAATTCTGACTGCAGATATTTCTAATTATGTCAAGAAATCTAACCTCACTGATGAAGATAGGATAACAGTGATAAAAATTCTTTGGGAACCATATGCAAATTGCAATTTTCCCACGACCGTCACAAGTGCTGTATAAAGTCTAGGAAAATCTCACCAAAGTCGGATATCGTGCTCATATGAGCTGAGTAAGCATGGCTATTTAGCGTACTTAAGAGTAGAAGACAGTGCCTATAGCAAATTTTGTGTGTTCTCTTTTCACCCCATGAAGTCTGTTTAAGATCGACACAAGCCACAGATGAACTTGTTTCAAAAGAATTTAATAATTGGAAGAAAATGCCATTGGAGAAGTTCAGCCAACATAGAACTTTTCTCTATCATAAGGATTCAGTTCACAAAGCCGATGAGTTTTTAAAGGTCGCAAAAGGAAAAAAGGCTTCTGTAGATCAATTAGTGGACAGAGGGCAAGCAAAAGCAAGTTTTGAATAGTTGGGTTACTTTTTTAACCTATTACTAAACGGTGACTTTTTGTGGAAGGTAAGGACTGGCCATTGAAAATTGTATAAACGAAATCTAATATTATTTCTAATTATTTAAGTATCTTTCATTGTATAAAAAAAACAAAAAAAAACAGAAAAAAACAAAAACAAAACCCAACACGTAATTGATTAGTGTCCGGCCATTTTTTCCACCAAAAATTCCTTGTACCACTGGGTCCACCCATGGGAATATCCTGGGTGCGCCATTGTGCAAATATATTATTTATTATAACAGAAATCAATTCGTTTCAATTTCTTGGAAAAAATAGAAGAAAATACTTTATATGCGTGACGGAAATCAAGGTAATCGACCCTTTTGGATTTTTTCTAAATAGAAAATAAAAATCTATAATAAAAATATCTCACACGAAAAACTCACAAAAATCTCGCCCAGGAGGCTTTTCTGTGTTGACCATTATTTGGCAATTGTGTTATCCCTGTGAAGGGTAATAATATCTTACAACTTAATATACGGAGAAAAAAGCGTTTTTTCTTGTTCTCATTCGTCTAGTAGGTCAAGACACCGCGGGCTCAACGCGGGGACCCTGGTTCGAATCCGGGATGAGGACGGCGTCTCTTTTTCTTCTAAACAAAAATAGCTCTAGTTTGAGCTACTAATACGTGGGTGTCAAATTTATTTGTAATAAAAAATCCCCCACGAAAAACTCACAAAAATCTCGCCCCGGTGGCTTTGTGTGTTGACCAATATTTGGCAATTGTGTTATCCCTGTGGGAGGTAATAATACCTTACAGTTCATCACTTTATTACTATAATATTCTGTATGTATCTATATTGAATTGTAAGGTGTAATTCAAATAACAACGATTTGTAATGCATTTACCAAATGTATTGACTTTCTTGAATTTACGATGGTGAAAGAAAATCAGACGAAACATCAGTGAGTCCCTACTTAATCCATAATCCTATTTACGAACCCCTTTCTCCGTCTCTTGAGATTTGTTGATGGGAGAAATTACTGTGTATAATAGAAAAATTACACCAATTGTTTTACATTTATCAGACGCTTAATACATTCCATATCTTACACCAAAATTTCACGCGCAAAACACGTTACTGATAGTTATTATTGTTAAATACACGGGATAATACTAGGATGTATTTCAGAGTTTGGAAATGACACCTTCTGATGCTTCACAAACTTGGGCTACAAATGGTTGAATCCTCCCGGCTTCCAATCGATCAATGGCTCTCCATACTATGGACTGCATTAAATCATATTGCTGTGATATGAACGAATCGTCTAATGTTAATTAGAACCATTTTTTTCAGAGTTTTGGTAAAATCGTTCATCGCACTCCGAACTTCTGTTTTTTTTTACACCTTCGTGAACGTATGATTCTTGACTTCACAAAAAGAAATTTGCACGTACAGAGGGTGTTTACACATTTTTAGAACGATTTCAATAGAGGATTAAAAAATGAAAATATTTTGTGGGAAAATGGATCTGGCAACATGTTATTATTTCAAATTAAGATTATCGTCTGCTACTTTCAAATTCATTTTTCATTCAAAATGGCGCCTGTAAACAAGCTGTGGGTCGAAGGATACGTTTTTGCGCTTTCCGAAGAGAAATATTCTTATTCCATTATTAAAAACGTTGTGAAACGCATGGTATAAAGATTTCTAAGTGCAAAATAAGCAACATTATTAATTGAAAAAGGAAAGACCGTCAATCAGAACTTCTACATAAAAAGAGGATTCCAAATGTATACCCGAACAAGATACATACTGTTGCAAATATTTCTAAAGTGAGATCACTGGTAACAAGAGAAAATCCCCCGATGCAGAAATCAATTGCAAACTCTTTAAGAACTTCTGTAGCAACAGTAAATAAAATAATAAACCAAGATTTATAACTTAAAAAAGCTAAAAAGCATAATCTTCACCGTCTTTTGTCGAGACATGTGGCTCAACGCAAGACATGTTGCAGAATCCTGTATGAAAATTACTTATCAGGAGATAAATGGAAATACGTTGTTACCCTTGATGGCGCATGGGTTTACCTAAATGATTGTAACAAAAAAGGTTCATTTACTATCGTAAGCGTGGAGAAAAAAATTTCCAAACTTGGTGCCGAGAATGCAAAGAAAGCTTCAGTAAAGGCTTTATGATTGTCGCAGGTTTCTCTTACAATGGGAAATTAAAAATAAAAAAGTGGAAAACAACGTTAAAATCAACTCATCATATTATCAGGAGAATGTTTTGCATCCAATATTTACAGAAGAAATTCTATTTCTTTATCACGACGATTTTCAGAGTATAAAACTGCAATGAGGTAAAGCCAGCAGTCATACCTCAAAAACTACCACTGCATTCCTTGAAAAAATGAAAATTAATACAGCTATTGCATGTATTCCGTTTCAACATATTCCTGAGAAGTCCCCTGTTGTTTCTCCTATGAACTATTGTGCCTTTGGTCCGCTGAAAAGAGCTCTCTCTAAGCGCAAACCCACTACCATTGATGGACTTTGGAAAGTTGTGGAACAACAATGGCAAGCAATACCTCTGGAAATATTGCGAAAAGCCCTTCTATCGTTGAAAGTACGATGCACACTTACAGCTCAGAAACAAGGTTATCAGATGGAATATTTAAAAAAATAATCTTTACAATTTAAACATTAAGAAAATGGCTTCGAAATCATTCTAAAAATGTGCAAACACCCTTTGTACAGTAGAGATGGGAGTTATTTAAGGTAACTGTTAAAAATCATCTGTTATCGAATGATCACTGTTCCAGGAACGATATGCTCCTCTGAAACAGCTGTTATTTCAGTCACCGGTGACTAGGAACAGGAGTTACTTGAAGTAACGTTTAAAAATCACCGTTCTAGGAACATATTCCTCACTTTCTTCACACAGGAAACGCGTTGAGATAACGGGTTGTTACCATAACATCCGGCATAGTCAGTCAAGTTGACGTCAGGGCTTAGGCGCTGATTCCCTGTGTCACGTCTGATATTACGAGAAGTCGCATTTAGTTGCAATTTTTAAGCATAATTAATCGAAAAGCTTCCAGTTACTTGTGGTCCCTTTTTTACAATAAATGACAAGGAGGAAAAAAGTGCTACGTGTGATTTGTGTGACAAAAATTGAGTTACAAATCTTCCATAACGAACTTAAAAAAACATATTACAAGGAAGCATCCAAGCATGGATTTATCCACACGTTCATCATCCACGTCTTCCCACTCCCAAGAACGTGTGGTGCTCCCATCATCCAGTTCTATTATACCTCAGAATGAGACCGACATCAACAGACCTTCTAAACATATTTCTACAACGGAAGTAAGTTCGAACAAGCGGAGACCGATGCAGCATTATTTGTTAATTTGTTTATTTATTTCATTAACGGAATAGATTTTTTATCCATGTATATTAATTAGTACAAGTATTAATATTTTTACATTACTGAGCTTTACACATGAAAAATTCTGAATACATACATGTGTATAACTACATCAGCTGAGAATACACATTTTGTTTATCATTATCCTGTTTAATTAGTTCCACATTGTAACCTTCCAGTATGTTTTACCAATTAATTTACAGCAGTGTCAATATTTTTTGCTGTATTTCATTACTTTGAATTAGTTTTTTAAACTTTCTTTGATTTTTAATATCGTGTAATGTTTCAAATATCTAAAATTCAATATTTTAAAGCCTTACTTTTTCTCATTATTTTTGTACTTCATATGTGTGTATTTTTTTCCAAAGGATTTATTATTTTTATGGAGTTGACGCCACGTATTGTTACGGATTGAGCGTTGAAATGTGTTATCGTTAAGTCCCCAATTTCTATATCCTGTGAAGCAACGCTTACGTTCCAGTCACCGGTGACTGAAACCACCGGTGATTGGAACCTGTTACGTGATTGGAACAGGAACGTTGGAACAGGTTATTCAAAAATAACAGTTTGGTCCATCACTACTGTACAGTAAGACTTTTAAAAAAGATCTGGCGTTTTGATGCCATCGTATTACATGATCTCATTCACTACCGTATAAAGTTGAGTGATTTACATGAGTGTCATTGTCAATAAAATAGAGTGAAATGGGTAGGTGTGCCTCTGTGAGTTGTTCAAATCACTCGAGGAATAAACATAGAATGTTTAGATTTGCAACAGATTCTGTAAGAAGAAAATGAACCATAAATTTTCCAATTGTAAACGTTGTGTTACAAAACCGGAAGTGTTCAACAAAATGGCGGCTGATGCGTGAGCCTATGATTTTTGGGGCTCCAATATACAGTGATCTTTTCTATTAAGGACTTTCAAGGGATGGGGAAAAGTCGTCTTGCAACAGAAAAAGACGTTAATACGAATGTGTGCAATTCTGTGAAGGGTACAAAATAACATCGTTAGTCGGAAATAGGCGTTAATTAGAATGGGGTTTTTGAGTCGTATTTCTGTGTACAGTGGTACCTTGAGATATGAGTTTAATTTATTTTATGACCGAGTTCGTAACTTAAAATTCTTGCCCGAAATCAATTTTCCCAATTAAAATTAATTGAAATGAGAGTAATTCGTACCACTCCATTTTTTTTATGATAATGCACATACTACTACAGTCAAACCTCGTTAAGACGAACACGCTTAAGACGAATTACTTTTAATACGAACCGTTTTCTGAAGTCCCGTCAGATTATATAGCATGCTATCCTTTCCGGATAAGGCGAATTACTGTTAACACGAATAGATTTTCTGTTTAGCTTTGTGTTCGTCTTAATAAGGTTCGGCTGTATTTATAATGAACGAATATTGTATACAAACTAGAATCAAATATAGTATATACATGTAAAAGAGGATCTAAGGAAATAAACAGATGTTGGCGGAGTCGATTTGCGTATGTTGCGTAAAAATTAACATTAATTTTTTCTTCCATTTCACTTTTGCTTAATTTTTTTGTTCACTAGTTTTTTTTTGCTACGCTTCCGGCACTCTCATACGTAGGGCGTTTTAGTAGAAACCTGTTTAAGGAGCTTTGTTTTTTCTCTCCCTCTTTTAGAGTGTTTCTCAAATGAGTTAGGCAAGTGTCATTGAATACAACTGCTGCACGACCAGTTGCAACTTTTCCAGAGTGTTCCTTTTCAATAAAGTCCGAAGCTTTTTCCCACATTGCCAACACTCCATTTATCTCATTTGAAGAGATAATCTCCTCCGCATCTGCGATTGTACAATCTCCTGCAGAATCTCTGTATGTTGCTGCAAGACTCGGAAATCTGAACGCAGTGGTGGTGATGATGTCACTGGAGTGGTATCTCAAATTCAGGCTCGTAACTCAAGGCAAAAAATCGACCTAGTGACGGCCGTCTCTAAAAAAACTCGTATGTTATGGCACTTGTATCTCAAGGTACAATTGTACTGACTACGTGTGTATACTGATCACGCTTACGTCATATTGGAATTTAGTTTTGACATCCAGGAACGTAGCTACATGATTTTGCGACCCTCGCAGAATTGTCCAGATTTCGTTTCTTAGTTACGAACATGTTTCCCCCCCTCCCTGTGAGTCATTTCAGCCGATTTCACGTCCCTCTCGCTTGCGCCTAGGACATGGGGCTTCCTCACCATCCCCAAGACACGGTCCTGTTAACATCTGAGTCTAGTATCCATGTTTTAATTCAAGCGATTTTTCATTTGGAAAATACTTTCGGGAAACACTACATGCACCAATTTCACTTAACGTCCAATTAACGGATATTTCTAGTTGAAGACGGTAGTTTTCGGTAGTTTTTTTAATTGCTTCATAAAATTATACTCATTTTGATCAATGCCTTCTTCTATTAAACGACTTTTTTCTGTCCATTAATTGTCAATTTTTTGGTCAACTGTATATATTGGTACAGCCGTTAGCAGGACCGCAGCTAGATGATATTGCGCCCAATATATTTATGGGCACATTTCCCCTATGAGTTATCTCAGCCGATTTTACATCCTCTCACCCTCGCCTGCGCCCCTGGCATGGGCCTTTCTCCCCCCCAAGCTGCGGCCCCCTCCTTAAGTTTATATTTAATTAAATTTATCAGTTTGTTAAATATTCACTTTGCAATAATTTTATTCATTCTGTTTATATGCTGTATAGATACACACACATAAACACACACACACACATAAACACACACACACTTATCTATGCAGGTGCTGTTTTTCCCTTGATGACCTATGCGGCACCTGCATGGATCACAGCTTTAGACAAATTATACAACTGAAGGAAACTCAAGTCAGTTCAGAGAAGTATCACCATTCGAATAATTAGAGGTTTTCGTACAGTGTCCTATGACGCTGCCTGCTTGTTGGCGGGAATTACTCCGATCTGTTTAAAAATTAAAGGGACATCTGAAACTTTTTGCTATATGAAAGAGGCTAGAAAAACACAGAGTCACAACATACCAATTCTCTTCAACAACTAAAATGATTAACATATTTGATACGAATGATGTCAATCATGAATTCCAAGTATTTACAGATGGAAGTAAAATTAATAACTGCGTTGGATGTGCTTACATAATTTACAAAAATAGTCACGAAGTCACTAAACGAAGTTTCAGGCTTCACCCTCTTTGTTCCAATAACCAAGCGGAAGCAATAGCAATTGAAAATGCCTTAGAAAAACTGGAAGGCTCTGTATTTAGTGATTCCACAAAAACAGCCATTATTTTCACAGACAGTCGGATAACTATCGACTCTATTAAAAATTACGATTGCCATTTTCCCATTACGGAGAATACACGGCACCTTCTATATAAATTGCATCTACAAAACTGGAAAATAAAACTGGAATGGGTAAAAAGTCACAACGGAACTGAAGGTAACGAAAAAGTGGATGCATTGGCAGCCCAATCAGAAGATTTACCATTAATATATGAAAAAGTCCCTGTCATAGAAATAAAAAATATGATCAAAGATTCATTATCCAGCAAATGGGAGGATCATTGGCAACAAACTGAGAACGGAAGCCTCACAAAAAGATTTTTCCCTTCCGTCAAAGATAGGTTAAACGCAAATCACTTAAAAATCACCCATCAACTAACGCAACTCCTAACAGGACATGGAAGATTCGGTCAGTACTTTCGACGTTTTGGCATTCGAGAATCGTCAGCATGCTCCTGTGATGGAACTGTTGAACAAACCGTGGATCATGTCATACTACGCTGCCCAACTCTGGAAGCAGCTAGAATTGGCCTACTCAAGAAAACAGTTGCCCACGGTGAACTATGGCCATCAGAATTAAAAGAACTGGTCTCGGAACGTTATTTTGGCGACTTTTTAGCTTTTGCTAAGAGTTTGGACATCCTGCGAATCTAATTTTTTCTGTACACTTCCCATCGATCATTCTTACTCCAATTGATTTTTCTTCATTCTTCAATTCTCTATTAGCTCACACTCTCCCTATATATATATATATATATTTATATATCTTGTTCAAATTTTCAATCGTTAATAAAATACTTTCTATCCATCCAATCAAGTTCAAATAAATTTTTTTAAACTTGTAGTGGATGACACTTGATGTTAATACAGTTTTTTCAAATATTAATTCATTAATTAAATTTAAATGATTTTTTTTTTGCTTTCCTTTGGTGTATTTGGCGATTAATGCTTGCCGCCAATTACAGCCAAATGTCGCCAAAATTGCTTTTCGCAATTTTTCCCTTTCTTCCCTTTTATTTGAGCAGCGCATTGAAGGAATTGACTTTAAAAAAAAATTTTTTTATTATACTTGTTTTTGTTTTTGTACATACCTTGTATATATTTTTGTATGTGTATATACATATATATATGACGTAAATTTTATTAACAACGTAACATATATGTCTTAATTGAGGAAATCAAAACATGTAATATTTTATAGTGCATGTTAAACAAATACTCTTAAAAACACACACACTTACAAAAAAAAACCAAAAAAACAGACGACTTCAGACTCGATTCAGGAACCGGGTAAGGATTGTTAGTGATGAGGCAATAGGAAAAACGCCCAGTGCCTGTAAAGAAGGAATTCAGCGCAGACAGGAGATTTCGCTGAAGACAAGATTTTCGATAAATGGAGCGAAGATCAGCCAGTAACGGAGTAGTAGGAAGACGTAGTTTTCGGCAAGCTACAAAGAGTTCTTCACAGACAAGATGATACGTTGGACAAAACAGAAGCAGATGTTCGAGTGTCTCGTCCAGTCCCTCAGTTCATTGCAAGCACATGCAGGATTAGTGCTTTGTTGATTCGGAAAAGATAATTGTTTGTAAAGGCTCGATCAAGGCGGTGGCGATGAAGTCTGATTTGCACGAACCGAGGGCAGTCACGGTTAAGAAGAGAAGGATTCTTTAAAACAGGAAAAAGGGAACAAGAATGACCATCAATAGAATTCTGAAGAGTAGAGATCTTTTCATTTTGGAAGCTGCTGTTTATGATACAGAGGTAGCTCGAAAGACTTGGCAGGTGAGGTGATGGCGAATTGATGTAGGATGAGACAGAATCCTGCATAGCGCGACGAGCTCATGTGTCAGCCATGACATTTCCTTTAATTCCGCGGTGACCAGGAATCCAGCAAAAGTTTTTTTCAGAGCAGCAAATTTGGAGGCCAAAACAAGGACATCTTGGATAATTGGAGTAGCAGTTCAAGCGGCAGGGTGGGAAGATAAGTTGAATAGAGCAGCTTGGGAGTCATAGACGATCATTGTAGCCTCTTTGCCACTGTGAAGCACTCAGGTCTTAGCCTTCCAAACACCAACTAGTTCAGCTTCGGTAGAGGAGCTGCAGAAAGAGAGATGGAAGCAAATGACGAGGTCTTGTTTAGGAATAGCAAAAGAAGCACCCCCTTTTCCGAGGTTCAAATCAAAAGAATCATCTGTAAAAATCTGAAAAGGAGAGACAGTTCATCAATTGAAGCACCAGTAAATGTTAAAAGAAACTCCTCGTTCACCATGTCTTTTCGAAATACTCCAGAAGGAAAAGGGAAGATGTCTGGAAGGTTGAGGAGCTAGAGAGGAACAAATGTATAAGGTGACTGAAAACGAATCCAAGAGAGTTGAGAGAAATTATGGTAGAAGCTTGAAAAACATGAGTTATCAGCTCTATTGTGAAGACGGGCATGGATGTGAAGCAGTGGAGGAAAAAAAATTACATAAGACAAAGCAGAGTTGAATCTTTTGTTGAGTGGCAATTGTTCGAATAGAGGCCTCAGAACGCAGAGAGGCTAGATAAGTTCAACTGGGAACTCCAAAACAGGAACGGAGGACTTTAGATTGAATATTTTCAAGCCGCTTGTTCAGGGTTGATTTGAGGAAGGCAAAGGTAGGTGAACCGTATAATATCTTGGGAAGCAGAAAAGACTTATAGAAGGTGAAAAGTCTCTTGGGTGAGGAACCCCAAGAGCGACCAGCAAAGCATTTTACATATTAAGACGTTGCTCAGAGAAGGAGGAGAGCGAACGAATTTTATGAATCCAAGAAAGTCTAATCCCCAGGAATTTGTGTTTGAGAACAACATCGATCGTGTTGTTTGCAATAGTCACGTTAATGTGGCGCGCTATATTTGGACTATTGGAGACCGGAAGAACCTACATTAGTAGTAGTACTAAGCGGAATAGAAAAACTACGTGCGTACCCGTCAAAACTTGAATGAATACTAATAAATAAAAATAGAAAAAGCGCCCTCTAGCGTTGCGTGCCTTTCGGGTTACCATGATAACCAAAATTAAAAAGTAAAGAATTAATCACAACTAACATTTCTTTATGTAGCTATTATTGATTCCACCAGAATATAGTGGCAACAATTATTTTTCATTGGTTTCAACGCAAATGATAATATTATTAATATTATCATAATAAAGTGGCAACAACATCCTACCTTTATCCCGCAAAAAAATAACGAAAAAATGTGACGCTTTTTTTTACTTGACCTCCGAAACAACATTTTTAACATTAAAAAATGGCTTCGTGTAGAAGGGGATTCGAATCCGCAATTTGTTGATCCGAATGGGATTAAATCTCGTCCAATGCTAGAGATCGTTTCTAGTGTGTAAGCCGTATAAAAATGTGCTTTAATTTATGCAAATGACCTAACAGCATGATGCATGATGGGAAATTTGCGGTTGCAGCCTAAAACCATATTGAAAAAAGATTCCACAACTTATTATGGTCCGAAACAACTTCCCATGGCCAAATTCACGCAACTATGAAATTCATGGTCCAAACGTGAGGCTCACGTTCAAGCAGTGGCGGATTTATAAAATTGCCGCCCTTAGGCACAGCCTGTACTGCCGCCCCCTCCCCTCTTCAGAGCCGTCTTGACTACCAAAAGACTTGAATGCCTTGCCCCTTCCTTCCTTTACAAAGAAAGAAATATTTGTAAAATAAATAAATAAATAAAAAAAATCAGAAGAAAAAAGAAATAAGAAAATAAAACCCCGCATATCATACTCTTAACATTTGGTATGTAAAGCAGATATTTCATATAATTATTCAAACTAATAAGATACAACTCAAAATTATTGCTACCATAGTCTCCGACTTCCTGGATTTGAGACACTTTTTGAATCCACAATAATTGTAGTATGGAACCTCTGATAATTTTGTGTATATTTTGCGTATTTGAGAAAAATACACGTATGCATCCTTGCATGAATTTTTTCGTTATCAGTCAAGTTTTTCTTTATTCATTCGTTTACTACTAGTATATATAAAAAGCGTGTAAAGTTCGAGTTTATAAATATGCAAACAGAGCAAATGTGAAAAATTTTAAAAAGCTAAGAACTCTTTTTTTTTTTCCATCCATATACCGTAGAATTCTGCTAGTGCGTAAGATTACCAGACGTCCCGATTCGGGTAGGACAATCCTACTTTTTCAAATGTGTCCCACTATTCTCAAGAAACACATAATTTTGAAGGGCGGTCTGGCTAGTTAAACAATTGACTAATACAGTTGTTCAAGGGGGTATGGGAAAATTTTTGTACTTGAAATTATTATTTTTAACTGGAGCTAAATTAGTTCCGAAAAAAAGGTTATGCTAATTGTAGAGAGCAATTAATTTACGTTAAATGCAAAATTTTTATTAAACTTATATTTTAACTTAATAAACATTATTATTATTATGCGTTGATGGTGTACTACGTCCTCCTAAGGGGACATTGTTCTATAAATGTGGATGATGATGACTTCGTGAAACACAGGATCAAGTTGTTCTTAATTTAAAAAAAAAAAAAATGCAGATATGCTTACATGAGAGATAAAATACTATTTTATGTTGAACGCGAAATAGCTGGCAACAATATATATACGTTCGTAAAAGAGTATATTCGCCCAGGTGGCCAAACCCATCGGTCGTATGAATTTGCACTCTTGTCTCCTACTCTAAAAGGTACTATGGGCGCACCGTGATTCGTTTTTACTGAATGATGTTTTTCTTTTGATTTTACTTGATTTATATGTAAACCTGTGCTATAACGAATAATCGTGGGAGTGCGAGACACTGACTTCTTCGCCTTGCTGTTGCTGTGACTATGAATACCAGGAAGAAACATCAAACGTCCACCAGTTCTTCACCTGGTCACCTATCGAACAGGGAGCTGGACCAACAGGTGCGTAATGTCTCTGATGAGCTATCGAAATTTCGTAAACTGTGGTCCCAGGACTTAGAGAAGTTGAAAGGCTCTATTAATGAAAAAATAGATTTGAATTTGTGTCCTGGGTCTGACGGAGATTCCGATCGCGCTGCCAAATTGGCCTCTGTTAAAAATGAAATACGGAAAGATCTTGATATTAAAATCACTGAAATAAATAATGAATGGGAATCGCGATTTGTCGTCTTGGAGAGCAAGGTTCAACATCTAGAAAGAACTACTGCTGATCTTGAATGCGCCCTAGAAGAACACCAGCATGACATTCGTCAGCCCTGTCTCATAATGTATGGTTTACCGGAAACTGAGAACGAAAACCCAATTACCGTTGCAGTGGATACTTTAAATGAAAAGATAAAAACTACCATGTTATCAAAGGATTTGGAAAACGCGCATCGTCTAGGAAGCGTAAGTCGCAATACCACTCACGGACAATCACCGAGACCAATGGTCATTAAATTTATAAGAATGGCTCAAAGAGACTATGTCTTCAAGAACAAAAGACTTCTGAAGGATACTGGCCTGGTCATAGCCGAAAGCCCACATTAGAAAACAGGCCTACAACAAAATTCGTGCCAAGGGCATACAATGCTGGACACAGCAGGGAAAAATTTTCTTGCTAACTGAGCGTGGTGAGAGGGTAATTCTCAAGTCACTGACTGACATCCGAAATTACAGAGAAAGAAATTAACATTATTCATTTGGATATGCATGATTTGCTGTTGCTTCACCGATATTGCTCTTGCGACATAAAAAGGTAAATGAAATTAACAGGCTAACCTTTTATATGATCATGATCCTGGCGTGTTTTGAGTATGTTCTTCATGTCATAATAGCCTATTTATCATAAATCGCATTAAATAACTTATAATTTTTCTAGGCTGTTCTGACCCTTTTTTCTTTTGTCCTTGCGCCATAATGGATCATGATTGCATCTGAGCTGTAAACGTGTTCTTGTCAAACTAACCTACTCATTATAAGCATGTTTCATAACTTGTAATTTATCATTTCTACGCCTAAACTGGTCAATCGAATGAATCTAGTGTTTTCAGTCAATTTTTTCATATTATATTCGATGTTAACTTACTTTATATTTATCAATGCAATGTCTATATTTCATATCAGATGCTTCTATATATTTCGTAAGACACCACACTGAATACAAGTATTATTTTATCCTTCAAGTGAACAGCGTTCAGCTTGTATATTACATGAAAATTGTTTATCTAATTAAATAATCTGTAAAACTTATATAGACGAATAACACGAGGACTCAGTTTAGATCTAAATTTCTAATCTGCTCTAACCTTCTTCCTTTTGTCCTTGCGCCATAAATGATCATGATTTCATCTGTTTTAAACATTCCCTTGTTTTCCAACTAGCCTACTAATCACAAAACGTATTACGTAACTTATAATTTTTTTAAAAATTTTTACGTCTAAACTAAACAAATGAATCTATAGATTTCAGTCAGTTTTCTCATATTGCATTTGCTGTTGATAACTTTGTCTATCAATACAGTGTTTATATATCATATCAGATGCTTCTGGTTTTTTTTTTTTTTTTTCACATGATACTACAAAGATATACTAACTACAATTTTTATTTTATCCTTCAAGTGAATGACGTTCAGTTTGTATAAAATTATATAGTTATATTGTAAATTTTGCGAGCAGTTCCCTATTGTAGGATGCATATTGACCACTACTGTCCTTACGCCTTAAATATTTAAATTTGTTTGCATAATAATTTAGCCTATTATCCAGATATATAATAAGATGGTCTTACATATGAATCAATTATAAATCAGGTTTTGCCTTATCTAATGGGAATTTCGATGCACCGTGTTGGTTCAGTTGGATGTTTTAAATGTAAATTTTAATATTAAAATATTGGTATTTGATAACAGGCTATTACTCTTCGAAATGATTTTTTGTGTCGTATTCGCTAATTAACTAAACGACTATTATTGTGATATGGTGCGCCCAGATGGCTTTTGACCATATACGAATTGATATATATCTTTATATCAAAGTATATTTATATTGAATTATTGTATTTTTACATTATTTATTTATTTATTTATTTTATTATTCTTTTATTTTTATTTTTATATATTTATTTATTTTAATTTTATTTTAATATTCTTTTACTATATTTTATAAATGTCATTCCTGAATAGCGGACATATAACCGATTGTGGCTTTGCGGCCCTTGGGGATTCATTCACTGAGCCGGATAATGAATTAACTCTTGATATTAATAACCAATATTACTATCCCTCACAGATTACTTCTCATAATCAAGTTAATAACACATTATTAACCGCTCATATTAATGCATGCAGTATTACTAACAAAGTGGAATTAATTGAAGACTTCATCCTTGGTATAAATCCATCCCCTGACATATTATGTATAACTGAGACCTAGCTCTGCCCAAATTAGGCTCCATCTCTTTTTGATTATGAATCGGTCTCGATTGCACGTGAATTGGGTAGAGGAGGTGGTGTTGTAATGTATGTTAAAAGAAAACATGAGTTTAATTTGATACCTCAATGGACGGGAATCTTCCCGGGGATTGAGATGCTGACATTACAGATTTATGGTATTTTTGTCACTACCATATATCGACCACCTTCTGGTGAATTGGGAGATTTTTTATGTCGTCTTCAGGACCTACTTGCCTTTATTACTTCCTCGAGAAAGAGGTTAATCATCATGGGAGACTTAAATATTGATTTATATACTTCCAATGAAAAATTTGTAAACCATACGCAAGCACAGAGACTATTGGATCAGATCTTCTCATTTGGATTTAATAACTATATTCATAACCCAACTAGAATTACATCACATTCTTGTACAGTTATTGATCACTGTATTACAAACGTTTTAAATCCACAATGTGGCATACTTCTTTATCAGATTAGCGATCATCTTCCCATATTTTCAATTTTTGGTATTTCACAGGGAATATCTAAAAGACATGGTAATCCATCTTTTATTAGAGATTTTTCTGAGATGAATTTACAGACATTTAAAGCAAAGTTACAAAGAGTAAATTGGAATAATTTATATCTCTTGGATAATCCACTACATGCTTATGGATATTTCGTTGATACCTTCAAAAATAATTATGAAGTTTGCTTTCCATTAAAAACAATAAGCAAAACCAAACGTATACGTAAATCATGGATTACAACTGAAATTTTTAGAGAAATAAGGAAGAAAAATAAACTTTACTTCAAATTTTTAAAAGATAAATCACCAACAAAACTTGCTGTTTTTAAGTCATTTCGGAATGAATTGAATACTAAAATAAAACGTGCGAAACAGGCATATTTTTCGGCACTATGTAATATGAATAATAGGAAAACATGGTCAGAAATAAATGAACTTATGGGAAGATCAAAATCCAGAACAAGAGAAATTGATATACTAATAACTCCTCATAAAACGATTACTAACATATCACAGATTTCTAATACATTCAATCAATATTTCATAGAATTCCCTTATTCTTTATCTAGTAAATTTAATAATGTATTCCAAAGATGCCATGATTATAATATCGCTAATTCCTTTTTCTTGGATGGGGTCACTGAACTTGAGACAATTCGACTAATTAATAATCTTAGTGCTAATAAAGGACCAGGCCCAGATAACTTTCATCCAGTTCCCATTAAATATTGTGCTCATGAGATTTCAGGGCCTTTAACCTACATCTTTAATCTAATCTTTTCCACTGGTGAGATTCCGCCGGAATTTAAGACGGCAAGGGTTGTTCCGATTCATAAAAAGGGTTCATATACTGACGTTGCTAATTATAGACCGATATCAATATTATCGGTGTTTACAAAAATACTTGAAAAACTCATTTATAATAGATTATTAAAATACTTTGAACATAACCACATCATACAGGAAAATCAATTCGGTTTTACTAAAAATAAATCTACTGAACAAGTATTGTTAACGGCAACAGACTTCATATATTCGGCTTTGGACGGTGGTGACTCATCAATTGGAATTTTTTTTGATTTGTCACGGGCATTTGATACCATTAACTATGATAGACTTTTATATAAATTACAATTGGCAGGTATATGCGGAAAGCAAAATCTTCTTTTCAGAAATTACCATTTTGGAAGATCTCAATATGTGCAAATAAACGAAAATCAATCTATCGCCAGATCACCTCTATGTGGGGTTCCTCAGGGGTCGACATTGGGACCTTTGCTTTTTATTTTTTATATTAATGATCTTTTTTTTCTGCCAACTCGATCTAGAGTTCTATGCTTTGCCGACGACACAAGCATCTTTTATAGGGAAAGGAATCTTGATGTGCTGTTTTCACTTGTAAATAATGATATTGATATATATATAAAATACTTTAGAGATAATTATCTCTCACTTAATACAAAAAAAACCAAATGTATTCTGTTTTCAAATAAACATAACAAAAGCAACTACTTATGTAATACCATAAAAATAGATAACGATATAGTTCCGTTATCGCAGGAGACGAAATTCCTTGGAGTTACTATTCAAGCCAATTTAAAATGGGATACACACATTAACCTATTGTGCTTAAAAATTGGTAGATTTTTGGGAATATTGCGCAACATTAGTATTTATATACCTATAAAATTTTTGATCAATCTATATTATTCTTTTATTTTTTCTCATCTTTTTTATTGTTTATCGGTCTGGGGATACACTTCACAGGCTAACCAAAGTAGAATTTAGTCATTACAAAATAAATTCTTCAATATTATTAACCATAAATTACCACAACCAATGTCGATCCGTGAGGTTCCGCAAAGATTCAATTTATTAACTTTTAATCAACTTTTAAATTATAAAATTTTGTTATTAATGTTTAAAAAAATTAAAAATACTAATCTATTCCAGTTGATTTACAGCAACCTACACATAACTATCCAACAACAAGTAGACATAACTACAGACCTCAATTTTCTCGTCTGGAGCTGGGTTGCCACAGAGTGGGTTCTTCAGGTCCTAAATTGTGGAATCAGCTGCCTTCTAATATAAAAGAGATAAATTCCTATTCTAAGTTTAAGTCTTTAATCCGGATCCTCCTTACTAATTCTATTTAATCAATCGCATACTTAATTTAATTTTCGCTGATGTTTGCGCAGTGATATCCCATGGGGCTGCTTTGGCTATCTGGTATCTCCTGGGTGGTGCAGGCTTTGTCAGACTACGTCTTTACCTGCGCTACCCAGGCAGACATGGACAAAATTTTATTTCACAGTATATTAATTAATGTATTGATATTTTTTTTTTAATTAAATTTGATGTATTTATATTTTTGTAATTAATTTTATGCATCTATATTTTCGTATAATGTTAATGTAGATATGTCTTTGTTCTTATAATTAACTCAAACTAACATTGATTTGTAATCCCAATGTATATTTTTTTGTTGTTCATGTTGCTGCCTAAATAAAGTTGCTAAAAAAAAAAAAGATATTGAATTTTTTTAAACAAAACTGTTTTAATTTGAACCATGTATTCATTTCCTATAAAGAAAATGTTCAATGTGCATATACATATACAGGGTGTCTCAACACCAGGGTTGCAAACATCTAGGAGGGGTAGGGTACACCTAGACGAACAATATTTGTCATAGAACCTAGGGTCGCAAACCACTCACAGTGCCAATTCTAAAACCGTCCAGCATGCACAAATAGTTGCAACTAATACATGAGAAGCGCAAAACGGGATGTCCTATGCACATCAACTGTTTTTCGCGCGTGAAAAACCAGTTATGAAAGACGCCTTACCCTCTACTGGAATGAAATAATCCGTCTGTGATGTCAGCGCCCTTGAATTCTAACGGTACTACCCGCCAATTTTCCGCGAACGGACTATATACAAATGTCGACGACCATCCGGAAGAATATTTCTTAGAATTCTTGCACATCTACTCCCATACTGGTGAATATTTAACAAATGCAGTGTTTGAAGTGCTTGAAAAAAAGTATGGAATGAATATGGCTGATGTCGTGGACAAATGTACGTTAATGCCTCACACATGTCGGGAAAATACAACGACGTGCAGGCTAGATGCAATAAATTTGCAGATTGCATAACTTGTGCTGCCCACTCACTAAATCTTGTAGGGAGGTTAGCCGCCCAATCACGCGGAGTAGCTGCAGATTTTTTTAGATTAGTGCAGCTTTTATATGACTTTTTCTCTGCTTCGACACAGCGATGGGAAAAACTGAAAAATTGCTTGTCATTCAATAAACACAGGAGGAAGTTAATTGTGAAAAAATTGTCAGAAACTAGATAATGCTGTCAAGGTGAAGCAATATTAGTGCTGCATTTAAGT
>QLNU02014176.1:77827189-77837768 GCA_006491805.2 Dysdera silvatica
TCATAGAAATAAAAAATATGATCAAAGATTCATTATCCAGCAAATGGGAGGATCATTGGCAACAAACTGAGAACGGAAGCCTCACAAAAAGATTTTTCCCTTCCGTCAAAGATAGGTTAAACGCAAATCACTTAAAAATCACCCATCAACTAACGCAACTCCTAACAGGACATGGAAGATTCGGTCAGTACTTTCGACGTTTTGGCATTCGAGAATCGTCAGCATGCTCCTGTGATGGAACTGTTGAACAAACCGTGGATCATGTCATACTACGCTGCCCAACTCTGGAAGCAGCTAGAATTGGCCTACTCAAGAAAACAGTTGCCCACGGTGAACTATGGCCATCAGAATTAAAAGAACTGGTCTCGGAACGTTATTTTGGCGACTTTTTAGCTTTCGCTAAGAGTTTGGACATCCTGCGAATCTAATTTTTTCTGTACACTTCCCATCGATCATTCTTACTCCAATTGATTGTTGTTGTTTTTGTACATACCTTGTATATATTTTTGTATGTGTAACCACGTACCATATATGTCTTAAATGAGAAAATTAAAACATGTAATATTTTATGGTGCATGTTAAATAAATACTCTTAAAACAAACAAACACACACACATACACACGCGCGCACGCCTGTATGGTTTGATTAAAGGTTGCGCAATTATTTACCACATTACGATACAAATCAATCAATATACCGTTCTTAGCTTTCTATTCATAAACGGCGATAAATTCTATGAAATAAGGTGTTTAATTTAGGAAGTTTTTAATGGATGATCTGCTTCAAGTACCTCATTAGAGTTTCAACTAATTAGTAACTCTCTTGCTTAAACACTCAGTATGCTTGCGAATAAAAGCAATTTCGACACAAAAATCACTTCATCTTGCCAAAATTAGAAATAAGAAGAGGGAAGTAAAAGGCACTTTGAGGAAACTGCGAATTGCCGAGATCACCAAGACTTTTTAAATCACTTTATAAGGCAAACGAAGTTTTTATAAGAGGGGTGGAAGGTTATATTTATGTGATTGATGATTTGAATATTACACAGTCATTCATTTAATTAACGGCAAGTGGGAATTTAAGGATTATAATCAGTAACGGATATATAGCTAAAACAAAAAAGGCACACAAGGCATATGTGTAGATCAGGAAGTTAAAAAAAACCCTAAAAGTTATTAATTATTACACAAAACCATTAGTTGCAATATTAGTTTGAGTATGTGCAAAAAATTGCTTTCCCACATAAAATGTTATGAGTATGATAAACGTGACTATTTTTAAAAGTATTTTTCCCTCTGAGGGGGAGAAAAGAGACGGATATAGAGCTCGTGAGCAGGGGCTGAAATTTCATAAGTTCCATTATTTAAATAAATTGTACAGAAAGTATTTTTGATTATAATATTAGAATATGATTTTACATTTTCTTTTTCAATTTTTAGTTTGCCAAAAAGAAAGTCACAAAATCATAAATATTGCTGAGCCGTAAATGGAAAGAACATACCTTAAAAATTTACGAATTTTTAATTTTCTTATAAAAGTAAAAAGGCAACAAATGGATCCACGCTCATTAACTATAAAATGAATATTGGTGGATTACCTCATTTAATCTATTTTTCTTATAGCAAACAAATGGAAAGAAGATATATTGGAATGAATGGTAATATGAAGGTAACTGGAATGAATGAGAAAATGAAGCTTGTTGGAATGAACAGGAATATGAAGGTAATTGGAATGAATAGGAAGATGGAGGTAATTGGAATGAATAGAAATATGAAGGTAATTGGAACGAACAGGAATATGAAGATGATTGAAATAAATAGGAACATGAGGGAAATTGGAATGAACACAATTCTTGTAAGAAAGTAAACAAAGGAATTGATAGGTTAAACAATTAGCGAACTGTATACTAAAGAAACAAAAACTTAGTTTATATCACTTACCGATCTACAGCTTACTGTAAGAGCATATTGGGGAAACATGGTAATACCCAAAGTAAAAGTGCCGGAAATATTAATTAAATTAAATTGAATATCTCAATACACCAAAAGAGCACGATTTGTCGATAATAAATAAGAAAAACGCAAAATAGTTAGGGCTCAATTCTCGGCTTCACGTTGCCGCGCCTTTTCTAAGTGCTTTACAAATAATTCGTAACTGCATCTAATTATTAAACGTTGCACAAATATTTCACGAATAATTAATTCATGATCAATTTATGAATCTTACGTCATTCTTAGAAATTTTATTCATATGTTAATCTATAAATTCTACTTAAAACCCTATGGCTGGTAATGGATTATTCTTCCACTTCCATCAAAATTCGTCAGCAAATATATTATAATCAATGGAATCCCCAATAACACATAAATGAAAAATCATTAATTTCTTCATCAAATTCACGACCCAAACTATATTCAGGCCATGGCAGCACCCAGGCAGAGACTGTGACGTCACACCGGAGGGGGGGGGAGATTTGTTTGCAAGTTTTATGGCGCAAGGACAGCAAGGGTTTTGCCGTGCTGGCTGGAAGGGTGAACTCAATCCCAAAATAGGTCCTTGGTAAAACAAATTGCCCACTGCTTTGATTCACTTTTTCTATTCAAAAATTCGTATTTGACGTTATTTAGGAATCTTACGGCGCAAGGAAAATAAAGGTCATGTTGCAACGGGATCTACAGTTTTCCGAGGAATCCGAACATCGCGTGTCTTAGGAAACTAACTCCAGAACACAGTGAGCAGTTAGCTTAACGTTTTTGAGGCAACGTTTATATAAAAAGTATGAACTTGTCTTTGAACAAAGTTTTTCAATTGGTTTTCTTACATCGTTATAATTTTTTTTTCCAAATTTATTCTTTAAAAATGCCATAGATGTACTCGTTTCTAGGATTCCGCCTTAATTATATTTCGCAATCAGTTTCCGTGCTAAGTTGTAAGTTTCCTGTATGCGGAAAAAATGTTTAATTAAATTGAAAGTGAACTAACATTGAAAACTTCATTTCAAAATTGGCAAAAGTTGGCATAAGTTTATTGAGATCTGGCAGGGTATTTAGCATAAAAACATGATGGAATAAAACTTTACTAAAAAACTTGCCGATTTTAATGGCTTGAAGTGTAGTAAAAATATTTTCAAGTTTAAATTGGGAAAAAAATCATAGGAAAGATTTCAATGCACATAAAAATTCTGGTGTACGTATCACCAATTTTTTCACCCCTTTATTATTATTGGAAGATATATAGATGAATAAAGAAAATGTATAACGATAAAAAAAATTTGTTTGGTTGCTCGTACACACACACACACACACATCACTGCTTTACTTATTCTTCATTTCTAAAGTCATAATAACAATATACTGTGTAACTACAGTGATAATACAGACAATATATTAGACTCTACAATAAAAGGTCTCAAGAAAATATCAACAAGGATATAACATACTTGGGACCTTAAGATTACAATCTGATTTCAAAGATGACACACAACTAATTGTGAATCACTCATCCTTTCCTTATGTTTTTTCCATTTTTTTTAGTTTCCATTACCCTGTATCAAATATTTTCTTAGACTGTTTTCAAATGTATGAACCTCTTTATTGCAGAAGTGCATATATGTTTACCTTGGATTGCAATGCTTTTTCTATTACACTAATATAAACTGCGAACACAGACCGAAGGGTGTCATTTGTGCACATTTTAAGCTTTCTTTTAGTGTCACTAGATGTCGCTGGAAAGCTTAGAAAAACGAGGAACCAGAACTTGCTTTTGCGGAAGTTGTTGCATCATGTCAACCAACGCTCGCAGTTCAAAATTTAAGTGCTAATAATTTTGTATAAACAGTTTGCGTTTTTAATTTAAAGCAATTATTCGATTGTTAAGGAGCTTAGTAATTGTTACAATTGTCAGAATCGCATATATCAATGGGAAAATTCTTTTCTGGGACCACTTTATGCAGAGGTACACGTATCTGCACAAACAAGCACAAAGAAATTTTAATTACAATATATTATTTTGTAAGAAGGCACTATTTAATTTTTACCTTGGAGCACCTTGGGAAATGTATGTAGATTAACAAAATTAATTTTTAATTGCTGTGAATATTATGGATTCATAATTTTTGGGGTGGGGGGTTGACCGTCCAAAAAACGACTTTTTTAATAAAATAATTTTTTTGCACATTTTACACGTAAATTTTACCCTCCTGAGAGGAGGGGGCTTACCTTATTACTGACAGACTCCTAGTTTATTACGTATTACAGGTATGCTGTGTGTTCCAAAAATTGAACAAGAGCATTCAATCATTTTCTAGATTTGGTTTTAGTTAATTCTTGGATCATGTGCATACGATATTATGCAAAGAATGAAGTTCCCAGAAAAGAGAAACTTAGTCTGTTAGCTTACAAAATAAACTTGGATTTGGCGCTTGTAATGTATGAAGGATATGGTTAAACGTTGTCCACTCGACATAGAGCACTGTACGAATCACAAGACCATTCTCAATCAGAAGCTGCACCTAGCCTAGCCTAGTTTCCCGTGATTTCCGGGGCACCCAACGTGAAAACGTTTTATCGTCTGTGGGGTAAATATGATGTTGAGGGAGAAGGTATGATGAGGGGGAAGATATGGTAGGGTAAAGTTGGTAAAACTAGTTTTGTTTGAAACTAGGGAGGCCAAAGTAACAGCATAAAAAATGAAAAAGACAAAATGAAAAAAAATAATAAAACTTAAGAAGACAAAAATAGTAAAAACAAGGGAGAAGGAGAAAATAAAAGTAACTTTGCGAGGGAACAATGAAGGGAACGTTTGCTGGGAGAAAAACTTGAGGTAAGGTAAGGTAATGGCTGAATGGCGAAGCAGTAGAGTCAGGTGAACGAATGTGTCGCTGGGGTGGTTGAATTGGTTTCAACTGAATCGGTGAAGTAGTGTCATGTTGAGGGCCTAGGTGCAATAGCACGAAGTGGTCGTCGTGGGTTTGTTTGAGGGTTGGAAGTTGATGTCGGTGTGGTTTGAAGCAGGATAAGTAAGATTGGTATAAAGGTTGTGATTGTAGATTGTGGGGTAGACCAGGGGTTGAAGCTGCACCGACACTCACCAGCAACGAATCATTCAAAAGTTGCACCACAGCCAATGGTAGAAGGTCGACATCTGCCACAATTTTACCATGATAAATTTGCATTTAAATGTAGATTTGCGGGCTGTAGGTCGAGATCCAGAAACATTTGCAGCAAATACAAAGTGTGTTTGTGTGTGTGCTAAAAAATAATAGTTTTGAAAAGTTTTATACTAGATGAAACATATTTATTGAACGCCATCTGTTCTGTACTGTCAAAGGTTTAAAGTAAAATAAAGTCAAGTAAAAGTGATTTAATGTTTTTTTTTTGGCAGCACTTATGAAAACAACTTTTAATATTAATTGGGCTTTCATACCTAAGGTACACATATGTGCATGTCATGTTTCTGTTACTCCGTAATTAAAATTCGTCACTATTATACAAAACTCATTTCTTCTTGTTCAAACTAGATGTTTAAAAGTTGTGAATCGTTTTTCTTTCGACCAATTTTTTTCGGGTCTTAAGAGGTTAAACTCAGTAAAAACAAACGATGTTATGGGATTAAAAAGAGAGATGTACGATAAAAAAAAGATAAATTAAGTTTAAAATCAAATGTCTATACCACTACCGTTGAGAACAGAGCAAAGCAATAAACGGAAACTCTTCCCAAAGAAAGAGAAACAATGGAAATGATGGAGAATTCATAGTTAAGGAAATTTTTTTTTAAAAATTCCTATTCGAGCAAAAGACAAGACAAACACCAAGAAATTCTGAAAAGTTTTTAAGCTCATTTTCATGATATTTTTGATAAAAAAAAATACGGAACTGAAGATGCAATTTGAGCAGTAGTAAACTTCTCCTCTTCAAATTTTGCGTCAGCGAATCGAGCATCTTATGCAAGGTCGCAGTCAGGATTTAATTTCTGGTGAGTTTAAAATTTTTTACAGCATGTATCGATACAATTACAGCATGCAAGTCCGTAGCCAAGTCCCATTAAAAATTTAGTTTCGGGGGGGACCGGTCCCTAAGACCCCCCTCCTGGGGACGGGCATCATCTTATGCACAGTGATAAATTATCTGTTTGAAGGAAAAAAACATTTGATGTGTTTCTTGATAATCTTCAATTAAATAAAATAAATTTACGCAAGTATTTAATAACATGCAGTGTCATTGAAAATACATGTCACATCGACATGTTGATAGGAAATCCAGCGATGGACGTGGATTTCGGTATAAAACGCAGAAAATGGAGACGAAAGAGCAGTTGAAGGTGAACTGGTGAATGATATTAGAGAAAAGAACTTGGAAGAGGATTAGATTGGAAGTCTCGGGAAATATTGAGAGACATAAAGATATAAGGACATAAATAATATTAATCTATTTAGAAAAAAACTATTAGAGTATTTGCTAAGAGGTGATTTTGCGCCATTAAATTGTTAGGGTCCTCAGCCTGTTAAATCGTATGATTTTTACTGGGGACCCGTCACGATGGATTGTGGTTATTTGTGTTTTTTTGTTTGTTTTTTTTGAATTGCAGTGTTATTGTATACGTATGTATTTTCTATGTGAAATGGAAAGTTACTACAACCATTGTGACAAATAAATAAAAATTGTTTGATTGATTGAATTTATCAAAAACAGATACCACGTTGGATGAGATAAAAACATCGACATGCTGATAAGTATTTTTGAAATTATAAATCTAATTATATTATCATAAAAATATATTAAGGCTGTAAAATTAAACCGTAGAGGAAAGAAGAAATCCCTGTTTTCAGAAAAATGTATTGTTAAACTTTATATTTTAATTGAAAAATTAACGTTAAGGAAACAAGGTGCTCAAAATTTTCTCGTGTTTTAAACTTAAAATTATGTCCGTCCGATATTAAGGGGCAGAAGAGTTTTTGGTATCGGAAGTGCTTATTGGAGCAAGCAACTAGGGGCAGAACTAGGAGTGGCCTAGTCCTACTTAGAAAGACTTCAGCCCCCCCGCCACCTAAAAAAGCGAGTGAATGCTACATACGGAGCATTTGGTGAGAATGGAGCACCTCTCTATAGAGCTAGAAGTTAACTATACTAATGAAAGTGTCTGACATTCAAAATTTGGTTGTTTTAACTACATATTAAGCAAAGCAGAAACGAGCTATAATTGTTATCATTCAAAAAATTAAATAAATTTTAAGGAAAGATGGTAAATGTGGGAAAAATGTAAGCGCATTCGGTGCTGAGATTACGTGGTGTTCTAGATAATATTATTTATTTAAGCAGCATATATTTCATATTAAGCAGCATATATACAATTGTAACTAGCAAATCTAATAAGTATATGGTATTAAACTAAATAATAATGCAACGTTTATAAACATTCCAAGATTTTCAGTGTCATATACAATGAAATATTTTTACTCATTTTTTTAAATTAGTATTTTTTTTATTATTTGCTAATTTCTTTTATCTAACTCTTTACTTTGTCAATAATAACGTTTCTTTAGTAAATGAAACAATTTATCTCTCATTAACTTTTATGTTTTCAATTTAAATTCAAGCTTCATAAATTCTCATTAACACATTTCTTAATTCCTTACGCGCGATATTCCGTTTTTTTCCGTTAATTATATTTATCGCCTTGAACTCACTGAACAGAATTTAGGTCTTTGATTCTTTTGTTGTCCGTTCTTATTTCTTTTTTGTAAGATTGGTGTTTCTTTCGTTACATCTGAACTGTTTCTTCCTTCATACATCAGAACCGTTTCCTTCTTCATACATCAGAACCGTTTCCTTCTTCATACATCAGAACCGTTTCTTTCTTCATACATCAGAACTATTTTCTTTTGATGAATTGCCAATACGAAATAGTAAGCAACCGCTAATTTCTTCCTAAATCTAACCGCAATCTCTTTAATGAAAATGAAATTTAGGACAGGAAAATTGATTATTTAAAACAATTAAATGAAAATTAGAAACCGACAATCGAAACAGCGAATTTATTTGCTAATTAAACGGTTTCTTAGATTTTTTCTTCATTATCTCGATTGATTCATTCTCCACTAGACGAAGTAAGGAAAATTCTATTGTCATTCTTAAACAAATGCCTATTGTATCAGAATGAGCATTAATGTTGAATCGAAAATTAGAGACCGATTCGTTAACAGTTAATACTAATTCTATGGTTATAATTAAGGTAAACGATCATAATGTACAGGGTGTTCCAAAAACATCGAGTCAAAAGTATATAGCCGTGATCCTTGTGCAAAATGGACCATAATGGCCCTTTACATGGGGGGTCGGAAATGAATATCCACGGAGTTATGCATACTTTTATTTCGCAGAGGCGGGATCTATAATGACCAATGGCGCTTACAAACCAAGAAGTTGTCTCCCCCGAAAATTTCAACTCCGGCGCGGGGTTGCTACATTGCATCCTCAAACAGCTTTCCAGGCGTGTTGGCATTTTTTGTGGTTGCTGAGATTGGCGACTTGATTTTATAATTGGCGCAATTTCATAAATAAAGATTTTAAGGCTCCTACGTAGGGCTGGCAACTTTCCTCAGTGGTGCACTACGAACATAGGATGGCCCCAAGATCCGTGGGAGCCCTCTTGGTTCTAAAGCAAGAAATTTAGTTTGAAAAATAAATATCTCGAGACTCGCAACACCGATTAAAGAAGTTTACCTAAGGAATGTTTCAATTTTTGCTACGAAGGGCAGGGCAGGCGATAGGGGGGAAGGGTGAATTGCACAGGGGCCCGTGCGGCCAAGGGCGCCCAGTACTAAAAGGAACAAACCCTCCGCCCAGCATGCGTTAACAAGATCCGTCCGCGGATGTTTTACCAACTGCGCTACTGCGACGCTCCCCCGCTGCAGTTTAAAATTACTTTGCGCACGTTCATACAAATCGACACCCTCCACACCTTCGAGATTCGTATTGGATCCGTCAATGCCCTCCACCTGCCAATCATAAACTTTTATGCTCCGAAGGTTCCTTTATTTTCGTTCATGTTTTACCGTCGAAGAATTCAAAAGTCTGTCCTGCAGGTAAATAATAAATAGCTTGATAATAAAAGTTAGTATCGAAAAATTACCCTTGATCCAGTAGCGTACGCAGAAAATTCCTAAAAGGGGTTGGTTCGAATGAGAAGGTTTACCTCTATATCATAGCTTTCGGTAGATCTATTCAGGGGCGGCCCGGTGCACCCTCATGAGCGATAGGACTTGCGCCCTCATGGGCTATAGGACTTGCGCCCTCATGGGCTATAGGACTCGCGCCCTCCGATAATCCAAGGTATGCACGGATAGCTATTCTCCTACCTTTCATAACTGGGGTTAGCCTTCCCTTGTCACTGCATATATATCATTGAACTTCCTTCACTTTCGAAATCCTAGTTTTTCTCGTAACTTTTTGCACTGAAACGTTTTGCAATCTGACTGCTACGCAATTACAGCCGTATAATTGCTTATTGCTAACTAAACTGAAATTGCTTTAATTCTGTAACTGCTGGTCTTGTATATTGACCCGTGTCCTTTTTGTAATTCTTCGTTACTGTATATTTTATGTTCATCTTGTTTATTCATGTACTGTATATATATTAGGTTGGTGCATATGAAATGTCGGATTTTTAAGTGACTATATAAAACTGCATATCTTTTTTCAAAAGCTGTTTATTTAATCAAAATATACTCCATTTGCTTCACTACACTTTTCCCAACGAGATTTTAATGCATAGATGCCTGTCTTAAAGAAATTCTAATCTTTAGAATCAATAAACTCTGATATGGAATTTTTCAGACTGTCTTCATTTTCATACCGTTTAGCCCGTAAAAACTATTCTGAATGTTTAAAAAAATGAAAGTCGGTTGGCGAAAGATCCGGTGAATAAGCTGGGTGCTGCAAAATTTCATATTTTAATTCATTTAATTTCATAATTGTTTTGTACGACGTATGCATACGTTCAACCGATCCAGCTTATATCGCTCGGTTAGTTCATGCTGTACCCACTTATCCATTTTTTTCACCGTGCCAATTTCAGAAAGGTGTCGCAATATTGTTGTATGGTCAACTTTCATTCTGGCAGCAAATTCTCTTGTAGATACAGTTGGATTCGTTTCCACCAATGCTTTCAGAGCATCATTTTTCACAGATGTTTTGGGTCTTCCACGCGGTTTATTTTGTAGGAAAAAATCACCAGTCTGGAATTTTTCAAACCAACGCTGCACTTTTCGATCGTTAACAGTATTCTCCCCAAACGCCTGATTTATGTTGCGTGCAGTTTTTTCAGCATTATTACCAAGTTTTTACTCATATAAAAAAATTACACGAATATCGGTTGAATTCATAGCCTTACGAAAGTCAAAACAAATAACAAAATGGAACACTTTTGAGAAAATCTTCTTTGTTAAAATTCGACTCTGGCAATGGACAGTACGACAATAAACGAGGTTATGCCAAAAACAAAAGTATAACGAAAACAGGGAGACAAAGGTTCACATGTAAAGAAAATCCGACATTTCATATGCACTAACCTAATATATAT
>QLNU02014176.1:77837868-77857186 GCA_006491805.2 Dysdera silvatica
AACCAAACCGTAAATTTCTTTCTTATTTACTGAATGAGGTAAAAACCAGTTTCTTGACGAGTATAGGCCGTAAATTGATGTGTTTTGGTGAATTAGTCTTTATACACACATCCTATATATCGCCACGAGCCGCCACTGATATGTGTATATATATATAGGACCTGATATGGTACTACATGTTGTACAGACAGAGATAATATGTGGAGACAACAAGCAAAATAAAAATATGCAATATATGCTTACCCAGTCTTTATTTTTTGAATATAAGTTCGATTCTTTTAGACTTGCAAACTTGTCGATGATGTGAAAAAATGGTTGAGTTTCTATTAACTCTTTTAATAGTTCCTTTTCAATTGAAATTTTTGACAAGTTTCTATGTCTGTCTTCAAACATCGTATTACGTAGACTGATTTTGATTCTGTTTAAGCAAGAAAAATTCCGTTCTACGGAAATGCTAGTGGACGGAATAGTCACTATTAAGCAAAAAAGTTTATAAGCTTCTTTAAAAATGTATCTGTTTTCTGTTAAAATTTCCATGAATGTTTGTAATTTCATATCTCTATACTGCTTATCCAGATATATGTGTTTTAATTCATTTTTCAATCTTTGGAAGTCAGTAAATATATTGGGGTAGTACACATTTAAATTATTTATTGTTTTTGTAGGAAATTTATTGGAATACTCTACAAATTTTGAAGTATCCCTTAATGTAATAAAATGAAGCTTTTCCATATCTTGAAAACGTGTAGTAATTTGTAAAGAAATAGTATCTAATATTTCATAAAATATGAATTTTATATTTTGCAAGAACTTTATTTTGTGTGAGCGTCACTTTTTTTCGTCCCTCACGGTGTTCAGTTGGAACTGTTGTTTTCGAAATCACTAATTCGAAAATTTCTATGAACGTATCCTCATTTAGTTTGCTGTTTAAGACCATTTGCGTATTTTTAATTTGTGAGATGCAAAAATTAATGTCAAATGACTTATTTTGTAGTACATTGAAGAGAACATCCGTAAGTCCAAAAATATCGCTAAAAAACAACAACCAAAAGTGAAAATTCAAAGTCGTTAAATATATTTAAATAGCCGACACTCTGCCTAAGCGAAGTTTGATCGGAGGTTGGATCGTTCATAATCTCAGTAAATACTTCTTTTAAAGAATCCCATTCTTTATTTATAACACTCAACATTTTAGAGTTTGATGTCCATCGCGTAATAACAGAAGTAGGAATTCGTCTTCCGACGACTGTATCGACCACGTGAGTTCGTTTGGCAGAATGATGAAAAAATGCAGGTATGCAGCTTACAGTTGCAAAAAATATGCGACACTGTGAAATGCTGTTGCAGCTTTGTTGTAGCACTAAATTCAGACGATGTGCCAAACAATGAATAAAAACTGCCTGTGGCGCTACTTCTTTAATTTTGGACTGAAGACTATTTAAGTGCATAGATATTACGCTTGCTCCATCAAAACATTCTCCTATAAGTTTTGATTTATAGCTAAATTTTTCGAGGCATCTTGATACAAGGTTAAACAATGCTTCGGCAGTCCGATTGGAACTGACGTCATAAAATCCCAAAAATCTTTCCACTAAATTTTCACCAGCAATAACATACCTAATTATGATACTACATTATGATTTTTGGACAATATCTGTGGAATCGTGTCCCTGTATATAGAATTTCCAGGCGGTTTGAGAACTTGTAGCATAGTGCGCATATCTGAACGTTAGACCATATAAAGGATAGACACAACGGTGTCCCCAATTTAACGACTAAACAAAAATGCAACGAAATTATACTCTTCTACTCTTACCACTCAACGTACCTCGAAATACTTCAGGGTAATTAAATAATTCTAACAGATATAACACTAAACTGTTTGTAGTTTGAATCAAAGTTTGATTCAGTCCTTTCATTTAAATTTTTTTTCTTTGACCAGTAACACACCCCACAGAAAATTTTTTACCTCTAGAAACCTCTGTGGTAATCAAAAATCTCAATTTTTATTTCTGATCAAGCCATACCTCTGTTTTGGTAATTTTTACCTTTTTCCCCATGCAAAACCTCTAGATTCAGAGGTAAAACCTCTGATCTGGCAATACTAGCTGACATGATGATGCGATAAAAATTTCTCTTCTCTGACAATACTTGATTTCGTCGTAAATATTCCATCGCCATGGTAACCATGTTCGCAAAACATTTCCGTTTTGAAGCGAAGCTCTGAATTTCTATTGTCGCTTCATTCGGCCCTTTTTCTCGGCGGGCAACATTTCGTTGATGCGTTTAACGCGTTTAAAGCGCTGACTTAAAAACGTAGCCTTCTGTTCCTGAATGTAATTCCAATTATATTAAAGGAATTAAATTCAAAAAAAAATAGTGGGCTCAAAATAAAATTTCGAATTTTATTTTTCTAATCAACTTTTAAATTTGACAAAAAAATAAAAAGGATTTGGAATTTAAATTAAAAAAACTGTTCAACCGCCCAATTTTTTTTATATAAAGTGCCGCTTCACTCGCGTCACCCGACAAGCCGCCATTGAACTGAAATCTAAATTTTGACTTTTTTTTAAAAAGTAGTACGTCGGGTGGGGAGGGAGGAAATAGCCCAGGTATTGGACTGATGCTGTGCCACTGATACACACACCTTCCCACTCACGCACGCACACACATATATATGTATATATGAAGAAATATTCAGGTCTTTGGACATACTTTATAACAGAGATCGGCTGTATATAAATATATAATTTTTTAATTTGCCTTTACAAGAACAGCAATAAATTATATAGAGTATATTGATTCAATGCCTTTATTATTTTTGTTATAATTAAGAAAATTTTTTCCTTTTGGGAAATATTTTTTTTAATAAAGATACTGTTTAATTATAGTTTTTACCAAAAAGGTGCCAATTTTTTTCTAATAACCAACTTTTGAAAAATATGCCTACGTTTTTGTTAATGAATAATTAATAACTTCAACAGTGTAAGACACTTCAGTCGTAAGTAGTTCGCTAAGTTTTTTATTTGACATTGAATTATTGCTTAAGGGAAAATTGAAGATCATGCTCCAAAACTTTAGATGGCAGTTTTAAAGTTTAACGAATTGTTCTGTAATGCGCATAATTAAATATTTAATTTTAATTAATATGTGCGTAATTATCAACGGCTTCAAAACCGAAGGAAAGAATTGAAAGAGAGAGGAAGAAGTCTGTTTTTAAATTGGGAATTAAATATTTTCTGAAGCGTAAAGATTATCTGGCATTTTTTTTAATTCACTGCATTTTTTGGGATTTAAAAATTTTCAATTAAGTTCACTTTGAATTGAATTTTTAATTAGATAATATCCAAACTTAGTTTTAAGTTCATGCAAATATCCAAAAAATAGTCCGGTAAGTTTTAGTTGATTTAGCGAGTGAAGTTTAAGCACGTGATCTCCACTTTTAACTTTGAAACTGGCAAAGGAATTACCTGATGATGGTCATTCTGATTTGCTCGAAATTTATATAAATGCAGAGTTAGTTCAGATCAATGTCAGAAACGTAACCCTGCCGAATAGTTGTTTGTAAATTCGTGGATGGGAATTTAATTCATGTTTCACGACCCGGCGAAGTTATCATTATTTTTTTATCATTAATTGCTAAAGCACCTTTCGGTCGACGTAATAGTTAAAAATGCGCGCTATGTTAATGAGTTTTCTTTCAACATTAATGTGCAATAATGCCAAGTGGAAGGTTGTAGTACAGTTTTTTTTTATAAAATGTGGATATTGTTTTATATTCATTTGTTTTAATAATTTTATTGTAAAACCCCATTACCACTTTTATGAGTAGCCCCCTCAGGCCTGTAGCCCGGATGAAGGGGCAACTGAGGCAAGGTAAAGGACATATAGGGTACAAGGCACCCGGGGATTATACATATATATATATATATATAATTTGATGGGGCTACTGGGGCACAAGCGTGGGGCAACTGGAGTCAGGCTCCTGTTGGTCGCAGCTTGGATACAGACCTGAGCTCCCAAATCAGTCCATCATTAAGTCTAAAAATTAATTTAAATGTCAAGAGTTTTCATTTTTTTTTCACCATTTAAAATATTCATTTTTCTCGTTGCACATTCATGCACATTTTTAAGGGAAAATATATGTAAACTTTTTAACTGGGGAGAGACCTCAGTGATGAAAACTCCATGTGCTTGCATTTTGGAATAAAAAGTGGGCATAGTGTTTTATTCATTGGCAATAGGAAAAAACAGTGGCAATTTCGGTGAACTTCAACATGAAAAACTTAGCATCCACGAATTTGTGAAAGCAAACCAAGCAGGATGTTGTGTGTGAAGTTTACGGTGCAAGGACCACAAAGGTCATGCCGCTCCGGGAGCTATATTTTTCAGTGGAATTCGAACTTCTTAAGGCCAGGGGAACCAATCACCGGACTGGACTACATAGAAAAGTTAGTCGGTAATTTTTATCTTGTGGGGGCACGGTTAGGAGTAGAACCCGGGTTAACTGTACGTAAGCTAGGCGATGGCATTACCACTGCAGGACTCCAGGGCCCACAAAGCAGGGTTAAGTTTCAAACATTGGTCTGAACTTACTTTGCAGATTTTCAACAAACCGGAGAGTTGTTAATAGGTGCTTTCTTTGTGAGAGATATATTTACCAACAGGGCGTAACTGCACAGTGCGTCACACGTCTTTCTCTCCTCCTGAAATTGCTCTAAAATTTCAGTAGCTGGGCTTGGGACGTCATAATCTCTCCAGAGTCGTTCAACACCATTTTCTGCTCGCTTCACGTTTCTGCAAACTGTGTTTTGCTTGTTGCAGCGCACCGAAGTATGTCGGAACGATTGAACGTGTTTTTTTTATTTGCGTTTGAATGGGTTGGAAGGGGTTCTAATGTTTCTATGCGTTGGTTCAGAAGTGCGGAGGTTTTGATGAATGAGATAGATGCACATGTTTTGCCGATTGCGTTTGGGGAGAGGAATATTCTATGCTCTGATCGGTTGCTTTCAACCTGATCTTTGAGGATGCGACTTAGAGCGATGATGTTAAGATTTACAGGTTTATATTGATTCATATTAAGGCATAACTTGAAGTCTATCCAAACGGACAGCGAGAGGTTTACCACGAAGCGATGGGGTGTCTCCCCAAGTCTTTATTTGGATCAGGGGGTTAGAGGCACCCATACAAGGTGTCCACTGACTCAGGAAAATTACAATGCTAAAAAAAACAACAACCCGTAAACAACATTTCCATCATGGCGGTAGGTTACTCGCCCATTGCCAGCCGCTTTTGGCAACACTTCAAAAAAATTCAGTAAGTGACGGACAACGCAGTGTTGCCATAAACAGTAATTCTCCTTTCAAACAGTATTCATACAAACTCACCAGTGGGTGCGTCCTGTAGAGTAACACCGAATAGGTGCATTCCCGAAGTTCTACAATTACAATTTCAGGTCATCGAGGGTGGGACGGATAGCTCAACATGACATTTATATCATGGCTACAAGTAATCAAGTTTGCTGATACAACTCCGACAAGTTTTACAAAAATGGTGATTACAACCAGTAATAGCTCACAGAAACTATAAATAACCGTTTGCTGAATGCTGCAAATTTCTAAAACCGATTCACTTAAAGCTCAATTACTATTTTCAGCATGGAGCAAAAAAATAATTAAAATAACTGGTTGGTATTTTTGAAAAATATTTTAACACCGCGTTAACGGGAACCATCGGTTGTATAATACCTGATTTATACCTGCCGAATGCACACCCAATTTGAACGCACATTGGCCACGGAGTATATGACGTCACAACCCCACCCATAGCGACTTTCTGACTCTTTTCTAGAGGAAAATTGCACTGCAGGACGACTTCTGTACTGTCACCTAGAACCACATGGGAAAAAATAATTTTCTGTGTGTTTCTAACCGAATAATACATTTTTATCCGTTACGTATCGAACAGTATTTTCTAAAGGAAAGTAATCTTGTTTTAATGTTTTCCAGTTTTTATATTAAAGGTTCGTTCCCATTTTGTCGATAGTTTTGAAAATTTGATGTATTTTAAATGGGAATTGGAAACAAAGACAAAATTTTTGTGGGCCATATTGACACGGAAGATAGCTTTCAACTAATAACCTTTCGCTCACAAAGAAGGGAAGCGTGAATTTTTCCTTTAATTACTTTGCCAAATTTTGTCATGATAAACCTTTTGATCATTTGTTAACGAGCAAAATGGATTAGGCTGATGTTATCGTCAAAGGCTATCGAATTACTGGCTTGCTGGTTTCGGTAGTAATTAAAAACAAGTGATATATTAGCGAGGTATTAATTAAAACCTACTTTATTCTAACGAACTTCAATTAAAGAATTAGAAATATGTTTCATATGTTTATCACTAGCAAACGTAACTGTTTCTTATCTGTATCACTAGCAGATATAACTGTTTCATGTCTGTATCTCTAGTAAACGTGTATCATGTCTGCATCGCTAGCAGACGTATTTCATCTCTACTATCTATCACTAGCAGACAAAATGTTTTACGTCTATTACCTATTTATAGGAGGTAGCTTTCTGTCTACTATTTAGTAGACGACAAAATATTTTATGTCTACTAGTAAAGTGTAATTTAATGAAGCTGGAGGAGGGAAGCTCTAGTCCTTCCTAATCTCGAGACGCCAGTGATTATAACTATCTTTTGAATTTATAAAGTATTACAAGATACACAAATGCAATAAATATAAGCTCAGTATTATAAGATAAAAGAAATATATTTTTATGAATAATATTTATTTTACTTCACGGCGAAATTTATTTTTTCCGATGGTAAGGAGAAGGCTGTTTCATGAATATCTTCAGATTTTCAAATTAAGGCAAAAGTTAGAGGGGTGGGCTTTCTGTCGGAGGATGGTTTGATGGAATTCTATAGTTGATAGCATGATTTGAAAATACCATTTTGTGGGAGCATTGAAATCCAAATTTGCAGAAAGGCGCCTCTTACACCCATCCAGATTAATAATATTCGCCATAAAATCTAGGATCGTAAACTACTTACAGCGCCAGTTCCAAAACCGTCCAGCATTCACAAGTAGTGAGAACTAAGATTCCTGGAAAAGAGAGCTGGCGCATATCCGCCATTTTCTTGCCATCGTATCACGTAATCCCATTCACTGCTTTGTTAAAGTTGAGTGATTTACAAGTGTGTATTTGGCGCAGTATAGCCCAGATGCTCTTGCGCCATAAAAAAGCCAAACAATCAATCAATCAACAAGTGTGTTATTTTTAAAAAAATACGGTGAAATGGATGTGTGATCCATTAAGAATTGTTCGAATTATTCGAGGAATGAACATAGAACGTTTTCAGTGTAAGTTTCTTATTTGTACAAGTAAAACACTACGCAGATTAAATTAAGAAACAATATTTACCAAAATTTTATAGGCGTAGGGATAGTAAAACCTGTAAAATGCTGATAAAAATTGTTTCTTAATTCAGTATAAGTTTGTTTTGATTATTTGCATTATAATTTTACATTAATCGAAAACCAAGCTAGGGTTGCAAATTGTATTTATTGGCGAAATTTTAACCCGATGAGTAGCACCAACTGTTTCTAACCCATCACTGGTGTTGATGCGTTAAGAATGTCTGAGAGAAATTCAGCACCACTTCTACGAAAGTGTAATGTAACTCCCAAAACGTGCTTTCTCAAGGCACTGCAGTTTTCGTTTTATTCGAACCAAACGCATAATTTTTTTAGTATAGACCTGCGCCAGCTTTTTTATCAACAAAGCGATACATTAAAATACTCAAAAATGTCAAGAAATAAGTTGTAGTGTTTTGTTTCAACCAAGCCATTTTACTTTCCAATCTTTACAACCAAACCAAGCATTTAACGAGGGGAAAAGCCCATAAAAAATTTCTCCGAACAATTCGATCATGCTCGTATTCGGAGGGTGAGGGGACTTAGTGACCAGTTCCTCTCGAAACTAAATTTTTAATAGGACTTGGCAGGCATGCTGTGATTGTATCGATACATTTTGTAAAATTTTCGACCCCCCTCCGAAATTAAATTCTATCTACAGCCTTGAATTCTATCCTTTGTGGAATCTAAGGAAATAAAGCCGAATTTTCCCCTGCTGTAGCGCTCTGGTAAAGCGTTTGCTTAGCGGGTAGTTAACTCTAGTTTGATTCCAAATAGTGCCAAAAAATAAAATCTTATTGACCAGCTGTTCAGTGGAGTTCCGGGATTGGTTCCCTAGTAGGTATTAAAAACATACATTACTGGGAAAATTTTAGGTCTTGGTGAAGCATGCCATTCGTTGTCCCTGCGCCGTATAAACACGAACCTAAAAATTCTATAATGTAGAAAATTGGCTTGTGCTCTACCAGTTTTTTTCGCTCTACAAAGTAGAGGAAAACGTTAACTTTACGCTACCCTAGAAAAGGGTTGGACTGGGCCGCTGGTCCATGGGCTCAGCCTTCGACAATCCAAGTTATGTGTCCTTTGAAAGGACCCAGTCCGCCCCTGACGTAGCGGCAAAAGATTTTTGCTTATACATTTCATGAATTTTTGGGGTATTGGGAAAAAATTGTACTTTTTAAATACATCAAGGCATGTTTATTAATTTGTTTAGTGATGTTTGTCTAGATGAATGTTTGAAATATGGGTGAAAGTGCATAGTCCGTCACGTACGGATTTTTTTTAACTCGGTGATGAACCTGCACTTGCGCCGAAATATGTCACTAAAGTATCTTTTGCCTTCACAAGAAAGAGATTATATAAAATAAAATAAAGTTTGTTGTTTGAAGAATGCGTTTTGATCGGCTATTTTCAGAAAGACCACAGAATAAAATGATGCAGAGCACGTCGCTTTTTCATTTTAAATATATAATTGAAGAAAGAAGAATAGCGTATTGTGCGTTCGCGCAGACCTGACGCCTGATACCGTTAGCAGACGGGTTAGTCCATTGCAGTTTAGGGAAGGGCGTCTTGCCGAAACTGGTTTTTCGCGCGGGAAAAACCAGTTCCTCCAAGACGGCCTTCCCTAAACTGCAATGGACTAACCCGTCTGCTAACGGTATCACGCGCCAACTGAGCGCGAATGCACAGTAGGTTTTCAAGTTGAAATAGGTTTTTCGTGCGGGAAAAACCAGTTCCGGCAAGACGCCCTTCCATAAACTGCAATGGAACAACCCATCTGGTAACGGTATCGGGCGACAACTGAGCGCGAACGCACTATAGCTTTCAAGATTTATTTTCTAAAGTCTACGTTCGATATTTTTGGGATTTTTTAGGTTTATGATGCAAAACAACCTGATTTGAATATTATACAAATTCCTGCATAATCGTGTTTATCAAACTTGTCTGCAGCTATTCGTAATAAAGCTACACATCGCTAAACCTTTGCCAAACCGAAAACCCAATCCAAATGATCTCATTACGTATGCCATTTTATAATTAAAATAAACCAATCTCATTCTGTTTTTCCTATTTATTATTGACATATATATTTACTTAAATTTTTGTGAACCATTAATGTAGGGGGGGGGGGGAGCATTTGTGCTTGTTGCCGATATTAGAATTTGGACTAGTGGGGTTGGGGAACCTTTTCTTGTTGGAAGGCCCCATTAAGTAAATTATAATCGAAGAAGGTACATTCAAGAAATTTCAATGAGATACAGGGAAGTAGTATTTCAACAATTACAGGGGCCTCCAATAGTTTTTTTTTTAACAGATCACGTGATTTGGCGTTAAACGGAACAGTGTATTTTGCTACCCAGTAGAGGGCTTGAGCACCCTTTTATACACCATTGCTATTATATATACACACAAACATGTATATAGCAGAATCCCGATTATTCGAACTTCGTTTAACCGAAATGGCCAACTGTACTTATTATTTTAGTAGATACTCGTTCAATGCTTTCGGTAAAAGTGTTCATATTCATTTTTAATATTCATTATATATCACTCATATTCATTTTAATATTCATTATATATCACTATATTCATTATATTCATTATATATCATATAATAATATATCATTAATATTCATTATATATCATATTAATATTCATTATATATCATATTAATATTCATTATATATCATATTAATATTCATTATATATCATATTAATATTCATTATATATCATATTAATATTCATTATATATCATATTAATATTCGTATATATCATATTAATATTCATTATATATATATAGTAGACATTATACAAAGAAGTTTACAAATGATATGTGTATATTTTTTTTATATATATCGGGTATATATACGAAGGTAACGGATTACTCACAGAAGAGTTAATATTTTAATTAATGCATACATATATTTGTGGTGTTCTTTACTATCAATATATTTGTTTAGTAATATGTAATTAAATGCATTTTTGGAAAAAAAATTAATTCCTTTGCACCTTTACTATAGGAATTTAATTTTTAGATTATCCATACTATATGTTCCTTCTAGCTTTCGTATTTTAATTACGTTCATTTAAGGTGATAATAAAAATAAAAAATAAGATGAACAAAACCATATTAATAAAAATAAAAGAATTTGGTTTGCGAAATTCGGATTAATTCAAAAGGCGGCACTTGCAGGCCCAAAAGGCCGCAGATTTCCCACATTTGGACAAGTATATTGGTTTTTCAATCTCATTTCATTTTCTCGTATCGTTTCCTTTCAATATAATTTTAATAAATTTTCTACCATTATATTTTTAATATTTTATCTTAAAACCGCATGTACGGTCTCACTTCGTTTTGCGCAGAACGAATCTTGCTATTCTTGTGCTATAAAATACCATTAACCAGTCAACCAACCGGACTAATATGTACACTACGTTTGTTTGGATTTTTATGGCGCAAGAGCATCTGGGCTATACTGCGCCAATATACACTACGTGTGCGGAAGTATTCAAATTTGCGGATGTAAATAAAACTGTAGCATTTATCAGCTAATATGTCGTTGGACTACACTTAGCTGTGTTCACTGTGGCGCTATTTTTCACGCATGCGTCCCACAATGTATCGGCAAGTCTGTGCCTGCGCAGTCCTGCATTGTTCTTGCAAAAGTTCAGTTATACCTTCCGTAGGAAAAGTCATGCCAGCTGAGGGAAGATGCAGCGTTTCAGATCATTCCATAAATATAGAAGGTTTTTCAAGATTATGGTGATGATTTCGAAACGCCATCAGGCGTACGCGACATAAAAAGCAATGACCGCAAAGTGTTCAAATGTTTTTAACTTTAAAATAACGATAGTGGGTAATTAAATTTTTTAAAACATCGAATAAACATGGATGTAGCATCGAATAAACATCGATGCGACATCGATGAAATATCGATGCAACATCGAATAAACATCGATGTTGATATTTGTTTTGCTGTAGATGCTTATCCTTTGTATAGTGGCTGTCTCTCACGCATATCTCTTTTCTTAGATTTTTATCTGTTAGTGTGTTCAAAAAATTTTTCAACGCGTGACAAAAGGTTCAATGATGTTTTTCAGTGTTTCCTATTTTTTTAGTTGAAAATTCTTTTCTCTAGTGCTTGCAGAGTAGTAGGGCCTTTCAGCCGCTTAATTCGATTTTGCAATTAACTTTGAAATTACGTTCTCGGTGAAGTTTTTTACTTCCTAATTTTCATGCTCCAGTGATATCGGAACCTTTAATACCGGTCAGGAAGTAGCGCCTTCCAGAGATTGAATTGTTACTGCTATTATAATGATCGTAAGTTAGAGGTTGCCCAAGTTTTGTATCGGAATAAATGCTTTTGCTAGTGGAATAAAGCAAATGAATACATTTTCGGTATTTAAAAGTTCCCAGAGCGATACTAAAAATCTTTGAAAATGAAAGTGTTTAATATAATTAGTTTGCAAAGAGTTTATATTTAATGAGACCCCGATACACTGAACACTGGGAAAAACGTGTAGTGTTGGCCGAGCCAATAATACAACGAATGATCTAAATCGTCTTCAATTTGAAGTAAGACAGATAGAACCTGCTTGTCTTATAAATAACTTTTTTCACTGCTTACTGTGGTCCAGGGTTTGGTTCCCTAGACCATAAGAGGTTCAGATTCCTCGGAAAACAGTAGGTCCGGGCGCAGCATGACCACTGTAGTCCTTGAGCCGTAAAACCGCAAAACAAACAAACATACATCGTAAACAACTTCTATATTTAAATCAAAGATTGAGAGTTGAAAAAAAAGAGGGCCAAAAACTTACCAATGTATTCAATTTTCACTCGTTTCCATTATCTCAAAGATTTTAAAATGATGTTGCAGTGGATGTATGCGTGCAGCAGACTATTTCATGGGCGTAATTAATACATATTTAAGTGGATTATATTGCATTGGATAGTGATATATTGTAAGTGATTTTGCATGTAATCTAAATGGCTAAGATCTTAAGCAAAATTCGATTAAATGCGATCTACTAATTATCCGGTAGTGTGCGACTCATAAATATCAGTTAATTCAAAACGTAAGAGGTTTCTTTATTTAGTTCTGATTCTTAAGAGAAAACGTTTATGGAAACGAAACATCTGGCTGATGACAAACGGCTGATATACCTTATTTGTACTTTTGCGATTGAATTCAAATATATCGATCTTCCAACCATTTACCGTAAATCACTGATCCAATCATCATTGAAAGGGCTCGATTAATAAGCTCGCCATTGACGGCTAGATGTTTTCAGTTGGAGAATAGACCATTGTAGTTTTAATTTATTTTGATTTTAAAACCATGTGCACAGTCTCGCGTCGTTTGGCACAAAATGACCTTTGTTGTCCTTGCACCATAAAAATACGACCAACCAACCAGTTGGCGTATAGAAAAATAAGGTCGTTGCTCAAAACATCGAAAAAAGCTAGATTAGTGTTATCAGCGATTGCTATATTAGTACTTGGAATGTACTTTAACCTTTTTTTTTTGAGGCAGGCGAATATGATTCTTGTCTGGCGAATACAGGGTTTGTCCCAAAAGTTCCCGAAATGATTTTTTTTAAAATCATTTATTCAATATCAGTTTACAATCTTTTCAGAACTTTTCAAAGTATTCTCCCCCTGCTTCGATGCACCGTTGCCAACGCTTCACCCAATCATTGAAGGCGCCCTGGAAGTCGTCAACGGGAATCTCCTTCAGTGAGGTCGTCGCGGCTGCTTTTACCGCCTCCAGCGTCCCATGCCGAGTTCCTTTCAGGGTTCTTTTGATCCTTGGGAACAAAAAGAAATCCGCTGGTGCCAGATCGGGGCTGTACGGCGGCTGGGGCAGCGTTGCCACACCCATTTTGGCCAGCAACTCGGAGACAATGAGCGCGGTGTGGGTTGACGCGTTGTCATGGTGCAAGATCCAATTGTCGCGAATTTCGTTTCGGACGCGTCGAACCCTGTTGCGCAACCGTTTGAGCACTTCACAGTAAAACTCCTTGTTGACTGTTTGTCCTTGTGGCACGAATTCACTGTGAACTACACCTTTTCTGTCAAAAAACACAATGAGCATTGCCTTGATTCGCGATTTGCTCATCCTTGCTTTTTTCGGGCGAGGAGACTCCTTGGTGTGCCACTCGCTGCTCTGGCGCTTTGATTCGGGATCGTACTGAAAAATCCACGTCTCGTCCCCTGTGATCACTCTGTCCAAAAATTCTGGGTCCGTTTCGTAGCGTTCATGCAATTCCTGGCACTTCAACAAACGCTGCTCCTTCATCTCACTCGTCAGGACTTTTGGCACCATTTTCGAGCAGACTTTCCTCATTTGAAGATCCTCCGTTAAAATGCGATGAACGATTGTTTTGGGTATTCCACACTCCTCTGCAATCACCCGAACACTTAATCGTCGGTCATTGTCCAAAACTTGACGCACTTTTTGCACCGAGTCGTCCGTTTGTGATGTCGACGGGCGTCCAGAGCGGTCGTCGTCGTTGACGGACTCCCGACCTTCCCGGAACCGCTTGTGCCACATGAAAGTTTGGCTTTTTTTCATCGCCCCGTCACCGTAGGCTTTCCGAAGCATTTCGAGTGTCTCCGCCCCGTTTTTACCCAGTTTCACACAAAATTTGATTGCATAACGCTGCTCCAAAAACTGGTCCATTTTTTGATCGACGAGGGTGCAGTAGATACCTCTGCGCGGAGCGTGACCCTGCCTCAACAACTGCCCGCAGGCGACTGATACCGGTCTCGTTTCCAAGCTCAGATCCCCCACCAACTTCTCCGCCCCGTCAGCCAGCGTTGCCAACTACAAAAAATCATTCCGGGAACTTCTGGGACAAACCCTGTATAACAAAACAAAGTAAAATATTATTGTATCATACAGTGGACTCGCGTTTCTATGAACTCGTGGGGACCGTAAAAAAGTCCGTAAAATCGAAAATTCGTAAGTGGGAATTACAATAAAAAGGGAAAAATACAATTTGCGTTTATCTTTGTTTGCTACATGTTCAGAGAAAATCAGTAAGTTTGGTTTGCTTCATAACAACACTTCGCAAAATACTTGATTCCATAGAGTTAATGCTTGCAAGCATCTCAGAATTATTATCTCTGTCAAGAAAAGAATGCAGTCTTGACAGCCATTCTGTGGCTTCCTTGATCCTACGTCTTGAGATCAGGAATGCATCGTAAATTAAGCAGTATCGGAAAACAAGTGCCAAAACGTTCTGTTTCTTGTGGTATTGCTGGGAGGGGCTGAGTGACAGAATGGAGTGGAAGATGCCTTAAAAAAAGCAATGCCGGAACAGCGTGCCGGCTCCAATGCACGCCTGCTTGAGATGGATTAGGCATATTCTTCATCCTCATCGAATGGTTCTTCGGCACTCTCGTTCAATATTTCATCTGCAATTTCATCATCTAATGTGCATCCTTCTCTGCATGCTTGTACATTGTCATCTAGAATCAGAAAGTCCTTAAAAGTAGTCTTCAGGAACTTGAGGGTCCCTTCGACGAAGTTCCCGAATCAAGGTTTAGACTGCACTGGAATCGCTCTTGGAGGTTTCTTGTATTGAAACAGCGAACCTTGCTTATCGAAGTTAGTTAGCATTCTTTGCTTGGGAGACGTCATTTCATGCGCGAACTACAGATGTATTGCACTGAATACAATTTTTCAAGTTTCAGGTTCAAAATAATCCTTTTCAGAAGCATCCGTCTATATTTTCCTTTTAGCAGTGGATAAAACTCTGATCCATTGGTTGTCCAATGAGTTGTAGTTTTGGAATCCGTTCAAATTTCCGGCGTTCGAGGTAAACATAAAAAAAATTTAAGAAACAGTTCGTAAAAAAGAGCTTTTTAAATTTCAGTTCGTAAATTAGAGCGGAAATCAACATTAGTTCTATGGAATACATTTTGGGACCAACTCCTTTGTTCATAAAAATGAATAATTCGTAAATTGGAGGTTCGTAAAAATGCGTGTACACCATAGTACAGAATACGAGGACCTTCACTTAGATATGTAATTGTACCGTAGAAATGAATTTTTATTACAAATCAGTTTTTTAATTTGGTAAGCTACTTCGACAAAAATATTGTATCTAAATTGAATGTCAGAATGTAAATTTTTATTAATGAATTAAAAAAGTATTGAGTGTTTTCATGGAGAAAAGTAAAGATGCAAAAACTTATATACTGAGAGAAATATGAGCGATACACTGCGCAAAAATAATATTTAAACAAATTACACACAAAATTAAACAAAAATACATAAAGCCAACATACCCTTCCGACCGATTGTTTCAAGTATTGGCACAGCCACATATGCTCTTTCAAAACATCTGGTGCATTGTTTTTCCCATCTACTTGAAAACAATTTCTTTACAGTCAAAAACTCGTTTGAATTTACCACGCGCCTTAAAAATTGCACCACCTTTTCTTCAAAAATCATTTCTTTTGACGTGAAAAGTTTATTCACTTCTGTACCGTTAAAGGGAGCTCTTGACGCTTTGGCTAACCGTATGAGGGAGTTCCATTACTCAGATTTCGAACTTCATGAACTTTTACATCTCACCGATCTGTGTGTTAATAATACAGTTTTTTCATACCAAAATAAGTTTTTTAAACAGATGGATGGCCTTGCCATGGGAAACCCCCTCTCTCCCTTACTTGCGAATATATATATGCACTACGTTGAAACAAAGATTATGGACCTTCTCTCCTTCGATTGCTGGATCAGAAACGTTGACGATGTTTTCGCGATCTTGACTGATCCGAATGTAAATCTTGCACTGACAGTCGGAATTTTGAACGCAGTAGACACCTGTATCTAGATCACCTTCGAGGAGGAGAAAAACTCGAAATTGGCCTTTTTGGGTGTGATGGTTACGCGAACGGAGACCGGTTGGAAAACCAGCATCCATCACAAACCGGGTGCTATTTGCCTACCACCACATGCCAAATCCGCACACCCACAATCCCAAAAGATGTGCACTTTCCATTGGCTTACCTCCCGTGCTCTGAAATTGTTTTCTTCTGAACAAGCGCTCTCCAAAGAGCTTACACATTTGCAAAACATCGCCTCAAACCGGGGATATCATCCGTCGGTGATCGACCTCGCAGTAAAGAAACTATCCAGAGTTCCCAAGTTCACATCCACTTTGTGCCAAGAAACGGCTCCCACCAAAGAAACAATCTGCATTCCGTTTGTGCCAAATCTTTCATCTAGAATCTCCTCCATCCTCCGCAAATTTAATTTCCGCGTTATTTTCAAGCCAGGTAACAAACTTGGTGTTACCCAACTAAAAGACCAGATTCCTGACCACAATAATTTTGGCATTTATAAAATAGATTGTGAATGCGGATTGTCCTACGTTGGCCAAACACGTAGAGCCCTGCGTTTCAGACTCAAAGAGCACCAATCGTACGTTCACAAACAAGATTTTGAAAAATCGGCCATTGCAAAACACTCATGGAAACATGGCCATCGTTTCTGTTTTGCCGATGCAAAAATAATTGAAAAAGTCCGTTCACCCTCAGATCTCAATTTTTTCGAGGCCTTTCATATCTTCAGTAATTCCTGTACAATAGTCAACGAGCCGGTTGAGAACAATTTTTCCCCCCTCTTGTTACAAACCTCTCTTTCAATCAACATAATTTCTTCTTCCAACAATAATTGTTCCTTTTCCTTTTACTTAGCATTCTGCACAATAGATGGCGACACAAATCAGGCTTTTTGTTATGTTATCTGTTTCGCCTTTTTCACTTTTTCGTTTTTGATTTAGTGGCAACAAATCAGTTTGGACGAATTTTCTGACGATGGTGGACGCTTGATTTTCCACCGAAACAATTGTAAAATGTCTCTCCTGCTCAAATTAAACTGCGTTTGTGTGTAATTTGTTTTAAACTTATATACTGGTTTCCATAAATTAAGCAACAAATGGAAAAAACGTGATAACTCATAAAATATACAACCAATTTGGATGAAATTTGGTGAAAATCTTTATCATACCATATGTAACTAAAAAATGTAAGAACATGTGATACAAAGCATTTACATTTTGTATAAGCTATATAAATAAAAAAAAGTCAGAAATACAGGTGTCACAATGAAATAGTAAAAAGTATCTCAATACAAAATGTGGTTACCTCAAACAGTAATACAGGCCCGACAGCGTTGTTCCATGCTGCTAATGATGCTGTCAATGTATTCCATGGGTAGCAATGCCAATTGTTGGCGCAAAGCAATTCTAAGCCCCTGCAGGGTTCAGGGAGGGGGGTGGAGGCCGGCAACACGTCTCCCGAGATCATTTCAAACGTGCAGTATGGGATTTATGTCGGGAGAGCGTGCTAGCCATTGCATTTCGATTATAGTCTCTTCTTCAATTTACAGCTGCACGAGACGAGCTGTGTGAGGGCGGGCATTATCTGCCTGCAGTACAAATGTATCGCCAATAGCAGCCGCATACCGTTGAACAACGGGGTCCATGATCTCGTTTCTAAACCCCTGAGCATTAAGGTTGCCATGAGACAACACATAGAGGGCAGTACGTCCGCCTAAAGCTACGCCTCCCTATACAGGCAAAGTACCTCCACCATATGTGTCCCTTTCCTGCATAAGAGAGGGCTGATATCGAGTACCAGCCTCTCTCCAGATGAAAACTCGTCGAGAATCACTCTGCAAAGCAAATCTCGGCTCATCCGTGAAAAGTATGGACCTCCACTGATTTCGAGTCCAGTTCTCATGCGTACATGCCCAATTCATACCTCCCCCTCCTGTGGCGAGAAGTTAAGAGCATGTATAATACTGGTCGCCTAGCGTACAGTCCTTCTTCATGTAGTCTTCTGCGTACAGTCGAAGCTGATACAGTCCTTCCTGTAGCTGCAGCAAGCCCAGATCTGAGATGAGTCGGAGTAGTAATCCTGTTTCGCCTTGCCGAAAGCCGCAAGTATCGGTCATCTGAGGAGGTCATAACCCTTGGCCTACCTTCGCTGTATCTTCGGGAGGCTGAATTCCTGGTTCGGAACTGTTGCCACACTCTGCTGACCACAGAATTGTCGATGTTCAGCCATCTTGCAACGTCCGTCTACCGTTGGCCAGCTTCAAGTCTGCGTATAGCTGCGTAATGTAATTCTACTGGCAAATGACGTTTCGACGTCATTTTTACAAATTGGCTATCTCGAAATCTTTTCATTCACCATCGCACATTAATTGGCGACTCACTGCAAAACAGCTAGTTTTAAGCTTTTTCGCATTTGCATAAATCGACACCAGCGCCACTCGTTTGCATCCTGTATATCGATGCTACATGCCTTTGCCAGTAACATACATAAATTCCATGCATTTTGAACTACATTTGGCCAAATTATCACGTTTTTTCCATTTGTTGCTTAATTTATGGAAACCAGCGTATTTCAGATGAAAAACCTTAACTGAGTCAAAGAAAATTTCTTCCCAATATAAATGATATTGCATTATGTCCAATCGGCATAAATGGCCCACACCTATCCACTTATCGAACACATGGCCCACAGCAATAGGGAAATTGGAAGTAAATGTGTTCCGATAATTTTCATTTTACTGCATATGGTTAAATTTTCCGCGAGTTCATTTAAACGCCTTATAAAACATACAATTGGGAGAAAAAATTGGATTACACATTACGCTGTATAACTTGATTTCAACTTAAATAAATTTTTGTGTACGGCGTTTCAGAAATTATTCTGCTTAAATAGCACAATAATGCAAAGAAAAGAATCTGCAAATTGTAAAGGAGGTAAAAGGGTTCGGAATTATAGCAAGTACATTTAGATTTTGAGAATATTGGTAAACATACATATTTATATACACATTTTGTATATTATTCTATACGTTACTTTATGCAT
>QLNU02014176.1:77860849-77910647 GCA_006491805.2 Dysdera silvatica
AAAACTTTTTACTTCAGCTTTACAGATGATTTTTCAGCAGATAAATTGGAATAACGAGGGAATAAAAATAAATGGTGAATATTTAAATCATTTGCGGTTTGCTGATGACATTGTTATTTTTTCAACGAACCCATCAGAACTCCAAGACATGGTACAGGAGCTCTCAACTAGAAGTAAAGAAGTTGGACTCAAGATGAACCTACAAAAAACTAAGATCATGTTCAATAATTTCGTAGAGGAAACAAAAATACAAGTTGACAACATTGAGCTAGAAATTGCTGATTCATATATTTACCTTGGCCAGCTGATTTCAATGGATGGCAACATTATGAAAGAACTCAACAGACGTATTAAACTTGGCTGGAGTGCATTTGGAAGAAACAGTTTTATCCTGAAGGGGAAATTGCCTTTGTGTCTAAAAAGAAAGGTCTTCAACCAGTGTGTATTGCCAGTCCTCTCTTATGGATCAGAGACATGGAGTCTAACAGTTGGAGCAATACGAAAGTTACAGACAACGCAAAGGAGCATGGAGAGGTGCATGCTTGGAATAACTAGGAGAGATCGAAAAAGAAACACTTGGGTGAGAGAGCAAACTAGAGTAGAGGACATCATTGTTAAAGTAAAAGGGCTGAAATGGCGATGGGCTGGGCATATTGCAAGAAGAACTGATCAACGATGGACAACAGAAATTCTGAACTGGATTCCAAGAGACCACCGAAGACCTAGAAAACGTCCTCAAACTAGATGGGTGGATGAAATAAGAAAAGAGGTTGGGGTGACGTGGAAACGAATGGCCCAGGATAGACTTGTGTGGAAAGCATTTGGAGAGACCTCCATCCAGCAGTGATAGATAGTTTGGCTGAATATATGATGAGGTTATATATATATGAATATATGAGATTGTAACTCTTGACCCCATTGTAAATCAACATCACTTATGAACTTTCTCGTACGCTTATGAGATTGAACAAATTTATCATGAATATTGTTTGAGTCAACCTGTATGCTAGATCCTCCGACTTCTGAAGATTTATAATCGGGCCTGTAGCCAAGCCGGGGCCCAAAAGGGGCGTGGCCTTAGTTGCCTCATCAAACTATTTATATATAGAACAATACCCAGGTGCCCTGTACCTCATATTCCTTTTGCTTTGCCTCAGTTGTCCTGTGTCCCATATGCCCTTTGCTTTGCCCCAGTTGTCCTGTGTCCCATATGCCCTTTGCTTTGCCCCAGTTGCCCTGTGTCCCATATGCCCTTTGCTTTGCCCCAGTTTCCCCTACTAACTAGACTAATGGACGTTGAAGAATGTCTAACTTGTTCTATTCCTAATATTATGAGCTACCAGTCGATATCTACTTATTCAATCAATGGGCCTGTATGGAATGCAAATTGTTCATTTCACAATTGTTGATATGAGTCAATATTCTTAACCAAAAACATACTTTTCTTTGGTTTAGTTTATTTACATTTCCTTATCTATGTAACAGTGAGAGAAGAGAGCAAATGGCTAAACTGTAGTTTACTATACTAACTGTAAGTATCTAAAAAAGTCTTAAAGCACAAATAATACTGTTCACAGGCTCTGCCATGGCTCAATTGTAACGTGTTCGCTTGGTATACCAGTTTCTAGAGATTAACTCCACCACCAAAGGAAGAACCAAAAAAATTTGCTAAAAGAAGAAGAAAGTTTACCCACAAGCTGCTCACTGTAGTTCAGGAGTTTGGTTCCTTGGAACTTAAGAGGCTCGGATTCGTCGTAAACTGTGGGTCCCAGCATGACATGTTGTACTTGCGCTGTCGGAAATCATAAATTCACTTGACAAAATATTTGTTATTGGTGTCCTCGTGATACGAATTAATTTGTGTTGTCTCATGACAGCAGTTTTGTTTGAAATGATTATTCTGTTTTGTTTCTAATTTTTGAATGTTTCTTCTGCAGTTTAGGTTACTTTTTCCTTCTTTATCTTTCATTAAAAAATATAATAGTTACTAGGATTGGCTTCCTTTCTTCTCCAACAAACTCGGAAACGAAACGAAGACAAGTTTAATGTTATCGTAAAGCATCCCTGAAGCGTTATCACACTCAATTTCCTTAAAACTTCAACGACTCCGACTTAAACTTCCCGGGATTTTATAGAACTGACGGTACTTGGATATTACATGCACCATAAAATGGAGTACTGTTTAAGACAATGTTAGGGAAAAGGTCACAGGTGAAGTTAAATTTTTATGGCGCAAGTAAAACAAAGGTGACGCTATGCCGTCGACCTAAAACGAAGGATTTTAAAAGGAAGCTGGATTGAGAGCTTTTAATTGAGAGCTTTTGATTGAGAGCTTTTAATTTATGTTTTGCTGATTATAAAAATTCTGAGCATAATGACTCAGTAAATTTACTATAGCAGTTGAACAGTTTTTCATTTTGTAATGTCCAATTTAGATTTGTAATGATTAGAAATATACAAGAGATTAGCAGCAATATTATTATTATTATTATTCTTACTTTAAATTTAGCTTATTATGTTCATTATTTTTCCATTTTTTGTTATGGATTCCTAAGGTGGTATAGAGGTAACACATTCTTCAGTCTTCCTGTGTACCACGGTTCAATTTCGGTGGTATCTTTGAACGCTTGGTTGATTTTTTGCCCCATTTCATAAGTGTACTTATTATATTTAGAGCTATGTCATAATTCATACAATTTAGATTTGTTTAATGCATATTAACTCTAAATAGTTTCGTTGGAAGGTATTTACAATAAACTTTTTGGGACCGGGACCTCGTTTTACAAACAAAATAATGTTCACAATGAAAGAATTTACCTATCCGCGGCATTAGAACAGTCAAGAAACACAATTATAGATAAAAGAGGTGTGGACTTCTTAGAAAAGTTTGAGTCTCGCCGCGGCAGAGCCCATCTGGTCTTGTAACTTAAATTTTAATTTTTTTTTCAGTTTAAAAACTATAAGAATTGTTACTGATCATTCACTACGATTAATGTTGTATTTTCTATGTATATGCTCTTTTTTTGGCCTCTCCGCAAAATAACTAATCAATATTTTTATTTTACAATCAATGAATAATTGAATAATGAATCAAGGAATAACCTAATTAGAGGTACGGTCAAGGTTGGACCCATAGGAAGAAAAATACAAGAACATAGGTTAAGATGGCTTGGGCATATGGAGCGGAAAAATGAGGAATATGTGGTAAAGATATTGGATAAGCTGGTGGTAATGGGTAAGAGGAAGAGGGGAAGACCACGGCTGAGATGGAAGGATAAAGTGACGGAAGATCTGGAAGAGTATGGATGGAGTAGAGAAGAGGCATTGGATAGAAGATTGTGGAAGAGAAGATTAAAGGACCATAACGCCGACCCCATATAACATGGGAAATGGCAAAGCGAAAGAAGAAGAATAATGAATAATGATGATTGAATGCTTGATGCGAATTTTTAACCAACATGCGTCCTTTTTCCACTATACGAGCTAAAGGAATTGGTATATTAAAATGTATAATTTAAACTTTCAAAATATTCTTAAGAGATTGTATTTCAACATCTTGCCCGAGATGTCCTTCCAATTACAGGAAGATGTAAGACTTGGCAGGTATGGTTTCGGACGACAATCGGAAGTTTCAAAGCGGAAAGTACTTTAACTTGAAGAAAAACTAAGTTACTTTTGTGTTATTTCTTGTAGAGAAAAGTTACAAAAAGCGAGATTTTAAACGAAGTCTGAAGAAGTAAAAATTTGTTCGTCTGGAGACTTTGGTCTAGAATGTCAACAAGAACTTTTTAAATTTGTTTTCTGGATTCCCAATAAAACGACCAGAGGGTTTGTCCGTTAGCAAAAAGAGAGTAAATTTCCGGAAAATAAGAAGAAATTAAATTACTTGAAAGTTAGAAAAACGTAGATGTTGGAAACCTCCAATGAATTAAATTTCCACGACGACGGAAATAGATTTTTTTTAAGTTTTAGGTGTAACTCACGATATAAATATGCATGTTTCATAAACTGATTTCTGTAAAAAATTAAATAAAAATAATATATTACAAAAAGGTCAGTTTCAAATTTTGTTTAAGGAACTAATTATTTTTAAAGCAAAAAGACGGAGGTACTTATTGAAGACATGGGGAAATTATATTCGAAAGAGTGTTCACAACTCCATTAATGCTAGGAAAGTGATACCTTATAGTAAATATATATATATATATGCTCAAATTTATTAATAAATTATTCCAAAAACACACACACACACACAGACATAGATGAAACGCCGAAGCTGACCCACATTATAAATAACAATGCCATTACGTAAACCGCCATTAAATCCAAAACTCTTATTTTATTACTCAGTTTATTTCTTTTCAATTTTGAAGTTGGAAAGGTCGTTTTGCTTCCTTTTTAAATCCAAGGGTGAACAGTAATGAAACATTTTTTTTGGAAATAATGACATCATTATTGACCTTGTAAGATGTGTTTTACATCAGTTCAACCGTTAAACGGTTTCTGGATGCATGAAGATAATTTAACTAAAAACTAAACAAGGGGTTCTCAGACTTTTTCGCCCGCGTACCTTTTCGTTCTGTCCGAGTGTGTTCGTTTATCCTCGGAGAAGAATGTGATATAAAACACAGGGTGTCCCAAAAACGTTGACAGCAGCTCTAATTTCTTAAATATCGATTCTAGACATATGTGTTAAATTGCAAAGTGGCATAAGAAAAGGGGTTGAATTTTATGAAATCGATTAAAATTGCAGAGGATTATTTTTTGAAAAAATACAAAATTTAAATTTTTATACAGTCCCCGTACACAAAAATTTCCAATAAGTGAAATGTGCCCCATAATCCAATAGGTCAATATACAAAATTTCAGCATTCTAGTGGATAAAAGAACCAGAGATATGAAGACCCAAAATAACTGACTTACAGCACTTTTTGGAGGGAGTAATAGCTACATGCCGAGAAGAGGGAAATCCATGCTGCTAAGTCACTTTTCAATTTAATACATATGTCTAGGATCAATATTTAAGGAATTAGAACTACGGTCAATGTTTTTGGGACACCCTGTACATGGATGCCATAGAATGGATAACAGTAGTATTTCTTTATAATTTTAGTCAATGCATAATTACGCATTTAATGAGATTGATGAGCTTGGCTCTTTTCAATAAGTAAATCAATTCTGTTAAACGTTTTAGAGACACACACTCATATCATTTTCACTTGACAGCTTTGCACGGTATTTGGTTTCATTGGCGTACGCGTGAAGGGGTGTTGGTGGGGGTTGCAACGCTAAACTGTAATGAAATTTTGTATATTTAACATAGGAATATGTGAGTTGTAGCTCTGTAACCCCTCACATTAAGCCTATAATCCCTCCCTTATGAACTTTCTGCCTACGCCGTTTTGATCGTACACATTGTTGAAAAACCTTGTTCGCAACTCAACGGCAAGTCGATAGAAGCAGCAAAAGAGAGTATTGGAGAGATGAGGCGGGGGAAACGAACTTAGAAAGCAAATTGCCTTTGTATTTTAGAAAATAGACAGAAGGGCTATGAACTTCAAATCATAAAAGGAGGCAAAGTGCTAACTCCTCCGTGTATCCCTTAATTTCTTCTCGCGTACCTCAGTTTGAGAAGCTACAATCCAAACAATTGATGCGTAGATCCTGAAAGTTTTTTCCCGTATAACTAATAATGATCGCGATCATTCGTAGGGCAGCATGACCTTAAGAGTCCTAGAACGACACTTACTGTCTTTGCATTAGAAAACTTCAACCAACCAACCATTCTAAGATTTTTGCTAGCCTTTATCCACATTACTCATATGCAAGGGGGGACACAGGGGGGGGGGTGTCACAGGGGTCATGACCCCCAAATATATTTTTTCACTGTAAAAAATTCCAGCTTTCATGATAAATGAAGGGTGTTATTCCAAGACCATGGCAAATTCTGTCCTTAACCCCCCAAATGAAAGCCTGTGTCCGCCTTTGCTCATATGAAGTAAATTCAAGTTCAGCAACGTAGGGTCTTCAAACTTATTGGAGAGGTGGGAGGGGGGCAAGTATAGATTGCATACGTTTACACATTACGTTATTGTACAATTGCAATTTATTTTAAATTATTGCGTGGGGGGGACGGATCAGGGGTGCACATGGATTTTCATTTTGGAGAGGTCAAGGACAGAATTTGCCATGGTCTTGGAATAACACCCTTCATTTTTCATAAAAGTTGGAATTTTTTACAGTGAAAAAATATATTTTTGGGGGTGGGTCATGATCCCTGTGACCCCCCCGTGTCCGTGCTTTGAACATGTCTATGTATCTTTACACTTAAGCACAAGTTTGTATCTTACACGCCCAAAATAAAATTTTATTCGACTTGAAATACGTAAGCTTAAATTTATAACGAACAATTTAAATTTATGTTTCACAGCTTTGACTTAATTAAGCAGTGCTACTAAGAATTAATTAAGCAACCAAATTAGAGATATACAATATCTTTCACTAACCGTACTATTGAACTATTTTGTACATCTCTAAACTTATAGATTAGCAGAGAAGAAATAAATGGAATACAGAAAAAAGATTTCCCAGAGTAATTACGATTCATTCCTCTGTTCTAAACATTGTTGGGTAAAACGGAATTCGTATTCAGAGAAAAATGACTTGACTGATGGCAGTGCTTGTTTCCTAAGGTATTCAGATTTTATGTGCAAAGCAATAATAAGAGGGAATAAATCTTTTGACATGGAAGAGGTTGTCACAGTGGATATCTTTCTTGAGCTTTTCTATCGTAAAATCCTTCTCCATTGACTTTTCTACTCCATTTATAGCTTTGCATATTTCTGGAATAAATGGAACCAAAATAGATCTCCCTAAGTCTCGGAGAAATGACCGGTTAGACATATGCATAACTTCTCGTGTAAGCGTGCGCATGAAATGCTTACGAAGATGACATTTTAGACATTTATTGCGTAATAAAACTCGAAATGTTTGCTGATCAATCATTTATTGATACAGACCATAACATTTCAAACGTGTTTTTAGAGAGGTAACTACTTGGTACAAGTTTTCGTTTAAAATATTTTATCTTTTTTTCTAACCATTACACGTTGTGAACGTTGTCTGTATGTTAGTCAAGAGATATGCTTACTAGTTTATATTTTATAGCGCAAGGATTATTAAGAGGCCCTATGCGATGATAGCGTGTTCGCATAGCTTGTGCTTAACCCGGGTTCGTCAGAAAAAAAAACACGCTTATTCAGTGCCGGATTTAGTGTTGTAGGCAAAGTAGGCTACGGCCTATGGCCATCATTTTGGGGCCTCACAAAGGCCTTGATGTGCCTTGTAATTTTTAAGTTTAAACTTTATTTTAATCTTCGTTATTTACAAATCCGAGAAATTTTCATCATTTATAAACCTGGATATTGAAGATAATAAGCTTCAGAGTGCGTATGATTGATCGATTAAATATCGCGGGGACCACATTCGTCAGGGGGCCCCCATTATATTCTTCCGGCCTAGGGCCCATAAAACCCTTAATCCGGCACTGTGCTAAACCAACTGCTCACTGTCGTTTGGGTAGGGGCGAGCGGGGTCCATGCCCCGGGCCCCGCGGAGCGTATTTCTCAAATTTTAATTTTTTGTAATATTGAATATTTCCTTAAAAATATTTTTGCTTCGACTTTAGCATTTCGCATCATCTAGTGCTCATACATTATTCCATTTTTTTATTTCGTTTTGTTTTCTTACTCGTATATGTATGGGCCCCCGAAATATGTTTTATCCCGGGCCCTGCATTAGCTAAAGACGGCCCTGCGTTTGGGGATTAGTTCTCCAAGACGTAAGAGGTTCTGATTACTTGGAGAAATGTAGGACAAGGTGCAGCGAGATTTCTGTTGTAATTGCGATACAAAACAAAAACATACATCGTGGACCACCATTGATAAGTCTGGGGAATATATCTCTTGGAAGAAAACTGGAACATACTGTAAATTGTTCGATACTACGATTACCAACTCCGATTAATAAAATGAGACCATACTGGCACCTGTCAGTTACCAGCTTAACAATGTTGTTTTGTACATCGTTATTGAATACTAAAAGCATCTGTTAGAAGGTGCTGATATGCCAATACCGTATATATACAGTATATATATATAAATTTTGCATAGTTGAATTTGCATGTTGCACATTCGCATTATAAGGAGATTAGCGACATGTATAAGCATTTATTTTTATCGTGATTCACTAATATTCAATAAACTTGGTTGATGTAATCATGTTTGATTTCATCATTTTATTTTAGTCGGATATAACGTTACTCTGCTAGGATATAACGCCGAAAGGCATTGAATCAAGATATGGTTATACGAGTATCCGTGAATGTGCACGCACAGATGTAAACATATTCATGTACGTGCACAAATACAATGGAACTCCAAAAGAAAAAATAGTGCATATTCCAAGTCAATTCACCATTAGTGGTCAGAACCACATACAGTTAAAAAGGTTAACCCCATTCTGGTGTATTCGGATATATATATATATAGTAAATTTAAACGATAAAGCCGAAGTACATCAACTTAGCAGCAATGGTTTTATTTGTTCTTTAATGGCCGAAACTTAGCCCACGCCAAAGGTAATTCCTGGAAAAGATAATGAATGCAAATGAATGGAATTTGTTGTCCACTTACAGCAGACGATGCTTAAAGAATCGGAAAACCACGATTCACGAGTCAGGCTCTTTATCGTCTTCGTTTCTCTTCAGAAAAGCTTTTCTCCCTCAGCCAATTATAATCACACCCTCTCGTCACTTCTTGAACGAATTAGGTTCCCGTTGATGACCTTATGAATTTTATGGAAATGAGCTCTTATTTTGAGTTTCAATCTGTATACTGCTTCAGCTAATTGCCTACTAAGCGTAGTCTGTTTTAATCGTCAAGAACATATTCTAACTTAGAAAAAGAGAGGACGATGATGAATAGTGGCAAAAGTGATATATTTTACATCTTAAGGGGGAAAAGTTTTCAATTTCCTTTAGCTGGAAAGGTATCATGAAGAGCTCTTTTCATTATAGCAATTATTAATTTAACCAGATCGAGTAAATTTTATTTTTTATGTTGCTTTCCTTGTTCTACTATTTAAATCTTTTCTTTTATGAATTTTAATTAAAAACATTATTTCTTTAGAAAAGCAGCTATAACGATGCAAAGTGAATAAGTATTTGAATAGAGGCTATTTGGAAGGAAAAGGGGAAGGGATGGATAATGTGGCTAACAACTGTACAAAATTAAAAAAAAGATGGATCTGGACGCAAAGTTGTCCCTTTAAAGGAGAGAGTTAAGAAAGAGTTCAAAAAGAGATTCTTGGAGACACTGAGTGGATGTAGATGTAGAGGCTCAAGGCAATTGTAGTAAAGTCAGACCCAACGCCGCACGGTCCCAGAACGGCAGAAAACGATAAAGAAAACATGTGAAATCATCCATTTCAATTGAAATATCCAGAAAAACGTAAGATCTGACGAGAAACATAGATATCTCATCGGATACAAATGAATTTATGACGAAGTTCCGGCAGGAATAGGAAACTACAAGAGAAACGGAATAGAGGGACTTAGAAAGAAGTGTCCCGTAAGAGAGAAGAAAACGTTCAAAACAGAGGTTTTTGTTAGTGAAAAGTGCCTTTGTAGTAAGAAAAGAGATCTTTAAGATAAGAAATAATGGAGAGAGCGACCAAAAGAAGCATACAATTTTTAAAAAATATGCGACGAATGTGACCACAAGGCGGGAAGACCAGAAGGATGTGCTTTAAAGTGTTCCTTCAAAGGTTTGGACACAAATAAGCGTGGATGATTTGAAAATATGCAGCAGGACGAAGTTGCTGAGGACGATGCCCGAGAAATGTCGATGAATACGTGTTTGAAAACTCCTTGGAAAAAAGTTATTAAAAGTATAGGGTAAAGAAAATGCTTTGTAAAGACTAAGGATGACTTTCAAATTAAGAAGATTTTCGTTGCCAAAGTTGTCCTTGCTGACATATTCTTAAAAATTGGACTGATGAATAGTGCAGATATTACTGCAGTCTGATAATCATCTAAAGTACAGTAATTCCACTTGTCGCTATATCATTGCTTCAAATGCCACAGTATCCTGGGATTCAGCAGTAAGTCATGAGCTTTTCTAGAATGAGACGTTATCGAGTACCCAGATTCTCTATCGAGCATCTGGATGGCATAGCGACGATATCTTGAATGAAGCACTTAGAATGGTATGATTAAATGAGATCGATGGAGAACCTAGGAAGTCGACAAAAGCTGAGGTAACGGCAGAAAAAATTTCGAGGAGCGAGAAATTCCGAACACCATCATTTGAGATCTTAATAAGATAATTTTGTTTCAGGAAAAGCCATATGGAATCCTGGCGAAAGACTATAAACTCCAGAAAAGACGTAAAAAGTGTAGGAAACTATGTATTTCAGCTGCAGCGAAGTCTTCATCGGCAGATTCTTCAAATGTAAAAGCGACTTATGGAATTTGTTCATTCTCATTAACTCAGTAAGGACTATCCAAATATAAACCAATTGGAAAGGTAATAAAATAGCGTGACTAATTCCATTGTTTTGAGAACCGAATGCACATTCATTGGTATCCCGTACTGTGGATGGATGGAAGGAAAAGGGAATTCTAAGGGGAAAAATGTTTTATTGATGTAGTAATACATAAACATATAATATTGATAGATAAATCACCGAACTAGTTTGAATAATAGCTGTGACTAGAATTTTCTATAAAACTATGTAATCTGATTTATTTTTAAAGTACGTTTTCATTTATTTATTGGAGTTCTTTAAAGTGGTATTTTCATGGACTTTCCTCTGTCCAGAGTATCTATCATCTGAGTGATCTATATTTGATACTCGATAGTTCCAATGGTTGCCCATGTTATTTGCTTCTACTCCGCGGCCCCGAAGTTTAGCTGGTTCACGCTAAAAAAAGGTTTCTGGAAAACTCATCTCGTTTGGCGCGGAATGGCCCTTGTCTTTGCACCATAAAAATAACCAATTTTCTTGAATACTCGGTTGGCCTTGGCGCAGTATAACTTTAGCTTTTTTGCGCTATAAAACACCCCAATCTTAATTGAGGAGAATACGTTGTTGTTGAACAGTTAGATATGAGGAAGGTGGCCGCAATAGGCGAGCTACCTTCTCACAAGAGAAACCTCCGAAGTGCCCGTCGCATCTCAAATCCAGACTAATATAGTATGAGAGATGCATATGAGTATTAAACGAAACCAAAAGAATTTTTTTATAAAACTCAATTTCTGACTTTTTATGACTTTTTTAAAATTTTCCTACTTACACTAAAATGCAGCTTTGCTCTTAGCTTCAAAGCCATAAAATGAAGTTTTCAGTTAGGAGTAGTTTTCCTTTCATTTGGAGTGCTCAGCGAAAATTGGCAATATCTTGCATAATGTTGGCGGCTTTTTTAATTACTGCGTCAACAATATGTGTGTGTGTATGTGTGTGCGTGTGTGTGTATGTGTGTGTGTGTGTGTGCGTGTATGTGTGCGTGTGTATGTGTATATCATCATCATCATCATCATATTCAACCATTATCTATCCACTGCTGGATGAAGGTCTCTCCAAATGCTTTCCACACAAGTCTATCCTGGGCCATTCGTTTCCACGTCACCCCAACCTCTTTTCTTATTTCATCCACCCATCTAGTTTGAGGACGTTTTCTAGGTCTTCGGTGGTCTCTTGGAATCCAGTTCAGAATTTCTGTTGTCCAACGTTGATCAGTTCTTCTTGCAATATGCCCAGCCCATCGCCATTTCAGCCCTTTTACTTTAACAATGATGTCCTCTACTCTAGTTTGCTCTCTCACCCAAGTGTTTCTTTTTCGATCTCTCCTAGTTATTCCAAGCATGCACCTCTCCATGCTCCTTTGCGTTGTCTGTAACTTTCGTATTGCTCCAACTGTTAGACTCCATGTCTCTGATCCATAAGAGAGGACTGGCAATACACACTGGTTGAAGACCTTTCTTTTTAGACACAAAGGTAATTTTCTCTTCAGGATAAAACTGTTTGGTCCGAATGCACTCCAGCCAAGTTTAACACGTCTGTTGAGTTCTTTCATAATGTTGCCTTCCATTGAAATCAGTTTTCCAAAGTAAATATATGAATCAGTAACTTCTAGCTCAATGTTGTCAACTTGTATTTTTGTTTCCTCTACGAAATTATTGAACATGATCTTAGTTTTTTGTAGGTTCATCTTGAGTCCAACTTCTTCACTTCTAGTTGAGAGCTCTTGTACCATGTCTTGGAGTTCCAATGGGTCCGTTGAAAAAATAACAATGTCATCAGCAAACCGCAGATGATTTAAATATTCACCATTTATTTTTATTCCCTTGTTATTCCAATTTATCAGCTGAAAAATCATCTGTAAAGCAGAAGTAAAAAGTTTTGGAGAAATGGTATCTCCCTGCCTCACCCCTTTGCCAAGTTTGATAGTTTTGGTATCTTTATGTAACCGAAATTTTGCACTTGCATTTTTATACACACGTTTCACCATGTCAATGTACACATCCTCAATGTCTGTTGATCTTAAAGAGTTGATGACTGCTGATGTTTTTATAGAGTCAAAGGCCTTCTCATAGTCAATAAATGCAACACACAATGGAAGTTCATATTCATGTGTTCTTTCAATTAATTCTCTTAATACTTGAATATGGTCCACTGTACTGAATCCACTTCGAAATCCAGCTTGTTCTCTTGGTTGAGCTGCATCTAATTTTTTCTGCAGGCGATGTGTTAGAACTTTTGTGAAGATTTTATAAATAGCAGGTAACAAGCTAATTGGTCGGTAATTTTTCAAATCCTCTTTATCACCTTTTTTATGCAAAAGAATTACTGTTGCAGAATCCCATTGGTTTGGTATGTTACCGCTGTTAAGACATTTGGTAAAGAATTTTGCAAGTATGTCTTCTACATATTCTCCAGCTTCTTTTAGGATATCTAATGTAATACCATCATCACCAGGGGCTCTTCCTTTCTTCATATTTTTTATTGCAAATGAAACTTCTTCTTTTAAGATTTTAGGAGCTGTTCCTTCGACTATTTCGGCGTCTTCGTTTAATCCACTGTTACTTTCATATAGTTTTTTGTAGAATTCTTCAACTCTTCTAAGTATTTCTTCCCTATTTCTTGTTACGGTGCCATCCTCTCCTTTTAATGCAATGATGTGTTTCTTCCCAACAGATAAACTTCCTTTAACAACCCTAAGGCTCTTGTTATTTTCAATGGCTTTCCTTACTAGCTCACAGTTGAATTTTCTTATGTCTTCTTTCATGCTTTTGCGCAGAGTTTTACAAAGTTCTATGTACTCAATCCTGGAACTGGTATTTCGATTGTCCACCTTCATATCTCTTCGCCTTTTCATGAGCTGTTTCGTCTTCTCAGATAATTTGCTATTGTGCTTTTTACAGGTTACACCACCAATTTCCCCAGCAGTTTCAACTATTGTCTTAACAATGTTTTCATTTGCTTCTGAGATATCACTTTCATCAATAAGTCCTTCCAGTGCAGAAAAGCGATTTTTTAATTCCAACTTGAATGCCTCGGTATTTACTTTCAGTTTCATTAGATCCACCCTCTTACTTACTTGTTTCCTAATGAGCTTCTGTCGTTCTAATTTAGTATTTAAGTGCATTTTACATCTCACCATTCGATGATCACTTCCAGTATTAAATCTGTTCAGTACACTGCAATCTTCAATAATTGATTTCTTGTTTGCCAGGATATAGTCAATTTCGCTGGTTCCTCCATTGGGGTGTTTCCATGTCCATTTTCTTTGCGGTTTCTTCTTAAAAAATGAATTCATGATGCTAAGATTTTCAGCTTCGGCAAATTCTATGAGTTGATCGCCACGTTCATTCCTTTCCCCGTATCCGTATTTACCAACCGATGTCTCTCCTTGTTCCTGTTGTCCAATTCTTGCATTAAAATCTCCCATGATGAGCTTGATGTGTTGTTTCCCCTTGGTATGTAGCTGTTTGATTTCTTCATAGAATTCCTCAACCTCCTCGTCGGTATGGCTTGATGTTGGTGCATATGCCTGTACTATCTGAAGTTGGTATCGCTGGGTTAGTTGAACAACGAGCCTCGCTGCTCGATCTGACGTGCTTTCGACTTCAAGAAGGTAGTCTTTAATTCTTTTGTTGATTAAGAAGCCAACACCACTTGTTCTTCCAGTTTCCGTTCCTCTATAATAAAACAAATGTCCACTTTTAAGTTCCACCAACTCTTCACCTTTTCTTCTAACTTCACTGAGTCCTACAATGTCCCATTTGATCTTGTCAAGTTCTTCTTCCAATTCCTGAAGTTTTGCTTCAGAAGCAAGGGATCGTCCATTAAACGTAGCCAAGGTCAATAACAAACGGCAGCCTGGGCCATTCCAGTGATTCTTAGCACCCCCTGCTTTCATGCCACACTGACCGCTGCCTTGATCAGGAGCACTCCAGCACCTGGAGACTAGGGGCCATGGTTTCTGGTGTGTCAACATAATGGAGGAATTAGCCATAATTTCACCACGCTGGCTAGACGGGTTGGTGAATTAGCCCTCCCCTTCCGCCTTTCTATCCGTGCAGCAAATATTAATTTGCCTCATAAATAGAAAGCCCAGCCTGCACCACTTGAAGGCGGGGTAGGACACTAGGTTACTGGCCTGGCCGGTTCCACACATCGTCACATATTTTCAGCGTGTGGGTCTCCTTCCGGTTAGATACCAGCAACCCTTTTGCAGGCCGTATGTGTGCGTATGTGTATGTGTAACCTCGATGTTAGCGTAACGGACTTTATTTGTTTAAAACTTTTTTATTTTGTGCTTTAGGGTAGTTTTTAGCTATAGATTTGTTTAGGAAAATTAATTTCGATCTTTTTTGAATAATAGTATTAGTTTTCTATTAAAATATTGAAGTATTTTTTTCATTCCCTATGTGTTGTTTTAGGGGAAATTGAATTATTAAATCACTGAATTGAGTCTGCACTTCTTTTTATTCCCTGAGTCATTTCTAACTAAGGAGTTTTAATCACTAAGGTTTTTTGTAAACCAATTTATTTGTTTTTGTTTTGTCGTTGAAGTAGATTGATTGTAAGATTTTGTTTTGTGGATGAGGAGGAGCTCTCATCATTTGTAAAGTATTTAATAAAATAGGGAATACATGATAACCGTCCTGCATTAGAGTTCAAATTAATTTAAACTTTCGACAATTATCACTTGAGCTTTTCGAGTTGTTAATTTGACGGAGGATTTTTTTCGTAGAATACTTTACCCTCCATATGGTCAACTACTTGGTTTGGTGGTTGAAATAACAAATCAAAATACAGATTCCCGTGTATTTATTATCTGCGGTTTTGTAATAATTCGATTAATTGCCTTTATCCTTCTTATTTAACTATTGGGCAATATGATGCTATAATTTATGAATCGATAATACAATATATCAGCATTTAAAGATGCAAAACTTTATCAAAAAAATTACCAAAATTTTATGTTTTTATTATTTTATTTTTATTTTTTATTTTTATTATTTATGTTTTATGCACTTTTACATAAGCTTCCGGTCTCATGAGTAATCAGAAGATATAATACTTTAAATTTATATGTTATGAATTTCTTTTACATTAAAATTCATCTAGGATCAGTGTAAAGCCTATGCAAATGTGCCTCTGCACAGGACGAAAAAATTATGTATTTTTTAACTGCGGAGAAGTGACATAAAAAATATTTTTATTGATTATTGTCTGTGCGAATCAATAAGAACAACTAAGAAGAACATTACATGGCTGGGGTGAAAGGGAAGTATTAAAATCTGCATAGTAAGATAATTTAGTTAGAGCTTGCTCCGCAGTCAACTTGCTGTAATTTTTCGCCAAACAATCCAAATGAAAATTACCCCTGACAGAAGACTTCAGCTTACGGCTTTGCAGTTAAGCGCAAAGCTGCGTTTTAGTGTAATTATGAAAACTTTAAAAAATCAGAAATTGAGTTTTACAGAAAAATTCTTTCGGTTTTGTTCATTACTCATATGGATGGATATCTTATATTATATGTCTCGATTTGAGGGTGGCTTTGTCGACAGGGCGTATTATAGGAGGTCTTACTCGGTAGGAGTAAAGAACAGGTAGCGGGCCAAGGCCGACGCTGAAGCAAGGGCGAGTAACAGAGCCCGCCGTTCGAATTTGTAATATGATTAATTATCAGGGATAGGTTCATGGGGACCGCAAGCCTCCCCTCATTTCTGACAGAATTGGTAATTTGAGCATACGCGTAGTAATGGCATGCGAACATTTAAAGTAAAATGTACCTATTTTTTAATTTAGTCCGTTCTATAACGGCAACTTACGCCATGATATGTGAATTAATTAATCCATATTTGATGAGCTGTCGCCCATCCCCTAACACTCCGCGTTGATGTTCAATGAATGGATTATAGAGTTATCGCTAAGAATTGACGCATTAAGCAATTTATATAGTGTTGGCATCATGCAGTTGGCAATGGAAGCATTAAGTAATTGGCGTTAAGTACTGATGTATTAGCATACTGACGTGTTAAGTATTAAGTAATTGGCGTATTAAGTAATTGATGTATTAAGTATTAATTGATGTGTTAAGTATTAAGTAATTAACGTATTAAGTAATTGGCGTATTAAGTAATTGATGTATTAAGTATTAATTGACGTGATAAGTATTATATAATTAACGTATTAAGTATTAAGTAATCGATGTATTAAGTATTAAGTAATTGATGTCTTAAGAATTATGATTGCCTAACTTACCCGGATAAAAATATACCTTCTGCATGGTTTCATACTTTTTCCTAATACTACTTTATGGAATCATTTTAAATACGCGTTACTGATTGTCAACCATCGACTCTAGAAGTTAGGGGTAAACCTCTGAACAAAACGAAAGAACTAATAATAACAATGAAATCCTAACGAATAAGTTTTTAAGTACTTTTAACCATTTGTTAACTTTTCGTGTTTTATAAATATGCAACAATATTTTTATTCAACATTTTTAATAAGTACATGTCAATACTAAAATAGTTTTTAAATAATATTCACAAATTTTTGTGTGTTTTTCCACATTGTTCGTAATTGAACTTTTAAGTCGCTTAAAATATTTTTTCCAATGAAATTATCAGTCTTAGTATTTATATCGGAAGCGAAAGATAGCAGCCACGCCGTTCTCAAACTACTTTATTGATAAATTTACTACAAAAAAATTTACTACAAATACTAAATTTACTACATAAAAATTAGAGGAAGACAGCAGTGCGTAAAGTAAATAGAGCGTTTTTTAAAATTCAACAAGGTGAGACAGTTTTATATAACTTTACCTAGAAAAAGTAATTTTTAAGATTGCATGAACTGTAAATAATATATAGTCAATTTCATCAAATTCTTAAGATGTTAATGTGTTACAGAATTCATTCACGCTACTATATATATAATTCAAAAAATTTAATATCAATTGCTATTAAAATATATATTTCCTAAATAATGAAAGGTAACATAGTTTTGGAAAAATTCTCCAAATATAAACTGCTTAATAATATTTATTTAGCATTGTCTTTGTGGGATTATTTTATCGTTAACATTGTATTTATTGATTTTTATTTAAGAAAATTGCAGATTTTTTGTTTCATTGTCATGTGAAAAAATCTCGGAATAAGGTAGGAAGATATTTTCTAATTTAGATAAAAGAAGTTGCGAAATGGAGTCCAGCGACATAAGCTAATATAGATAACTTTAAAGAATATTTCATGAGTTTGGGAATAACAATGTTAATTAAAAACATTTTTCCTCCTTAAACAATTTTTTTAAAGCAAATTTTAAAACATTTTTATGTATAGTGTGTTTTTGAATAAATTGATCCAATGAGTCGAGCAGGAACTACGGCTCATTTGGTTGGAAAAAACTCGGTAACGGATGGAATCTCTTAGTTTCCAAATGGCAAGATTTTCCATTTGTCATCTTTTCAATGCCATACCTCAATAGTTGTGTTTATCTCGGAAAATATTACGAATGTTGCCATAATACTTTTTCCCAAAGCAATCATGCTTTTTGATCAAAAATGGGGCAATTTAAAAGTGGGAGTGTAAAAAAACAAATTCAAACTCTGAAAATAAACAACTCGAAAATTGGCTATTACTTTAAGCTTTTAGTCCTATCTCAAAAAATCCAATATTAAAGATGCATTTTTATTAGATGTTAGAAAACTACTTAAACTAGTTTACCAAATAGAAGTTTCATAATTCTATCTATTATGATTATTTTAGTATTGTTTTTTTAAACACTCAATCATAGGGCATTTGTAAGACACTTTATACTTTAAAACAGGGAATTTTTCACTTATATAAATTTATATGATTTTTCGGTATATATGAATTATTAAATATTGTTCACTATGATTGTGACCAGCTGTTGTAATATATATAACTAATAATAAGCTGTAATAATAATAATGTGTTGTAATATATATAACTAATAATAAGCTGTTGTAATATACATAACAGAGGACAGAGTTGTCCTCTGTTATGTATAGAAGTGGTTGCAAGACCTAAACACACAGATGGATTGTTTGCTCCAGTTTCTCACAAAAAATTGTAGGGATGTGCAGGATAGCAGCTAAATACTCATGGCCCCCCCCAAGCAGAACCGTCCAGATTAAGCCCCTAGTCATGGATATATTCCCCCTCCTGTGGGTTTTTCAGCCGATTTAATGCTCCCGCATGTGTCCCTACCGTGTTCCCATGCCGTGTGCCCTCTACGCCACCTCTAGTTACAGTCCTAACGACGTGGGATCTGTGTGTCCAGTCAATAGCACTCCACCGATACCTCTGTCTAATCCATCACGGATAGTTTAAATTGAGAAATTGTTTTACTGCAATGACAAAATAGCGTGTCGAGTAAGTTGGAATACTGAAAATAATCTTTCCAATGATGGTGACCACTACACTAACATCCCACTCTTTCTATTCATCCTCCTCCTCATGCCCGTATCCAGAGGTGGGGGGGATCTTAGGGACCCCCCGAAACTAAATTTTATATGGGACTTGACAATGTCCTTACATGTGCATGTCCTTACATGGTGCATGCTGAAAATTTTTCGAATTCCTCCCCCCCAACAAATTAAATTCCGGCTACGGTCTTGCTCCTCCTACCTCATGACGTCTTATTGACGTCAGCGTGGCGTCTTATTGACGTTCAGCGTGAAGGGTCTTGCGAGTGCATACTTTTAACCCTCAAAAAAAACAAAAAAACACCACCCTTAAATGAAACCCTTTTCGCTCTTCTTCGAAGTATTAGAAAATTATGAGAAGTAGAAAACTTTCACTAATTTGTAAAGCGGTTTAAGCGGTTTTCTAATATTAAATGGAAACGCGTCCTTATTATTGAAACTTCTCGAACTAGGACTACACAATGAAAATGAGAGAATTTTCTAAATTTTTCAGTGTATGAATTTTTTAATTAAACTTGCTCTTTTAAATTGGCCTTGTATGAAAGAAAAGTAGGGAGCCATTACCTGATCTTCAGGGAAAAAAATTAATTGCCCTATATCTGCAGTAGTTTCTAAGGTAAACTCAGTTAACTGTCACAGTATGAATTAAAGGGATGACAAATGAAAATTGTCGCCATTTGGAAACTAAGCGTTTTCGACCCCTGATTTTTTTCGTTTAAATATGCCATTGTTTCTGCCCTATTGGTTTGATCTGTTTAAGGATACCCTGTGTGTGAAGCATCCAGGGCTCCATCTGGTGTTCAGTTGGAAAGGTAGTTGATGATGGACTAAACGTATGTCCGCGAATTATGGCGCTACCTGCTGATCAACAAGCATGTGGGGTAACGCGCTACACTGTGACACAATGAATGAAATCAGAGTGAAAAATTAAAGGAAAATGCCAGTTTCATGATGGGCCCTTTAGTTTAACAAATGATAAAGGCCACAACAAGGTTCATTATCATCAACAATCATAAAAACTCGATATTAATGATTATTGATAAGTTACTAAAGAAATTTAGTTTAAATAGTATATACAATGCGGATTTGTGTGGAGAATGAACAATGGATTGCATTATTATTCAGTGAATTTGACCTATCACAACATACAATAGGGGCCGGGAAATATCGGAAAATATATATATATATTTATAGTGGCAGTTCATCATTATAAATCGTACCGTTATAGATTTCACTAAAACGCATTCTGATATTGTTATTTTATTGTATATTCAGACATCATTTATAATGCGTTCCGATATCATATTATGATGAATCCAGTTTCTATGGTAACGAAATCACTTCAAAGCTTTTTTGGCCCATGGCTCTCTCTTTTGGTTATGTGCGACTTGCGTACGTGCAAGTTGCTTACACCTGCAATTTTGAACTATTTCATTCGATTTGCATACAAGTGGGTTGAAATTTCCAACAGAGTGTGACTTGCGTACAAATAATAATTCAGAGATAAAGAGCCACGAGTTTACCCTTAAGCGATTAATGGAGACTATGGATTTAATTAAATTTATGCATATGCATGTACACGTTTAAATTTTACCAAAAATTGTACAAAAACACATTTAAATTGTAAAAAAATTGTACAAAAACACATTTAAATTGTACCAAAAATTGTATAAAAACACATTTAGGTTGTACCAAAAATTGTACAAAAACACATTTAAATTGTACCAAAAATTGTACAAAAACACATTTAAATTGTACCAAAAATTGTACAAAAACGCATTTAAATTGTACCAAAAATTGTACAAAAACACATTTATATTGTACCAAACATTCTATAAAAACACATTTAAATTGTAAAAAAATGCTTGTAGAATTTGTGAAAAAGCAACTTCTTATGATACATAACATAAAATTATTTAAATCCAAACTAAATAAATATTTATTAAGAAGAGAAGGGGAGAGAATAATGAATTAGATTGGAGATTGAATGAGTTATAACAGAAATTAATTATATTAAGTCTAGGGCAAGTTATATTGAATGTATTTTCTTCGCACCCCTCATACATTGTTTACAATAACATTGTTAATAACTATTATATCAATGATTATATGATATATGCTATTTATTATATATAACACAAAATTCACCTTATAAAATTTGGAAAGTTTTGACACAATACACCAAAATTTGTAAGTCAAACTTTTCGAAAATATATTACAATAATTTTATTCATTAATATAATTTATAAAAATTTTCAAAACATTTCTGCAGAAAAGTCTTGCATCAGGACTAAATTATATAATGTAAATACGTCAGTTCCATTTCTTATAATTGGAACAGTGAAATATCGGTACTAATTAGATTTGCTTAGACATTTTACTGCATGTACGTAAATTAATTAATTAAAATCTATACATATTAACACTTTTTCGTTAACATATATAGTAAAACTTCTCTAAGGTAGATATCGTCGGTTCCGTAAAACAGCGGTCGCTCAGGGAGGTGGTCTCTGAATGAAGAAAATTTAGCACTGGGTCTAGGGGGGAGGGAGAAAATCCGTTTCCAAAAAAAAGATGGTGTTAGGGAGGTGATCGCTGAAAAAAGGTGGTCGTTAAGGGAGGTTTTACAGTATACTTATGATAAAGTTATATTGATGAATTACAAACAATGCGACATCTTAGATTGGTCCGAATTCCCTTCGAAAATGAACTTTTACGTAAGTTGCACTCTGGACATTTTCACCCCACTTGTACCCGAGTAGCACGAAATTAAAAAAATCAAATGTACGCAAGTCGCACGTACGCAAATCGGACAGCCTCTCCTTTGACCTCTAAATACATTTTGTGACTCCTTTATATGGAAAACAAGTTTTATAATATGCCTTATTTCTTTGAAAAGGAAAGAGAATGGTTGTCCTTATAGGGAAATATACAAGTACTCTGTCAAAACATTGACTAAAAATAGGGAAAATTTTTTTCAGATAGATTACATATTTCATAAATATAATAAAATATTGGTAAATTTTCACGATTTCCTTGACCAAAAACATCGTGAAATTCAGTTTGAAAAGTGTTAGTTTAACGAAAAGCAGCAGAATTACCTTTATATTATAAAATTAATGTTTATATTATAATATCAATGATCTTTGACTATTTATTCTACCATAATCATTATTTTTGTAATCTCATTGTTGTCTCTATTAACCACCCAAAGTAAAGTTGTTAAAAAATTCCATATAGTACTCCATTTTATTACCACCTTACCGACGTATTTGAATACAAAACAGCAAATTTCGTTTCCGGTAAAAATAATACTAATATTTGTTATTGCCTGCTGTCTATGTTTTAATTTGCACTTGTTTGTATCATATTTATATTTTTGTTATTTAATATTTTTAAGCTCATTGCGTGATGTTTTATCTGTTATTTTATCACTGATAATACTCATTTATTAGAAATGCAATAAAAAATATCTATTTATTGCTACTGTATCATAATCTATCCATATATACACAGCATGTGGCTTGAAAGTGGATTTCTTACTTTCACGGTGTTTACTCTTTAGAACTAACATACATTTGCAAATGGAATATTTATTTTTTCACGTAATCATACCTCCCTTAATTGGCGATGAATATTATTGAAATACGTTGCTTTAAACATCGAAAATACCATTATTTGAGGCTTTTACTAATCATAAGTAACCATCGTTCGTTAACGATGGACAAACAGAAGATTTATTCCGCCCATAACACAATCTTAATTAGGAGGTTGCTAGGGCTATTATTACGAAGCTTAACAATCCAGGCACTCTAAACTGATTCGGAGAGGATAAGCTTGGGCTGTCGTATTAAATCCTTTGCTTTTATTATTAAACCCCAAACCATTTTCACTTGCCAGTCATCGATAATGTCTACGTTCTTTTATATTATTCCTAATAGAACATTAGATATAACAAGTTTGTATTACTCAATGGAGATGCAATGTTTTACATATGGTAGCTGCCTTCAAAAATAGTTTACTATTTAGGAACTACGCAACAATTGCTGTCAAAAGCTTTTGATAGAAATTGTTAAGTAAACGAATATATTTAGGCAGGGAATATAAATATTTAAGGGGGGAACGGAACAACGTTAGTAGGCAAGCAATAAATTGGAATCCCCAAGAAAGAAAAGGCAGATTAATAAATATACGGAAGAGAATTTTAAGAAACAAATATAAAGAGAAGAGTTATATACGGAGGAAAAATCAAAACACTCGCAAAAACACAAGAAAAATGCAAATCTCTTGTAAAAGACATGATGGTTTAAAGAGAAAAGATAAGAAAAAATATTTTAAATACAGATTTTTACTTGGAGTTGTAAAGGTATATTTTTCTAATTTTAAATAGATTTCTGGATCTTAATAAAATGGTAAACTGGCAATATTTCAGTAAACCCGAATAGTTACTACATAATGGAATGCCTAATTAATATTAATTTAAACCAGCAATTACCGTAAATTAAACTTTCCAATTGATATAACTTAAACGCTATAATTAATGTAACTCGAAGTTAGTAAATAATTTAACATGAAATAAGCAATGTAACCCAAAATATACAATACAATTCGAGATTCAAAATTGATGTAACTCAAGACACACAATACAAAATCAAACACGCAATTTATATAAATTCAAATAGGTAATTTTTATGCAATCTTAGCGTACACATGACGAAATTTATTTCCAAGTATGCGCACACGCCATCCTTTCATTTGGTTTTCATATGCATGCATTTCCTCTTTCGAATAAAAATATTAAAGAAACTTTACATTTCAGATATCGTTGAAAAGTCTTATAAATTTGAATTCGATCTTTCCTATTCTACAGAGAGATCAACCGTGTCGAAATTTTGAAAGCTTTCAGCATTTCTGGAAGATGTCGTTGCACAGACAACTAAATATGATTTGGAACAAAAAAACGTGAAACGCTATTATTTTATTTGTTCTATTCTTTTCCTCTAAGTGTTTCCACTCGCAAATTGGCATCCGTTGGTTTTATAAGAATATCCCGTTGCTAACTATTTATAGTTAGAAATCTCCGACATATATTCCTCTCTTTTTCTTTCTTATTTTCTATGGAGAGTTCTTTCTCTAAAAATAAAAAAAAGATATTTGCGTGACTAAAATTCAATGTCCTTTCGAGCACGTCTTTGCCGGTTAGATAGAAATTATGATCTTGTTTTCCGAAAAATCTGAATCCACTGTTTTGCAGAATTCTAAACAACTATTTTCTGTATTCAAGCAGCACGTTTAAACACTAAAAAAAGAATGTATTGAAACAAGACTTTTTTGATTTCGCATCTCAAAAGCTGAGGTAAGACAGGACGGTTTCCTTAATGTGACCTTTAGATCATGACCTAATTTCTTTTCTTTGTGAACAGATCACCGGTCAGGATGATAAAATTTAACACACTAAACCAACCTAAATGGCATTGGTGTGAGTTTCAGGGATTTCTGAGACTTCCCATCAAAGATACCAATTAAAACTTTATCTTATAAAGACCTCAGAGACAAAAGGTGGGGAGTTTATAAGTGATCAAACCCCTATATATATATATGTGTGTGTGTGTGTGTATGTATATATATATATATATACTTGTTTGTCTATCACATGTGTTTCTTTTTCCATATTTCCTAGTTATTTCAAGCATACAGGTTGGTGCATAAGCCTGGATAACTTGGAGCTTATGTCGTTTGTTCAGTTGTATGGTGCATTGTGCGATTCTATCTGAAGTACCCTCAAGTTTTATGATGGAACCTTTTAATCTCTGATTAATGAGGAAATCTACAAAACTACATTTCCCGTTTGCAGTTCCTTTTGTATATAGAAGATGGCCGGTGTCGAGTTTTACAAGATTTTCACCTTTACGTCTCGTTTTACACAGCACGATGATGTCCCACTTAATATGCTTGAGTTCTAATATTAGTTCTTGTAGGCGAGCATCCGTTTTCATTTTTCTGGTGTTGAAAGTTCCAATTTCCAAAGTGTTTTGGCAGCGTGTTCGAACTCGGTGATTCTTAGCATCCTCTGCCGTCGAGCTAGTCTTCCTGCTACTTGAAGTAGTTGCTCCAAGGCCTCCGAGGAATGAGGGCCGCGAATTAATTTGTGCAAACATGTTGGAGGGTTAGACCGTAATCTGCCACGCTGGTCAATTGCGGGTTGGCAGATTTGGTTTGTTTACGAAGTGCTTTCTCCTAGGTGATCACCTACCCGGGAAATACATATTTGATGGTGGTGTTATCTCACCATGTCACAGAGCCGTCGTTGGGTACATGTGATTTTTTACTTGTGCACCAGGTTCCATCTTAGTGTCCACCACACCCTGATAACTCTGCCGCTCAATTGTCAACGACTGCTTATTTGACAAGCATCTTTCCAGAAGCCTGCTTATTCGCAGCTACCCTACAGATATGTAGAGCTCTCCACCATCCGCAACCTGTAGACGCTACCGATAGGCTTAGCCACGGACATATATATATATATATATATATATCATCATCATCATATTCAACCATTATCTATCCACTGCTGGATGAAGGTCTCTCCAAATGCTTTCCACACAAGTCTATCCTGAGCAATTCGCTTCCACGTCACCCCAACCTGTTTTCTTATTTCATCCACCCATCTAGTTTGAGGACGTTTTCTAGGTCTTCGGTGGTCTCTTGGAATCCAGTTCAGAATTTCTGTTGTCCATCGTTGATCAGTTCTTCTTGCAATATGCCCAGCCCATCGCCATTTCAGTCCTTTTACTTTAACAATGATGTCCTCTACTCTAGTTTGCTCTCTCACCCAAGTGTTTCTTTTTCGATCTCTCCTAGTTATTCCAAGCATGCACCTCTCCATGCTCCTTTGCGTTGTCTGTAACTTTCGTATTGCTCCAACTGTTAGACTCCATGTCTCTGATCCATAAGAGAGGACTGGCAATACACACTGGTTGAAGACTTTTCTTTTTAGACATAAAGGCAATTTCCCCTTCAGGATAAAACTGTTTCTTCCAAATGCACTCCAGCCAAGTTTAATACGTCTGTTGAGTTCTTTCATAATGTTGCCATCCATTGAAATCAGCTGGCCAAGGTAAATATATGAATCAGCAATTTCTAGCTCAGTGTTGTCAACTTGTATTTTTGTTTCCTCTACAAAATTATTGAACATGATCTTAGTTTTTTGTAGGTTCATCTTGAGTCCAACTTCTTTACTTCTAGTTGAGAGCTCCTGTACCATGTCTTGGAGTTCTGATGGGTTTCTTGAAAAAATAACAATGTCATCAGCAAACCGCAAATGATTTAAATATTCACCATTTATTTTTATTCCCTTGTCATTCCAATTTATCTGCTGAAAAATCATCTGTAAAGCTGAAGTAAAAAGTTTTGGAGAAATGGTATCTCCCTGCCTCACACCTTTACCAATTTTGATAGCTTCGGTATCTTTATGTAACCGAAATTTTGCACTTGCATTTTTATACACACGTTTCACCATGTCAATGTACACATCCTCAATGTCTGTTGATCTTAAAGAGTTGATGACTGCTGATGTTTTAATAGAGTCAAAGGCCTTCTCATAGTCAATAAATGCAACACACAATGGAAGTTCATATTCATGTGTTCTTTCAATTAATTCTCTTAATACTTGAATATGGTCCACTGTACTGAATCCACTTCGAAATCCAGCTTGTTCTCTTGGTTGAGCTGCATCTAATTTTTTCTGCAGGCGATGTGTTAGCACTTTTGTGAAGATTTTATAAATAGCAGGTAACAAGCTAATTGGTCGGTAATTTTTTAAATCCTCTTTATCACCTTTTTTATGCAAAAGAATTACTGTTGCAGAATCCCATTGGTTTGGTATGTTACCGCTGTTAAGACATTTGGTAAAGAATTTTGCAAGTATGTCTTCTACATATTCTCCAGCTTCTTTTAGGATATCTAATGTAATACCATCATCACCAGGGGCTCTTCCTTTCTTCATATTTTTTATTGCAAATGAAACTTCTTCTTTTAAGATTTTAGGAGCTGTTCCTTCGACTATTTCAATGTCTTCGTTTAATTCACTGTTACTTTCGTATAGATTTTTGTAGAATTCTTCAACTCTTCTAAGTATTTCTTCCCTATTTCTTGTTACGGTGCCATCCTCTCCTTTTAATGCAATGATGTGTTTCTTCCCAACAGATAAACTTCCTTTAACAACCCTAAGGCTCTTGTTATTTTCAATGGCTTTCCTTACTAGCTCACAGTTGAATTTTCTTATGTCTTCTTTCATGCTTTTGCGCAGAGTTTTACAAAGTTCTATGTACTCAATCCTGGAACTGGTATTTCGATTGTCCACCTTCATATCTCTTCGCCTTTTCATGAGCTGTTTCGTCTTCTCAGATAATTTGCTATTGTGCTTTTTACAGGTTACACCACCAATTTCCCCAGCAGTTTCAATTATTGTCTTAACAATGTTTTCATTTGCTTCTGAGATGTCAACTTCTTCAATAAGTCCTTCCAGTGCAGAAAAGCGATTTTTTAATTCCAACTTGAATGCCTCGGTATTTTCTTTTAATTTCTTTAAATCCACCCTCTTACATACTTGTTTCCTAATGAGCTTCTGTCGTTCTAATTTAGTATTTAAGTGCACTTTACATCTCACCATTCGATGATCACTTCCAGTATTAAATCTGTTCAGTACGCTGCAATCTTCAATAATTGATTTCTTGTTTGCCAGGATATAGTCAATTTCACTAGTTCCCCCATTTGGGTGTTTCCATGTCCATTTTCTTTGCGGTTTCTTCTTAAAAAATGAATTCATGATGCTAAGGTTTTCAGCTTCTGCAAATTCGATGAGTTGATCGCCACGTTCATTCCTTTCCCCATATCCGTATTTACCAACCGATGTCTCTCCTTGTTCCTGTTGTCCAATTCTTGCATTGAAATCCCCCATGATGAGCTTGATATGTTGTTTCCCTTTGGTGTGTAACTCTTTGATTTCTTCATAAAATTCTTCAACCTCTTCGTCGGTATGGCTTGATGTTGGTGCATATACCTGTACTATTTGAAGTTGGTATCGCTGGGTTAGTTGAACAACAAGCCTCGCTGCTCGATCTGATGTACTTTCAACTTCCAGAAGACAGTCTTTAATTCTTTTGTTGATTAAGAAGCCAACACCACTTGTTCTTCCAGTTTCCGTTCCTCTATAGTAAAACAAATGTCCGCTTTTAAGTTCCACCAACTCAAGTTCTTCTTCCAATTCCTGAAGTTTTGCTTCAGAAGCAAGGGATCGTCCATTATACGTAGCCAAGGTCAATAACAAACGGCAGCCTGGGCCATTCCAGTGATTCTTAGCACCCCCTGCTTTCATGCCACGCTGACCGCTGCCTTGATCAGGAGCACTCCAGCACCTGGAGACTAGGGGCCATGGTTTCTGGTGTGTCAACATAATGGAGGAATTAGCCATAATTTCACCACGCTGGCTAGACGGGTTGGTGAATTAGCCCTCCCCTTCCGCCTTTCTATCCGTGTAGCAAATATTAATTTGCCACATAAATAGAAAGCTCAGCCTGCACCACTTGAAGGCGGGGTAGGACACTAGGTTACTGGCCTGGCCGGTTCCACACATCGTCACATACGTTCAGCGTGTGGGTCTCCTTCCAGTTAGATACCAGCAACCCTTTTGCAGGCCATATATATATATATATATATATATATATACATAATTAATCCCTTCAGGTTATTCTGAGCTTGTACCTTTCCTCGCTCTTTTAGGTTGTTTGCAATTTCTTCGTTTCCCTTTTTGATTCCATGGCAATTATGAATAAGAGAGTATATATTACCAGTTTTATTTTACGAATAAGAAGCATAGAGTCTAATAAAAACAGCAGTACCGAATTTGCAAACAACACCAAGTGGCCTGGAGAGGTGCATGTATGGATTAACTAGATGATATTGATTAAGAAACGCTTGAGTGAGAGGGAAAGCAAAATTTGAAGATATCATTGTTAAGACAGAAATGTTGCAATATAATCTGAGTATAATGCAAGAGCAACTGACAGATGATGGACAAATGAAATTCTCAACTGAATTTCCAATGATCATTAAAGACATTGAAAACGTCATCGGAAACAAATTGAAAGGATAAGGAAACAGATCGGATTAATATGGAAAAGAATTACCCAAAATAGACATGTGTAGAGGGCACCTTAAAGAACTCAATTCTGCAGTGGTTAGATAATGGTTCGATCTGATAATGATACATAAACATACATATTATTAGAAATATATAACCACTTTTGAATGGAATACCTTTCTGCACTGTCTTTACAAGATTATATGAGTATAGAAACAATATCTTGACCATTATTCTATTATATACGAGAGAAGCGGGTAAAATTACCATTTGAATAACTCCAATTATGAATAAGCCCTAGTTTAGTATAATTGCGCGTATATGCGGAACCATGAAGCGGAATATTATAATTATTTCTTAAAAGTCTAAGAATCATCGAAAGTTTTAATTTGAAATAAGTTGGGATCGCTGCTACGGACTTGAAACTAATTGTAGAATCCACTGAAAAGAAATTTGAATGACTGAGGTAGTAGAAGCAAAAAATTCGTTACCTCCGTTGCAGTTGTTACGTCTAACGAAGTTCCTCCTGATGTCATTGTTTCCATGGTAACAGGCTCCTCAATTATCCTGCTAGAGTCGCCATTCCTTTTTCTTTCTATTTTAAAGATAATTTTATTTATAGTTACGTCTTTTCCCTCTCCTCACTTTTTTTCCGATTTGTGAAATATTTTTAGCAATAGTTCGAATTCAGTCTCGGTTTGTGCTTCGAGAATTAGAATTTTCCTCGAAACATTCGCTATGGCTGCCATTTTAAATGGAGTTATTGTACGAAGGTGAACGGACGTAGAGGGGAAAAATTATTTGTAGCTTTAGTTTTCCAACTTTGTTTTGCAGGTAATAATTTGCTTATATAGTATATACCATTGGAAATGACGTTTTTATAGTTTTTAAACATACATATCTTCTTGTATTGGCCATTGATTAATGTTGAAAAATTTAATATTTCGCATTGGAACAATATGTAGTAAATCGGAAATATTTTTTCTTACCGCCATTTATTTATTTATTATTGCTATGCTGATACAAATATTTCACTTTGGAATAATAATAATACATATAGAGTGAAAATCGATAATATAATGACCTCCGAAGGACCGTGCAAATTCAGTCGTTATAAACGATTGAATTTTAATAATATAAAAGTATTAAACATGTGTGTGTGGGGAGGGGTTAAAATTAAATAAAAATATATTTAATTATAATGAATCCAATTACATTATATATTAAACTATATTTATAACGACCCTAAATGCATATTTTTTAGTTTTCTGAATTAAAAAATTGTAAAAAACACTATGTAAAATATATAATATGGAAAACAAATGTATTAAAAATATTTATTATATTATACCAATGACTTCCGAACAGTGCCTGTTTAAAAGTTTCATGAGCCCTAGACCTAAAAAAAAGAATTAACCCCTGAAGGATGCTATCCTCGTAACATCAAATTAATAAGTCACATTTTTTAAATTTATTTTCTTTAATATTCAGGTTTAGCAATAACAAAAATTTCTCGGACATATGTAAATAAATAAGATTAAAATAACGCCTAAATTTTAATAAGACAAGTACGATTCCAGCCTTGTTTCGAACCCACGTAGTCCTGATATATTACTGTCAAGTCGCGTCGTTATATCCGATACGAATTTCCCTGCTTAGAATCTTCGTAGACTACAAAATCGCCGTCGTTATAGCAGGTTTCGTCGTTATATACGATGTCGTTATAACCGATATATTTAGTATGGAGTAGAATAGCAAACCAAATTTCTTGTAAAAATTCCGTCGTTATATGCGGTTGGTCGTTATAACCTGTGTTGTTATAAATGATTTTCAGCGTATTCAGGAACCTATATAGGTATTGTTTTTAAGCCTATGCATTTTACTATGCATTTTCAGTATGCACAATAAGGCTCCGCTGAAACAAAGGGTTGAAGCTTCCGTCCCATGGATGAAATTGACAAATCACCAAAGAAGTTGTACATTTCTTTATGTCTGGTAGATGCATAATGAAATCTCATAACATGTTAATTATTGAAGTCCGATAATATGTATATTATTATATAATATATACAATAGAGCTTAATCTAAAAAAGGCAAGGGAAAGATATATAGTACATTAGTGTCAAATAATATACAATACATAAATTATCTGCTTCTGAGCTTTCTTTTCCAAAAATTAGCTGCTCCATTGCTAAAATCCTCAAACACGCTAACTTTAAGGTCATTTTTTTCCGTCGAACAAAATTCAGCCATCAAAATTTAAAGACGAGCTCCTTACTTTACAACGCCGGGGAGTATACCAAATATTTTGCAAATGTAACCTATCCTATATCGACCAGACTAAACGTGTTGTACTTCACAGAATTAAAGAACATCAAAGGCCAAATTAACAAATTCTCCATCGCAGTCCACACTTGGACAAAAACCACCAATTCAACTTCCAAGATGCTTCAATCATCCGTCAACCGAGGTCACCAGCCGAATTGGATTTTTTGTAAGCCTTTTTTCATAAATTTTAACTCTGAGAATGTTGTTAATGATCACTGGGCTACTCCAAGTTTCAGCCAGGCGTGGAAAAACTTAATTTCTGCTCTCCAAGTACCAAATTTTCCCTCAACTTCATCCAATGTCCCTTTTCCACTAACAGATGGAGCTAGCATCGCATAAATAGAACTGTAAACATGATAACGTTTCAGTTCGATTTAATTTGGTGACCACTTGCATTCCTGACGTGGGACGGTCAACGCCTGTCCAAAACGTACGTCGATTTTTGTTATTAAAATTTTAAACTACGCCTCAAACGTTTTTCTTTTACAATTTATTTTACTGCGAAGTGTTACGTCACCTTACTAATCTTCTCTGCAAGTATTCAAATCATCTGGTTTTTTTTTCTGATTCTAGGTATCTTAGCAATGATGTTTTTCTCTAATATTAGTAAGACAATTAGTGCTTTGACCACTCACTGTGTGTCTATAATAGATAGAGCTTGATTATTATATCAGATATACTATAATTGAATATAATATTTAAGATTTATTATATACTATAATATACAATATTAATTATATACTATAATTGAATATAATATATAATATTAATTATATATATATACTATAATTGAATATAATATATAATATTGAATGGCATATATACTATAATTGAATATAATATTTAAGATTCATTATGTACTATAATTGAAAATAATATTTAAGCTTCATTATATACTACAATTGAATACAATATTTAAGATTCATTATATACTATAATTGAAATATAATATTATAAGATATAAGATTATATGAACTATAATTGAATATAATATTATAAGATATAAGATTATATGAACTATAATTGATTTTATAGTCTTAAATACCACATTCTTATGTCAGTTGTTTAAGAACAGAAAAGAGAATTTTTAATTTATGTTGAATTATCACAACATTTTAATCTATTTTTTTTCACAAATACTTATTGCGACTAGTTTCGTCTTTCCAGTTTAGCATTTATGTGTGCTTTTCATGCTGATATTCGATAATTTCTTATAATCAGTTTCTTCCAATAGGCTGTGGTCTTTAATAACCATAGGCGTTAAATAGGCCGGGGAGCACAAGGCCCCCAATAATTTGAAATAAATTGCAATTTTACATATATTGTAATGTATAAATGCATATGATATCTGCTTGAGCCCTCCCCCAAATAATTACGAAAACTCTACGCCTATGATAATAACCCACCTTTTGTTCAGCACGACGTAATCGATTTTGCTTGTTTTTAATTACAATGTTTTATATTTATTTTGTTAATAATTTATTTCTTAAAATGAATTCCCAACGCTAGTACACAAATACATGCATATGTACTCAGTTATATAGTTGCGTACATGTGCTTATTTGTATGTACAGTAGAAATCGTTTATAACGATCAACCACATATAACGACGGAATATTTACAGGAAGTTTGGTTTCCTATTATTCCCCTTACTAAATATATCGTATATAACGACGAAATCTGCTATAATGAAGACGATTTCTTAGTCTAAGTAGATTCTAAATAGGGGAAATCCTTATCGGATATAGCGAAGCGACTTGATAGTTATACATTGGAACCAAGTGGGTTCGAGACAACGCTGGAATTACACTGTTTCGTTTAAATAAAGGGAGGTCAGAAGCATAGTTCTGTCAAGTGAATTTAAATTCGTTTTTGTCAAATTTGTATTGCTAAATGCAAAGCAAAAGGTGAATGTATTTGTGCATGTAGTAAGTAGTACTCTGGTCTCCCACAGTATAAAATTTCACTTTGTAGTCTTTATTAACTGTTGCTAATTAGAAAGGCAAGAAAACAAACTTAAAAGCTCAATTTCTAAAATTGGCGCCAAGCCAAATCGTTTCCTTTTATTTCATGTTTTTTAAATATTGTATAGTCCTAATTTTATTTTTTATATTTGGCAGCAGTACGTGTATAATTGTTTTCCGAATTCTAAAATCAAGCCAATCTCCCGTTTACTATCGAAGTGTGTATACGTCATTCTCGAAGACTCTGCCAAAAAAGCGTACTAAATTCTTCTAACGATGTATTCGAATTAATTTATCTTTGGCTTGTGTTAATAAATTAACTTAAACATTTAAAGCATTAATAAAAATGATTTCAACTGGATGGATTTGCTACATAAGCAGGAGACGGGAGCTCGTTGATATATTTATGTGTCTGTAACTTAGAACTAACCACTCTTTAACCACTAACTAGTTACTGAAAAGTATTTTAAACCTTATAGGAGAATTTCATCATGAAATGCCAAAATGAAAATTACCGAGTTTGTCGGAAGCAGCGTTGGACTTCGGTGTAAGCATATGTGTTGATTTATATGGGTTTGTGGGGTCCGAGCTCCACTCCGCAATAATTTTTAAAACTTTACGCTGCTGCGTATAGGACAAGTAGAACAATATCTAAGGTCCCACTATTTTAGAACTCCACATGGAGTCTTGTTATTGAAATTTAAGCTTTATTTTAATCTTATTTACAAACATTCGAGAGAATTTGATTACTGTTAAAAATGAATACTGAATAAAATAAGCTTTAAAAAAACACTCTTCATTTATTGATTACATATCACGAGTGCCATATTCTTCAGGGGAACATCTTACGATTTCAGCCTAGGGCCAATAAAAATCTTAAACCCGCACAATTTGAAAGTAATTCAAAAGTGATTAATATTATTTATTACATTTTTTTTTTATATTGTATACTTTAGTATTTTCTAGAATTTTTTTTAATTTAAAAAGCTAAAAAGTACTGTGTATTTAGCATGGCTATAAATATAATCTAATACATCCAATAATTAAATTCATTATAATTAAGTATATTTTTATTTAATTTTGAAACCCACAAGTTTAATACTTTTTACTATCAAAATGATTTACAAAACCATAAAGTGTATTGTTCTACTATAACTTTAAAAAGATACCGTTTATAATGATCAAATTTGTGAGGTAGTTGTAACCGATTTTTACTGCATTTTATATACAATATAAAAGATACACTAGATCAAAAATTGATGCACCCAATTAAATTGATAGTTCTCATCTATTCATGTGTGCAACGAATGCCTAGGAGAGCATTTGGGCATTAAGTGATATTAATGGTTAAACTGTTTCATGGTTAATAGTCATTAAGAATTAATGTTAAGATTATATTTGAGTATCAAATTAGTTTGAACTTTCATACACTACAATTTAAAAATACATATTTGAATTCGTTTTTTATTTTTTCCAACAAAAGAAAATATAAAAACAGAAAATATGTTTGTTGACATACTACGCAAAATTCGAAATTAAAAATAAAATTGCTTTTTTTCAACGTGTTTATTGCATATAACATTAATAAAAACTCTAAGAAAGTACTCAATAGCATTTCGACCAGTCACGCACTGGTCTTTATCAGGAGATAAACAACATTGTATTTATCTCCTGACAGGCACGTAGCCAGGGAGGGTATTAAGGGACTGAAGCCCCCCCGAAATCTAAAAAAAAAAAGGAATCTCTAGTCACGAACGAAACTTGACGTTCCACTGTGTGTCAATTTTCATCAAATCAATGTAAAGCACTTGTTTAGTTCCAAAAATTAAAAATTCCATTACTTGCCTCTAAACCTGCTGCTTATGTAGGCAGTTCAAAGTTATTGCTTTCTCATTTTAGCAGCAGTGGAATCGCATTAATTATAACTAGGGCCGCCGAGAGCGGGCCCAGGACAACAATAATTCGAGGCCCCATGAAAACAAACACGTACGTATCGATGGAAATAGTTTTTCACTTTTCCTGCAATATAATGAGAAAATTGAATTAGAACGATGCACTATTTGGTAAATAGAAAATAAGAGTTGTTTAACAAGAAAGGACGACAGCAGAATTTAAAGAGTCTCGGATTTAAGTTAATTCACAAAGGCGCTTTGCGAGCCTTAAGACTTGCAAATGTATCTATTATTTGGGAAAAATCATAATGTCTGGTTTTCTCAGCTTCAGTTGAGAGTAAGCTTAAAATCGAAATTCGACTTTGACCCATAGTTCACCATAAGACACTTTTTATCCTTGATAGGTAACTAAAAGATTATTCTACTTGAGCCACAGTCATGGGAATTGTACAAAACTACTTCAAAGCAATAACTATGTTAGGAAATAGTGGTTTAAGATTCAGATGGTTTATTTTGTTGAGCAACCGTATAGGTAAAAGATTTTTTTTCCTGTATGTTTGCATCATATATCGATTTCAGATATATTAATTCTTCAGAGAGCTGCTCGCTGACATCATCTTTACATTTGTTTTGTAGTTTTCTTGCATTTTCCCGAATTTGTACTTCATTTAAGTCGTGAAATAAACACAGCACATTGAACAAAGTGTTTATTTGTTCGCTGCATCAAATCGAGTTGTAATGCCACCAATAACACTGTCTAAAAGAACATTAAACACATCGAACTTGAATACTTCGGTTGGTGTCATTGTCGATCCTTCAGCATTCCTTTTTCCCTTCTTCTGTCGTTGATCTGAAAATTCATATGCTTGCATATTTAAGTTTACAGATACAAGCTTATATTCATTTAGGATTGCCTCCCAACTACTTCTAATCTTTTTCAAATCTATAAAGAGACTAGCAAGATTTGTTACTTCATTATCGATGATGGAATTTCGAGCTTGTAAAACTGTGCTTCGGTAGTTTATGGCTGACAAAACTTTGAACCAAACTGTTGCCATCATGAGGCATTCAAATGACTCCATATATGTCTTTATACCATTTAAATCTGTTTGAGTATCTGCAGTTGGATTAAATTCTAGCACCATGTCGATTGACTCCTTTATTGAAGGAAGCTTTTGTGCAAATGATTTCACACTCAGTTGGAGCACACCAACGTGTGTTGTACATGGAATGAAGCAAACAGTCCGTATTTTTTTGTAAAATTTGCCATCTCTGAGGACTGCGACTAAATACGTTATACAGTTTCTGTACAACACCAAAAAATGTTCTTACTTCGTGACAACATTCTGCCGCATGAACACCACAGAGATTCAGAGAGTGACAAGCACAAGGAAAAAATGGCCAAGGGGTTCATTTCCAAAATTCGAGCTTGAACGCCTTTGTATGTACCACTCATGTTAGAGCCATTGTCGTATCCTTGTGCACGGCACTCACTTATTGGGACATTGCGTTTTTTAAGTGTTTGAAGAATCAAACTTGCAATAACATCTTCTGTTTTCTTATTGCAATCTACAAGTTCTATGAATCTTTCAAATATTTCCTATTCATTCGTTTCTCTGTTTGTAAGAACACAACGCAAAATGAATGTCGTTTGCTCCATATGGGCGGAATCTGGCGTTGTGTCTACAATTATAGAAAAGTATTTTGCAACTTCTCTTTCCTTTAAAATGCAGTAAGGATATTTTCAGCACAGCATGAAATAAATTCATTTTGAATTTCGGCTGACAAATAATGAACCTGCATTCTTTTGCCTTGAATTTGTGATTCCTTTACATTTTTCAAATGCTTGTCAAGGAGAGGATCATAATGACTTATGATTTTCAGCATCCCTAAGAAATTTCTATTTCTTCGATCACCAATCAAGTTATTGCCCCTCCTCCCCCGAATGCTAATCCACGTTCGGAAAGGAACAGAATTACGTTCAGAAATCGCCGTAGTAAGTTTTTCCATACTTGCATTTCACTTTTCATTTTGTGCAATAACAAGCAATTTACTATCGCATTTTTGTTTAAATTGCTCTGTAAATTTCGCCATTGTACATAACACGCTTTGTGATTGTTGCTGCTTTCATGCTCAGGTATTCTGTCATATTGCCTTTTATAGCTTTTGGAAGGTCCACAGCCAATTTCTACAGCAAAAATAGATTGCGGCAGTTTAGATAATTTGCAAAATAGACGATATAGAAAGCAAAATAAAGCTTGTTTGGTTTCATTCCAAACCAACCAGTCCCGGGGAACTACTTTATCGTCCCTTAAACGACAATTCAGCACATAAACGGGAAATTTCATTCCGTTATGGTCGGGAGGAAATATCGCTGGGTATAGATCTGGCCCTTGTCGAATAGCGTCTGCTATTTCGTTGGCAGTGAAGTATGATTTTAGAATACCAACCTCAAAATTTAATTTCTCATTATTTGTTCTATTTTCAGACGTTGACGATGTTATTCCCGTTAAGCCAGAAGCAGAACACAGTTCAGTTGCATCAGATTTACTTCCTCTTTTAGCTGCAGATGAGCTTAGTTTTGACTTAGATTCAGTAGAGTGTTCAATTCCATAATCAAATGTACTTGATGCATAAGAACCACTTTCATTATTATTGCTGTCTTCTTCAATTGAGATATTTCCAGTTTGATTTTCAGGTAAACGAGGAGAGATGGTAACCCCTAAACTTTGAACAGTTATTCAATCTTTAACAGATTCTTTCTCTTTTGCATCTCGTTCTCTTCTTTTTTGTGCGCTGGATTTATGATGGTAATTCATAATGAACAAGAATAAACACAACCTAAGGTTTAAAATACATTAATTCAATGATAGTTATAATATCGCATATTTAAAAGCTTATTTTTGAGAAAAATTCGAAAATCGGATAGAAAGATTGAGGCTCCATGCCATGTGGGGCCCTCAAAATGCGCCATGTTATGCCAAATGCAGAGAAGGGATTCTCCTCCCTCTCGCATCTTCCCTCAGGGGAAGACATTTTACAATTTTGAACCTTTCTTTCATGCAAAAAAAAAAAAAAGTTGGGGAACCCCTTACTAGTAAGTGGGGCCCCAAACACTGTTAGGTTGGAGCCCCCAAACTTTGTTTGTGTCTCGGGCCCCTAATTCATAATCAGCCACTGATAACAGCTAAAATTTATAAATAAAGTGTGCCGTCAAATCGGGTAAATTAAATTTATGAATTGTTTGGGTTGCTGGTTTGAAAATAATATGAAAGGCTCCTACCTTTTCCTTGTACCTGAAAAAGGTGGCTATACATGAATTTAAGAAGAAACGATAATCGTGCTTTAATTTTCTCTATGAAGTCAGTACTGAAGTCAGTCTTCAGTACAAAGACTACTGGAAATAAAACATTGTTTGTTTGTTTTTTGGTTTTACGGCTCAAAGACTACAGTGGTCATGCTGCGCCGGGACCTACTGTTTTCCGAGGAATCCGAACCTCTTATGGCCTAGGGAACCAAACCCCGGACTACAGTGAGCAGTGCGATCTTTTATGAGATTAAAACATTGCAAATACACATTACAACAAGAGCTCCTTTCTGGTGCTGGTGCAGCCATCTATGTTGTGGAATGTAAACTAAAGTTAATGTTTTTTTAACATCCTGTTGAAGGCCCCGGGCCTAAACATACTTTCCTTTCTAGTATTGCTATTACCGACAAGAAGATAAAAAAAAGTTATGCGACAAAATCAAAAATAATAAAATTGGATAATGACTTAAAAAAAATTTCAGGCCCGCTCGGGCCCCCCCAAACTGCACGGGTCCCAGGAATTTGCCACGGCTCATCCTCCCCTCTCGTCGGCCCTGATTATAACAGCAACGCCTTAGTTTAGATTGATTGATTGATTGTTTGGCTTTTTTATGGCGCAAGAGCATCTGGGCTATACTGCGCCAAACATGGTAAAATCAAAGACTGTAGTAAAAACCAGTACTTTTTAAAAATTTTAAAACGTGCGTATGGTCAGCATGGTCATTTAAAATGTCAGACAGTGATGAAGAGTTAAAAGTAAGAGTGCGGGCAAGTCTATAATAGGGGCATTGAGTTAAAATGTGTAAAACACTCATGGGTTCATTGCACACTTGGCAAATTGGTGCTGGTTTTCCTTCCAACAGATGTCTATGGGTGAGATGGGAATGCCCAATGCGAAGTCTAGCAAGGAGAACCTCCTCTTTCCGATTTTTACGGTATGAGGAGGGCCAGTTACCAAACCTTAGTTTAAAATCGCCACTAAGAGAGGTGTATACTTGAAATTTGATAAGACTCGAGTCTTAAATCGAATTAAAACGAAATAGAAAGGTAGTTTCAAATGGGAAATAAATATCAACGTCGGAAAAGACAACGAACAAGAGTGCGCGTAGTAGACGAGCAATTGCTCCTCCCTCCCAACTCGAGGCTTGACGTCACAGCCCTGGCGGCTTCTCCGTTACCATTGGACCGCGCTCCCCGCCTTTCTCATTGGCTATTACTACCAATTTTGGCCTCTAAATCTCAAATTTTTTTTGAGTTCGGTCTCAGCTCTGGTGGCGTGCGGATGTCTGTCCGGGCTGGCGGGTGTTGGTTCCAGCTCGCTTAAGACGGAGTGCTTGGGATATTCACTTTGGCCGCCGGGCGGAGTTGGATGGATGCCTGCTTCTGCTATTCTGGGACCGGACTCCGCCCTCCCTCGTAATTCGGACTTCGTCGCTAGGGCCGTGCTTGGCCTTCTGTCCATGACGGGCGTTCGTCATTGTCTTCGTCCGCTGCGATCGCTTGGGGGCCAGCTTTCGCAAACAGTGGATGATAATTTGGTATGTAATGCCTGTCCGGATTGTTCTGGTCTCGTGCGCCCTGGTTGCGGGGAATGTTTTACGCCTGTTCGCTGCCGCTCGCGGCACCTCACCCACTCAACGGTGTCCGGTGGTCTCCTGTAGGAGTACCGGCCGGCCCGGGGTGTTCTTCCGCGCCATCCATCTATTTCGGCCGCTCTTCGGGGCGGACTGATCGTGGATGGCCTCCGGTCGACGTTGAATGACGACAATCATGTGAGCTGTGCGTCTCTGTACGCCTGTTTCGATCGACAATCCCCGCAATGCCCCCTCCCCCCCAGTGTCCCTTCTCGGTCCACTGGTCGTCATTTTATGTGACAAAAGCCTGTCTGGGAATACAGCGCTGCCCCATTCGGCGGCCACCTTTCCCATTACACTTCTTGCGAAAGAGTGAACGAACGAATCTCAAAATTTTCCCTTTTAAAATTCCTGTTATTCCAAATTCAGCCATCCAAGCATATAAACTTTTTATTAATTTAATTCTTACCTACCTCAGCCATTCCACCCAAAACCCCATCTCATCTCTTTCCATTCCGTGGGGGATTAAACAAACTTTGTTTGTGGGCGCCCCATAAGACAGGATGTGCTTGGCTTGGCGCGCGTAGTAAAATAGAACTTCGGAAAGTAAAGTGCCCATCACATCTCAGCGTATCACCCCTTAGCGGAGGCGGTGTAGAATCGTCCGAGAATGATAGACGTGGCCTTCGAAAACGGATAGTATTCAGTTACGTTTGTTTTGTAGTTTTCGCCTGCGAGGCGTACTGACGGTGCAGGTTTTGTTTAATGCGAACCTATGATAGTTTAAAGAGAGATTTATCCATTTATGCAATTTTGTTGGTAGCTGTATTTTTTATATTTTTGTAAGTAGAATCTGTAAATAATTTATTTTTAAAAATCCTTAATGTTTTTATCTGAACTTCGTGTTTCTCCTTCACGAGACCAGCATAACGAATGAAACGTTTCAAGAGCCAATGGAGTGTCACATAATTTTTAAGAAACCGAAAGAAGATTTTGATCCTAATATTTCTAATGGTGCGTACAGTTCGTTGTTGTTCTTTTTACAAGATTTTTTCTGTTTAAAGTTTCTGTTTAAAAACAACAAATTACAGCAGGATAAAAAAAAAAAAAGGTAATTCATTTCCCCATTGGAAATATTATTCCCAGATTAGCAAGTATTTTGGATATAAAATTATGTGGGCATCCATAATTTTTGGATTGTTACGCTACTGATTACGCATGTGTACGTTAAGCATTTTGTGTGTGTGTGGAAATTTTTCCCAATAAAAGAATGATAAAATTCCTAAAGTCATTGAAAACATGCATTTATTCTAAAATTCACCAATTTTATGCATCGACACGAAAATGGGCTTAAATATGCAAATGCATTTGCATATAATCCGGGCTCTAATGATTCTTTATGTTCTTTTTCGTTTTATAATCTACTCAAAGATTACGAAAAACGGTTATTTTTCTTAAAAAGTAAAAAAAGTGGGATGGATCTACGACTCTAATAAATTGTCAGAAATAATTTTAAATGTCTGCTCATTATTAATGAGTGCTTGAATGAATACTTATTATTATTTTATTCAAATCAGCGTTTTTTTTCAATTATTGACAATTTAACTGCCATTAAAAAGGTAACTTTTAATTATTATTATTATTTTCGTTTTATTTCAGAGTTATCGACCAGCAGCTCATCTGGCAACAGTACTGAAGAAGATGAGAGGGAACCAATACTATCAATTCCTTCTGAATATAAGTCCTGCATTATCACTGGAGCTACAAATGGTTCTGAGGTTGAAGTTCCAGTTGGCATTGATTCTGATGCAAATTCGTCAACGAACAATTTTAAGACAACAGTATGGCAAGCAGCTCGTTTTGACATTGGTGATGCAAAGAGAAATAGTTTAGATGATACCACGAAAAAGAATATTCTTAGTTCATGTTTGCTACCTAAACAGCCTTATGCTTTCCCAATGACTGAAGGAAAGAAACAAAAAAGAAGTTTTCAAGAAAGATGGATAAAAGATTCCGAAATCGGATTTTCCTTTCTTGCCTACTCTAAAAAAGAAGATGATGTTTACTGTAAACCTTGCAGTTTGTTTTTTCATGAAGGCGTAGGAAAAGGAAGTCATGAAAACCCAGGGAAGCTAGTCACTAGTTGCTTCAGAAATTGGAAAAAGGCTAGAGAAACTTTATTAAAACATACTAATAAAGAATATCACAAAGTCTGTGCAACGCTATCAGACCAATTTCGCAAAGTTTCTTCAGAAAAATGTCCAGACATCATGTCTAAATTGGATTCTCATCGAGATAGAGAAAAAGAAGAAAACAGAACCGCTATTAGACCAGTAATAGAAACTATTTTATTTTGTGTAGAACAAGAACTACCTCTTAGAGGTGATTATGATAGTGAACCTCTCTCTTTAGAGAAACCGGAAAAAAGATGGAAAATTTTGAGCTCCTCTGAGATTAGGGCAAACTCTGGCGATGAAGATTTAAAGAGACATATCTTCAACTGTCGTAGAAACGCCAAGTACATGAGTCCAGATATTCAGAATGAAATTATACAGACATGTTCCGACGTAGTTACAGAAGAAATCGTTAATAAGGTAAACAATGCAAGTTGTTTCAGTCTGCTTGCCGATGAAACTATGGATGTTTCAAGCAATGAACAACTTTCTATCTGTATTAGGTGTGTAGGCCTATTGAAGGATTCATAGACCCCAATAATCCGAGAAGTCTTTTTGGGATTTATCCCAATTCATGATCAGTCTTCAGAAAGCTTGACCAAAGTAATTTTACAACGATGTAATGAGCTAGGACTGGACATGTCTAAATGTGTTGGGCAGAGATATCATGGAACAGGATAGGATGTAGCAGCAACTAGGATCCGACAGCAGTATGCAAATATTAGATATGTTCGTTGTCAAGCTACTGTTTAAACCTTGCATTATCAAATAGCATGTCAATCCCTATGATAAGAAATTGTCTTGGAACTGTCAATGAAATAGCTAACTTTTTTAGAAACCATCTGCATGCAAATAAAATTCTTTGCATATGCCCCAGTGAGTAAGAAAAAAAAAACTTCTTCGCCTCTGTAACATCCGAATCATTGAAAGGCATGAAAGTATTCAAACCTTTGTTAAGCTCTTTAAATGCATTTATATCAGTTTGCAGGAGATCTCAGAGAGGACATAGAAGATTTCTTCAATAGCCTCAGCTTTATTGGCAGCCATGGAGAAGAGTGATTTCCGTGTCAGCCTACTTGTTTATGACAAAATCTTCAGCCCTACTCTATCATTGTCTGTGTTTCTTCAAAAGAAGTCTCTTGATTTGGTATCAGCCCTGAATTATGCTAAAGAGATTTTATTCACTCTTAAAAAACAACGAAAGCATATAAAAAAAAAACATTTCAAGAAATATTTAATTCTGCTTCACAGCTTGCAGAGGTAGTTTTCCAAACTGAATTGAATATTCCAAGACTCATAAAAAAGATAACAAAACGTGCAAATCCTTCAACTACTTCTGTTGAAGAATACTACAGGGTGACTAGCTTCGTTCCTTGTGTTGATAGTCTGATTCAAAATTTACATGATAGATTCATTTCAAATGAGGATATTCTACCAAGTTTCCAGATATTTCTTCTTGATTTTACTTCCGTTGATGACACAAGCAAGTTGGGAAGTCTAACTCCATATTTCGACGGTAAGATGTAACTCTCAAAACTGAAAGCTGAATATGAACTGTGGTGTGAAAGAGTTTTAAACTATTGACACGAAGGTTAAGGTCCTGAAAGTGTTAGAGCATTGCAATTGTACTTACTATCATACAATCAGGTACCTCCTTACTGTCTTGGCTACATTGCCAGTAACAACTGTAGTAGAGAAAGATCCTTTTCGACACTGAAAAGAGTGAAAACTTTTCCCCGTAGTATAATGAGTGATGACAGACTGAGTTTACATGCCATGATTTCAATTCACTCCAACATTACTGTGGAACGGGATAAGGTCATAAATATTATGACAGGGAAAAAGTCAAGGAGATTGCTTCTGTAGCAAATAAAAAATGTCGATCTGCGATTGAGCTTATATGACAGTTAATTCGCTGTTGGAATTTGAATAAGTAAAATATAACTAAAATAAGTAAACTATAACTTCGCACCTTCATAGTTTTTATAATTATAGATATCTGTGGTAATACATTTTTAATTTTAAAAAATGGAATAGTAATACATTTTTAATTTAAAAAGTACAGTACTAATTAATTTTACTTCCTTAGATTAAATATTGAAGTGTAACAAGTTTAAGTTGTAATATATAAAAATCGAAAGGAAAAAGGAAATCGAAAAACAACAACAACGGTAAGTATGTGAGTGGGTGAGTGGGGTCACAGCTCGGCACTAATTGAAAAAGTTAACGCTAGAAAGGTAAAGTTCCATTACGGTTTCAAGCATAATGTTCAGCCTCCCTCCAAGTGAAATCCTGGCTACGTGCCTGTCTCCTGATGAAGACTAGTTGAAACAATATTGAGTCCTTTTTTGGAGTGCTTATTAGCGTTATACGCAATGAATACGTTGAAAATTGCGATTTTGTTTTTAAACTGTTAAGAACAAAAAAAAAAAAAACGTATTGTGGAAGATGAGCAAAATGAGACAGGAGATATAAGAAGACATTTTTATAAAGTTATCTCGTGGGGTCGTTTGTTGTTTCGAATAATGTCTTTCTCTTAAATTTATTTGGGGCTGTAGGCTACTTCACTGCTTCTTTGAAGATCCCAAACACATAACCTTAAAATAGCTCGCAATAATTTTTCTGCCGTCCCTTCTTTTGCGCAATTGCCTTCATATGGGTTTATAGCTGGAACCCAATACATCGGAGCCTCTTCAGCAGAAATCGAGAAACTTCTGAAAAGCAGATAGGAGTTAAGTCCATTGCATTTGGTTCAACGATTTCCATTCCACCTTATTTCCCCTTTCTTGAGAAGTTTTGCTCTTTCAGCGGTTTTCCAGATTCTGCCGAGGTTTTATGACGATGGAATCAGTTTAAAAATAGCGATGAAAATATTTCAGAGGAATAACTAATCTCCTTTCCTTAATTCTAAACTTTAGAGGAAAGAACTCAAAAGAAAGGTAGAAGTTTCATTTAAAATGATTTTTTCTTGAAATAGAGAATTAGTTAAGGTAAATTTTACATTTTTTTGCGTATATGGATTTAGCCGTAGTTTAATTGTATACGGGCTTGTACCAAACAGGCAAGTGACCAACCAACACTGCCCATTCATGAATTCGGCCCTGGGCCCACCACACCGGGAAATCAGGTTCATGTTTTGTGTTATTATAGGTTTGGTTTTATCAACAGGTTAATTAAGGTAACATGTTTCTCTTACTGCGCACAAATATTAAATTTTTTTAGTTAGTGTAAAGAGGAACGTGGTATTAATCATTGTTAAACTGAGTTACATTTTACTCTATTTTTGTTACTTTATTTGTAGTCGTAGTTGTTTATAAATCACCTCATATTTAAATTAATTCGAATATAAGTAATGTGTTTTTTCAGTAATCTGTATAAAATAAACGCAATTATAATTATTAATTAGGCAAAATAAATATTTGAATTTATTAAGCGATTTTAAAAATGTGAGACTGTGAGAAGAAAGAGTAAAAGAGTATTCCCTGAATTGAGTGACAATAGTAGCTCATTCCTTCAAAATTCATTCCCATCATTCTTAATCCCATTTTAACGTAGTGAATAGGAAAGAGACCCTTATTCTCATTTCGTGAATAACTCAAAGGAATGAGAATGAGTTTTAAAAATTATATTTCAAAAGAAGGAATAAAAAATATCGCAAATGCGAGTGACATCATTTATATTTACTTTCTCTGATATTTATATACATTCAAAGTTAAATAATTTATTATCATTATTTAAAAAAAAAAGTATAAAATTAAATGTTTAAACAGAAATAAATATATTTCTCCTACTTCTTTTAAACTAAACAAATAAATCAGGTAATAAAAACGTACGACTCACTGCGCGAAAATATTATATAAAATAAAACACATTATCGCAATTTAAATAAATCGTTTTATAGCTATTTCGGAAGCGCATTTAGGCTACCTTCTTCAGAACACTAGTTATAATAACGTGGTCTCTATGCTAAAAAATCTATTGCTGCCAGCATGATAGTCATAAATTAGTTCGGGTAAACCAGTTGTGGGTCCGTAGCCAGGGCCGGCGAAAGGTGCGGGCGACACTTCTCGAAAGGGCGCTGTAATCAATAAGCACATTGTACATAAAGTAAAACAGATTGTTTACTTATTAAAAAATTAGAAAGGGGGGCGCCAAAATATGGTTTCTTCCGCTATCATGTTTACTGTCGCGCCGGCTTTTTCCGTAGCCGTGCCTTTTGCTATGGGACGAATGAAGTTTCTCCAAGTAGAGGACATAGAATTGAACGGAAGTTGATCATTAACAGTAAAAGAGGAAGGAATGTGAAAGGATATGGAAGGCTTAAAAGCCTTCCATATTCCAAAGAAAGTTTCTTCACCAGCCGACCTCAATTTCTTTGAAGCCTTCCATATTCTTTCGCATTCCTCTTCTACTGTTAACGATCAGCTTCCGTTCAATTCCATGTCCTCTATTTGGAGAAACTTCATTCGTCCCATAGCAAAAGACGCGGCTACGGACCCACAACTGGTTTACCCGAACTAATTTTGGACTAGCAATTTGGCATCGATAGTTTTTCTAGCACGTGTGTCACATTAGTGTAACTAGGGTTCTGAAGAAGGAAGCCTAAACGCGCTTCCGAAATAGCTATAAACCATCGTATTTATTTAAACTGTGTTAATGTGTTTTATTTTATATAAAAGAATCAGAGTTTAACAAAAGTAATTTAAGTTAGTTTTGTATAGAAATTTTGTTACATAAGTTCAAATATAGAATAAATTTAATAGCCATAAATAATTTTATCCTAACCTTTTTTGCTTCTGACATGCATTTCAGTAAAAGTTTGCCGATGAAATATGTTCTTGAGCCTCTCTGGCTCTCATCAAAAACTCATTGCACATCGGCACAGCTGTTTGTTTGCTCTCAAAATTTCGCAAACATAATGACAATATAGTGAGCATAAAAACTAGGGGACGGCATTTTTAGTGGTACTTCTGTTTATTGATTTTTGCATTTTATTGAATGTAACTTAATATGGACACAAGTATCGATTTTACTACGTAAACGGTGTTAACGATAAAGAAAGTTTGCAAAAAGATTGGTTAAAAACCTGGAAGCCTTTATAATTTGATGACTTAATTCAGTATTATGACACTGAATAGAAATTTTCAAATTTTGAATTACGTAAGTTAGAGTATTGAGATTTAGAAATCACGCTTGGCTAATAACAGAGGTTCTGCATAAATTTACAACGGGTATATAATAAAATCATGTTTTCTTCTGAAAGAATTTGACAAGTTATGCCATTTAACAGCTTATTACATAAACATATTTTAAAGAAAGAATTGCATAAAACATATGTATCAAGCATATTAACGTAGTTGCTATTTCAGTAAGAAATTAATTTAGTATATGCATACATATTATAGTATCTATATTCGAACGTGAAATTTTATGAGTCGTGTCACATTTATTTTCTTGAAAGCTTCCGCATCATCCGTCCACTGTTTCACTGTTGTGAACTCTCCACAAAAAGTGAGAATGTAGTCAGAACCTTCTGCTTTCCAAACTATTCTTGAGTTGTTCGATATTAACAGTGAGTTTTGAGTTATAGTCGCAACCTCCATAAATATGAAAAACAAAAACAAGACAACAAGCGGCATTTTATAAAAAATGCTTTGAATCTTGCAATTCGCTGCAGGAGGTCAAGACACAAACAGCAGTTTTTACCCACTGTCTTCAGCACTAGAATACATTGGGGGTTGATGGGGGGTTATAACCTCCATTTTGGTGCAATTTTATATATATATATATCATCATCATCATCATATTCAACCATTATCTATCCACTGCTGGATGAAGGTCTCTCCAAATGCTTTCCACACAAGTCTATCCTGAGCAATTCGCTTCCACGTCACCCCAACCTGTTTTCTTATTTCATCCACCCATCTAGTTTGAGGACGTTTTCTAGGTCTTCGGTGGTCTCTTCTCTTGGAATCCAGTTCAGAATTTCTGTTGTCCATCGTTGATCAGTTCTTCTTGCAATATGCCCAGCCCATCGCCATTTCAGCCCTTTTACTTTAACAATGATGTCCTCTACTCTAGTTTGCTCTCTCACCCAAGTGTTCCTTTTTCGATCTCTCCTAGTTATTCCAAGCATGCACCTCTCCATGCTCCTTTGCGTTGTCTGTAACTTTCGTATTGCTCCAACTGTTAGACTCCATGTCTCTGATCCATAAGAGAGGACTGGCAATACACACTGGTTGAAGACTTTTCTTTTTAGACATAAAGGCAATTTCCCCTTCAGGATAAAACTGTTTCTTCCAAATGCACTCCAGCCAAGTTTAATACGTCTGTTGAGTTCTTTCATAATGTTGCCATCCATTGAAATCAGCTGGCCAAGGTAAATATATGAATCAGCAATTTCTAGCTCAATGTTGTCAACTTGTACTTTTGTTTCCTCTACGAAATTGAACATGATCTTAGTTTTTTGTAGGTTCATCTTGAGTCCAACTTCTTTACTTCTAGTTGAGAGCTCCTGTACCATGTCTTGGAGTTCTGATGGGTTCGTTGAAAAAATAACAATGTCATCAGCAAACCGCAGATGATTTAAATATTCACCATTTATTTTTATTCCCTTGTTATTCCAATTTATCAGCTGAAAAATCATCTGTAAAGCAGAAGTAAAAAGTTTTGGAGAAATGGTATCTCCCTGCCTCACACCTTTGCCAAGTTTGATAGTTTTGGTATCTTTATGTAACCGAAATTTTGCACTTGCATTTTTATACACACGTTTCAATATGTCAATGTACACATCCTCAACGTCTGTTGATCTTAAAGAGTTGATGACTGCTGATGTTTTAATAGAGTCAAAGGCCTTCTCATAGTCAATAAATGCCACACACAATGGAAGTTCATATTCATGTGTTCTTTCAATTAATTCTCTTAATACTTGAATATGGTCCACTGTACTGAATCCACTTCGAAATCCAGCTTGTTCTCTTGGTTGAGCTGCATCTAATTTTTTCTGCAGGCGATGTGTTAGTACTTTTGTGAAGATTTTATATATAGCAGGTAATAAGCTAATTGGGTGGTAATTTTTCAAATCATTTTTATCACCTTTTTTTATGCAAAAGAATTACTGTTGCAGAATCCCATTGGTTTGGTATGTTACCACTGTTAAGACATTTGGTAAAGAATTTTGCAAGTATGTCTTCTACGTGTTCTCCAGCTTCTTTTAAGATATCTAATGTAATGCCATCATCGCCAGGGGCTCTTCCTTTCTTCATACTTTTTATTGCAAATGCTACTTCTTCTTTTAAGATTTTAGGAGCTATTCCTTCGACTATCTCAGAGTCTTCGTTTAATCCACTGTTTCCTTCATATAGCTTTCTGTAGAATTCTTCAACTTTTTT
>QLNU02014176.1:77911570-77940199 GCA_006491805.2 Dysdera silvatica
AAATAGTTAAAAATTGGGAATAATTTAAATAAACAATTTAAGATCATTATACAATCAGAAATTTTAAAATTATACCGAATTACGACACATTTTCAATTTATTTTAATATATCCTTTACCTGATAAGCAAAATGGAACTCATGACGTAGAACCCTTCCAAAACTTGCAGAAAATGGTTCATATTTTCAATTTAGCGTTTAATTGTCTTATTAGTGTTAAGCAACGACTTTTTTCTACATAAAAATAGGTTTTAATACAAAAACAAGACAAAACTCTTATATCATCTAGAATATTATACATGGCAAGTATTTTGTCATTATAACGATTTGGGAAATTGAAAGCCATTTCAATAATTTTTGAAATTGTATTTTCTTTATAACTAATTATCTAATAATTCTAACTCATTATCAGCCAAATGGCTATATTTATACGCAGTGGTAATAAAATGCATTTGAGCAGAAATTTAGGAAAAAAATTAATGCACTCTCATTAATCGACTAATGACCAACGTCCCATTTTTAAGACGTAGCTACACAGAAAAGCAAGATATTTTTATTATACTCACAGTTTTTAATGGATTAAAATTAATTATCGTATTATGCAAAATAACGTTGGGGCAAAAGCAATGCTTTGGAGCTAATGTAAATTGTACTAAAAACCCAGATGAAGACAATCGCTTGAAAGTTTTATCAGCTTAATTAAAAAACTGCATCAAATTAAAATCAACTAAAACAATAATTTTGAATCAAATTAATCAAAAGTTATATTGTTGCAATACTTTGAATGCAACTGCAATTGCATTAAGTGTAGTATTTATGATTAAAAAAGAGACTTACCTATTTATAAGTTTTAAAAAAACAGTTAAAATATGAATTTCTGAATATGCATAAAGCATTATATTATTTGTAAATACCAAATCTAATACGAAACAAACTCACAATAAAGACTCTTTATAACGGCCACATTCCTTAACCATATTTTTCAAAACGGAGTCCCCTCCCGTACACTCAATGCTACATTTACCTCCATCCAGACTCTACCACCAATTTTCCCTCTCTCTCTTTCTCTCTTTCTCTCTTCAGAAACGATCACAATTTGGAAAATGAAACGAGGAGAACTGCACGAATTCTTTATATTTATGGGTGTCCCGAAGGGGGTGCAAGGGCTGCACTTGCACCCTCTTGGCTTACGAAAAATGGGCTGTATCAACAAGAAACTACAGTCCAACAACATTATTCAATTGGAATTTTTCCTAGATGCATTTCCCCTTCATATTATTCTGGGGGCTCCCATGTCTGTATTCTAACATTAAATAATTTAGCTGTGACCTTCTGCTTCAAGATTTCATCATTATACAAAATTTATTTTAATTTAGAATAAAATTTAAGATTTAGAACTCTATCCCTCCCCTCTTCTCCGTCTTCTGGCATCAGGAAACACTTAGGGATGTTAAGAGACTAGTGGAGCTTTTTTTAACCCTTAATACCCTTTTTAACCCTTTTTAATACTTTTTTTACGGACGTATTTTCTTTCTTAACAATTTTTAATGAACGTCGGAAAAAATTACTGTTTAATTTTATTTTAAAAAGTTGAAAAGTTTATAACTTGCAGCTAAAATTTCAATTTATATGAAGTTTAATTTTTAAATTTGTATGTTGATGATACTGTGAAACAAACTTCTCTATTTATGTATGTAATTTCAATCGTTTCCTGTTCAATTACATATTCACCTCCACTAAGAGAACAACTTTCTGAACGACCACATTCAAGGAAGTTAGAGTAGTCGCTTTAGGCAGGATTTACTCTATTCAAAATTCTTCAAGCTACAAAGTATCTATCCTTAAAAAGGTATGGGTCCTGTGAAAGTGCAGATATAACGCAATTACCCAGCATACTATTAATTCGGGTTCGCTTCTAAAGATTCTTAAAAAAGCCCCACCCTTCTGAACGTCATTGGGTGGTTGGTTCTTAATAGCGTAGCCAGGATTTAATTTCAGGGGGCTTAAAAATTTCACGAAACAATACTAAATAAAGATGTGTTACCTTTATCTTAAAAAGGGAATATAAATACATCATACGAAAGTAAAAAGAAGATACCATTATTGCCTTCAGAAATTATTATAAATTTTTGCCTATAGTTTTAACATTAAAATTTAATTTTTTATAACGTCCCCCTTTTCTCTATTTTTTCACTTTAAAGTATTTTCAAATTAGTGGTCTACAAAACAAAATATTGTGGTCAGAATTTTGATAACTATTCAAGGTTTGAGTTTTTCTCTCTCCCTCTTTTACAAGTTTGATAAGTAAATACATATAAGTATTTTTGTGATCTTATTACCAATTTAGTTTGGGGGGGCTAAAGATAACCTTCCTAAGATACCCATCAGATTACCATATTGGTTCCCCTGCTCAAAAGAGGTTTGCATCTCTCGAAGGATATAGGTTCACTGCCATGCAGTGGCACTGTACTGACCCATTCGTCCATCGTATCATAAACCGGGTTCTGTTTCTTTGTAGCAGGGATTTCTTGGAAAACTGCATTTTCTAGTACTTGGCGCCGACTGACCCCTGTTTTCCTTGTGCCATAAAAATGCAACCAACCAGTTATCAGTGTAACACATCCTTTGCTTTCCTAGCGCCATAAAATACATGCAAACATAATAACTTTGCACAATGCTTCGTGGTTTGTATTTTTTTTTTCAAGTTGGCATCTGAATAAGCTATTATAAATGTAACTATGTCGATTATCTATTCTTTCTATTTCTTCTCGAGAAGGCAATGATGCTAATTTTCTGAAATATGGACTAAGCTATTCGACTCCAGAGATAGATTACAGGCCTGCACAAAAGTTTAGACACAGAGGCAAATTATAAATAAAAGCGAGAATTTGCATTGAACTTCGCCGATATTGTATCTAAATAATCCTAGAACCAATAATAAATTGTGCAACTTAAAAGATTACCAAAAGTACTGAAACAAAATATCCCAACACCGTAATATTGGAATCTGCATGCCACAAATGTTTAGGCACATATGTCAGATTTATGCAAATTAACGGCGCGAAGTTCCCAAGTGATCGAAGGGGCGTTTCCCAGAGTTGTTATATAAGGCCTGAAATAATTTAGAATGCTTAGAACGATGCCGAAGTCAAAGCAATTTACGAATGACGAGATTTTGAAGATTTGGAGGCTGAAAACTAAAGGTAAATCTGTTACTCAAATTTCTGTTGCATTGAACCGTTCAAAGCGAGGCATTTATCGAGTGTTATCCCGGGGTGATCAGTATCAACCAAAATCACGATCTGGGAGGCCTCGAGTGACCAGCATTCGGGATGATAGACAAATACGAAGATTGGCTTCAAATGAAAGCCTGTCTGCAAATCAAATAAAAAACACGTTAGCAATGCGAGTGTCAAGAGAAACCATACGTAGAAGGATTGTAGAATGCAGGCATTTGAGATATGCAAAAATGCGCCGCAAGCCCTGCTTGCAATTACATCATAAACAAGCACGACTACAATGGGCAAGGCAGCACATATCATACAGTGACGAATGGCTGCAGGTGTTATTTAGTGATGAAAAAAAGTGGAACTTAGATGGTCCCGATGGCCTTTCGCACTACTGGCACGATCTTCGAAAACGCCCCTTAAGTCGGTTCAGCAGACGTCAAGGAGGAGGTTCAGTCATGGTTTGGGGAGCCTTTAGCTTCAATGGACAGACTTCTTTGGCGTTTTTGAATGGAAAACAAGATTCCAAGGCATACCAGGCAACTCTTGAAAGTCACCTATTACCTTTTGGCGAACTTTTATGTGGACGAAACTGGGTTTTCCAACAAGATAATGCGTCCATCCACACATCCAGGTCAACAAAAGAATGGATGAGCGCTAAAAATATTACAGTTCTCGATTGGCCTGCTCTTAGTCCTGACTGTAATCCCATCGAAAATGTATGGGGCATACTAACGAATGTTGTGTATGCCAATGGAAAGCAATATCCGTCCGTTTTAGAACTTAAAAAGGCTATAGAAGAAGCGTGGTTTAATTTTGAACCAGAAACCTTTCAAAATCTTGTGCTTTCAATGAACGACCGCGTATTTAATCTAATACGAAGTAATGGTGGCTACATTGATTATTAAAATTGTTCATTTCCTTATGCAAGTGCTAAAATTTATGTTTGTGCCTAAACTTTTGTGCCACATATTTTACTTATTTTAAGTTATATATTGCAGCAAGTTCGCTACTGATGTGATTTCTGTTCTCAAATTTTTAATTTGCATATTACATGTGTTCATACTTCGTAATATTAAAGTTCCTACTTCTTCAGTTTTAATAGTATTTTGTTATACTCAAATTTGTGTTGTGTCTAAACTTTTGTGCAGGCCTGTACAATGGACTAAAAGATAGCTATTTGCATCCTCAAATTGGCCCTGTTTTCGTAAAGGAACACAAGCCATTATCGCGGCAGCTCAGTTCAAGTTATGGTAAAATATTTTACAAATTGTGTAAAAATAGAAGAAAAAATCGAAACTATAAATAAAATGTTTCGGAGCTAGAAAGATAACGGAATAGCGATTCTGGCAGAATAATTGATGGCGCAGTTACCATGGGAACAATGACATCAGCAGGAACTTCGTTAGGTGCGCTGTGGAAGTGAAGGTAAACGTTTTTTTTTGTCCTTTTGTCTCAATTCTTTCAAATTTCTTTACAGTATTTCCTATAATTAGTTTCAAATCTGCAGTAGTGACTCCAACTTTTTTAAATGAAAAATTTTGTTCCTTACATTTTTAAGAAATTATAATCCTTCGCATGCATGGTTTTTAACGAAAAACGAAGTAGAATTGGAGTTATGTAAGGCTGATTTAGAATTATTTACGTGTTAGCTTACCACACTTTATTTGGAGAACAAAAAAAAACCCATTGTATTCTAAAGCTAATGCTAGTATCACTAAGATGCCTCGATACTCTTTTCCTGATATATACATAATAATACTGATAGTAAGAACAAATGGAAATTTATAAATAAATTTTTGGGGAGAGAAAACAAAAATAAAATTATCAATTAATAATTATACAATCATCTAAAAATTATGGACAATAGTGAAATAGCAAATTTTTTTAATGAATATTTTATGGGAACTGCAAGATAAATTTATAGAAACGTTAATAAGAATGATGATGATTATTATGAATATTTACGACATAATAATAAGAAATTAATGTATGTGAATACAACTGGTTATATGGAGTTACTAAAAGATATGCAAAAAATCAATAATAAAAAAGGCGCGGAATATGATGACATTCATCCAAAAATATTCAAGGAATGTACCAAAATAATAGCTAAACAGCTACTGAAAATCATTCAATGAATTATTATATATTGAGGTAATTATTTTTATTATATGAGAAACACAGATATAAATAGTCGTTCTTACCTGACGAGTTTAATTTGTTGTCATCCATTTCATGATTAATAAAATGTTGAAGTGGTTTGTTTTTTTTTCTTAAAACTTTAAGTTCCAAATTTGAATCCTTTTCGGTTTTTAGAATTTATTCAACTTTTCTAGCAAAAAATGTATTCTAGATTCCTGTGAGCTGATAATGAAGGGGTTTAATGACGCCAAAGTTTTACGTACTGATCTAATTCGTTAATTTAAACATGTTTGTACAATTTTACATTGTACAACACCCCATTCTTAAAATAGGACAATACTAGTTGTAATTCATAACAGATTTTTAAAATAACATATCACGAGCTTCGATTATGAAATTGAACTGAAAATGACTAAACACTAAAATTTCTAATGATTTATTGTTTACCACATGACCGTATCCAGAGGGGTCTCTTAGGGACTCATCCCCACGAAACTAAATTTTTAATGGGACTTGGCTACGGCCTTGCATGCTATGATTTCATTGATACATGCTGTAAAAACTTTGACCACCACGAAATTAAAACCTGGCTACGGCCTTGGTTTACCAGCACTATTTCAGTTGAAATATGCGTTTAACTACGGATAGCCAAGCAAAACACTTCCGTTGTATGTACTCGCGGCAAGAAAAGCAGTAGTAGTTTATTCTTTCCGTGTGTATATCATATATGTTTGGAAAAATCAAATGCTAATTAAAAAAATGACAGTTGAATTGTATTTCTAACACACATAATATACATGTGTGTGTGTGTGTGTGTTATACATGCATATGTTAGATTCTAACACATATAGTAGTAAAGGGGGCCACGGGAAAAATAAGGTTGAGAACCACTGATCTAGATAAGGATGCATGTCCAGAAAACCTATATCTTCTAGTTCAGTGTTTCTCAAAGTATGGTCCTCTGATTAGTAGATAGCACGTGGTGACTTATTAAGCGATCCGCAGGCCCTTAAGAAAATTTCAAGTAAAAATAATGAAATAACCTATTTAACATCACGCCTTGAAAATATGCTCGTCCACGGTAATTAAAAAATTGATTCTAGAAATAAAGTTTTTAGAAGTCGCACCCTTGCGACTCTCTAAGAACGCGCACAATTTAAAAATCTTCATCGGGATATAAAAGCCCGATACGGTATGCTTTCGTTTGTTTTTGTTTTACGGCGCAAGAACAGCGAGGGTGATAGTGTGCAAGAACCTACAGCTCTTCGAAGAATCCGAAACTCTGTATTTGGCTCAGAATGACCACTGTTGTCCTTGCGCCATAAGAATACAACCAACCAATCCGAACCTCTCATGTCCTGGGAAACCAACCTCAGATGAGGGGCATGGGGGCCCATGCGAGTACTTCTGGCGGGGGAAGGGCTGAGAAAAATTATTACCTCCTTCTCAAAGCTATCGAGAATTTTAGTGAATGTACAAGATACCAAAACGCTACAAAAATAATTGATACTGCTTGACAATTAGTAATGAGCTAAAAAGTACCTTATTTTAAAATGTGACTGTAAAACTTTTGAAAGTAAATGCATAGCAGGTTCGGGCAAATCAAATTTTTAAATTACTAGGTGGGGCTCGAGCCCAACCTGTCCCCATATGGGCGCCCATGGATAGAAGCACATATTGCCGTGATTTCTTGGAAATATTTCTGTTGTCAAAAGCTATAGAATAGTTTAAATGATTTTAGAATGAAAAGCGTTTTAATATTTTTTATATTACTTTGCTAATTAAAATATAGAAATTATTTTTTTTTTCATTTTTTGTTAGAATTTTTTTGATTATGGACTTTAATCATTTATTTATTATTGTGGGCCATAAATGTAAATGTTTCGGTAGTACAGCAGTTGCATTTTTTATTTACAAATTGACACAAGTATTTATTTACTTTGAATTATTCAGTTACTAGAAAAAATGTAGTTAGCCGGTGGTCGGTTATCTAGTGGCATTAACACAAATGGCGTGTGAACTTCAAAAATTTATACAAACGTAGGATCGAGAATAAATTAGCAATGAGGACACTATTGTAAATTACTCTAAACTTTATTTAAAAAATAATGGAAAACGTTTATATAGAAAATAGCACAGAGCTCTACCGGTGAAATTAAATCCTGCCGCATGATTAATTTTATATTGAAACACAGTAATGTTTTTAATAAACAAAAATTCAATTTCCCAAAAATATTTAAAACAGGACATTTTCAGTTACGTGTTTGATCAGAGCACATTTACATAAATGGATTCTTTACATAAATTTTGCACATTAATGAAATTAAAGGTTAACGTGCAGTTCAATGAAAGAAAATACTTTAGTGGGAGGTAAATTAAAAGAAGAGAAAAGACGAAGAAAATTTCACCGCTGGTACACTCACGTCTTAGAAAATATGCTATCTGACATAAATAGCATCTTTGGATAAACTCTGTATATTGATCCCCTAATTTTTAGACACGCCGCATCGCTGGATTGCTGTAATTCAATTTTCTCTAAGAACGATGGAGTTATGATTGTTTCCGGAGGAGCAATATTTAAAACTGACTCGGGATTTCCCCCATATCTTCCCTAATCGAATCTGTTCTTGGCTGTGTTCAATATAGAAGAGAAGCCGGCAACCTTATTTTCCGCAGCGAATTTATATTTAAGTTCAAAATTATACTGTTGTAAAGTCATCAACCAGTGTGACGTGGGGTCGCGCAAACGCGTAACGTGCGACAGGGACGCCTGATCCGAATACACAGTGAATTTCTTATTCAACAAATATTGTCGGAAATAGGAAACAAAGAACGTCACCGTCAACAATTCTTTTTCAACTGTTGAGTAATTTACTTGAACTGTACTTAATTTTTTTGAACCGAAAGCAACTGGTTTCAAGTCACTTTCTTCGTTGTACTGTGACAATACAACTCCAATGCAAAATTTACTAGCATCTGTGTGTAGGATAGATTCCCTTTCCAACGGCTGAAGGGAAAGACAAGACCTTTTCAATAAATTTCCGTTTAGTTCCTCAGAAAGCTCTTTGCGCTCTTTCCCTCTAACGAAACACCTTCTTGTCTTTGGTAAGCTCAAAAAGTGGGAGCGCATCTTTGCGCAAAATTGTGAATGAATTTGTGATAGAACCTTATACATCCCTAGAAAAGCTCGCACGTGTTTTCTACAGATGGGAACTTTAAAATTTTCTATCGTCTTTAAGTTTCCTTGAGTGGGTAGAACCACGCCCCTTTTAACTTGAAAGCCCAAATACTTAATGGAATCATTAATAAAAACACACTTCGCGGGTTTCATAAAATAAAATATTTTAGTGGAAGGTAAACTATAAGAATCAAAAAGGAAAAAAAATATCTCACTCATAGCATGCTTACGTCATAGCTAATATACGATCTGACATAAATAACATCTTTACATAAACGTTGTACATTGATACAAACGAAGGTGAACATGCATTTTAATAAAAGAAAATATTTTAGCGGAAAGAAAATTAGCAGAAAGTATCGATTGCAGCCTCGAAGGCAGATCACTTGTTGCCTTGCTGGCTTGATCCCTTGCTGGAAGATTTTCTACGGCGAATTCTAAAACCGTATGCCGAGGCGTAGAGTCAAATCGGTGCATCAATACTAGATGACGATTAAATATACATAAATGTGCCAATCTACAAATGTCCCAGCCTGCAATTGCTCGTGAATTTCATAAGCTCGGAAAGACGCACAGAAACTTTTGATAATTTATAGAACTACCAGAACTTTTCATAATTTATAAATCTATTTTTCAATTAACGTGATATCCTTCTTGAATACAGAATTAAAATAGTAAATTTATTTATTGAATGTTCTGTGAGAAAATGTATTGATCTTTTTTTTCCGTGAAACAAAATTCAAACGTTTGTGGGGAAAACCCGAAACGTACTTATGGGCTTAATGATTTGTAGTTGCGTAAACCCCTTTAATAGGGATTGGAAAACAAAAGAAAAAAAAAATGAAAGACATGAATTTGTATGCAAGTATATTAGCTGAAAATGCGTAACCGGATAATCACTTAGAAACGAGGTTTCCCAATTTTCGATACGACGCAGGATTAGAGGATAATGGCACAACCGAATAAATGTTCAATTTTCAGTTTGCTTAAATTTGAGTATTTGCAGCAAATCCAGAAATACAAATATTTCGACAAAGCGTTTAATATATATATATATCATCATCATCATCCACCCATCTAGTTTGAGGACGTTTTCTAGGTCTTCGGTGGTCTCTTGGAATCCAGTTCAGAATTTCTGTTGTCCATCGTTGATCAGTTCTTCTTGCAATATGCCCAGCCCATCGCCATTTCAGCCCTTTTACTTTAACAATGATGTCCTCTACTCTAGTTTGCTCTCTCACCCAAGTGTTTCTTTTTCGATCTCTCCTAGTTATTCCAAGCATGCACCTCTCCATGCTCCTTTGCGTTGTCTGTAACTTTCGTATTGCTCCAACTGTTAGACTCCATGTCTCTGATCCATAAGAGAGGACTGGCAATACACACTGGTTGAAGACCTTTCTTTTTAGACACAAAGGCAATTTCCCCTTCAGGATAAAACTGTTTCTTCCAAATGCACTCCAGCCAAGTTTAATACGTCTGTTGAGTTCTTTCATAATGTTGCCATCCATTGAAATCAGCTGGCCAAGGTAAATATATGAATCAGCAATTTCTAGCTCAATGTTGTCAACTTGTATTTTTGTTTCCTCTACAAAATTATTGAACATGATCTTAGTTTTTTGTAGGTTCATCTTGAGTCCAACTTCTTTACTTCTAGTTGAGAGCTCCTGTACCATGTCTTGGAGTTCTGATGGGTTCGTTGAAAAAATAACAATGTCATCAGCAAACCGCAAATGATTTAAATATTCACCATTTATTTTTATTCCCTTGTTATTCCAATTTATCAGCTGAAAAATCATCTGTAAAGCTGAAGTAAAAAGTTTTGGAGAAATGGTATCTCCCTGCCTCACCCCTTTGCCAAGTTTGATAGTTTTGGTATCTTTATGTAACCGAAATTTTGCACTTGCATTTTTATACACACGTTTCACCATGTCAATGTACACATCCTCAATGTCTGTTGATCTTAAAGAGTTGATGACTGCTGATGTTTTAATAGAGTCAAAGGCCTTCTCATAGTCAATAAATGCAACACACAATGGAAGTTCATATTCATGTGTTCTTTCAATTAATTCTCTTAATACTTGAATATGGTCCACTGTACTGAATCCACTTCGAAATCCAGCTTGTTCTCTTGGTTGGTATATATATATATATATATATATTATGTAACTAAGTTTTATTTCATATAATATCTTTTATTTTTTATTTTATTTATAAAATCCCCATGTTCTATTGGTAATATTTTTGATATATATGATACTAAATTATGCTGTGATAATGAACTACGTAAAAAGAATATTTGAATTTGTTTTTCAAATATATTTAGAAGTTGCACAAAATATTACCACATTTTCCTCAATTATCTAACTTCTACGCTTGTTTAGAATTGCTAGCCAATTAAATTTCTTAAATAAGTTCATTTGATAAAGGAATCAAATTTGTAATCTGTTTACCCTATAACTATTATACAATTGTGTATTCCGGAAGGGAATTTTCAATTTTCCATTAGTAGAGGAATAGTCTTTTCTCATTTCCGCCAACAAATCGACGTAACTCAGAAATTTCCAAGTTCCAAATTATGCACCATCGTATAGGAAATGTTACAATTTCGTAACAAAAGTGCTATGAACCCTATTTATAAATTTTTTTCGATGGTGTTTTATGTAATCATGTTCATTATAGGAAATTTTATGCCGAAACTTCCCTTTTCACCCTTTCTGTAAAGTTTATGTTTATCATGTTGTTACGTTTGTTGCTGGTATACCATACGTGACAAGGTACTCTTGCCTCCATTTGCTGAGCGAACGAATCATGATATATATGGGACTCTCAATTTTACGAATGTGTGTAGACCTAAAAGAAATTTGAAAAATATTCTCGTAGGATTAAAAAATTCGTAATAAAATACGAACTAACGTTAGTTTTTAGGGGAAAACCCAATCGTTTCGTGAAAACGCCCATTGCGCAAATTAGAGGTTCTAATAATATATAATAATATAATAAAGACGCGCATGTACTACATTTATAATTTTACTTGACACAAATAACCGTTTTTTATTTGGAATAAGATGTTATAAACACCTCAATTCCTGGGCTCCCACAATATAAATGTTCGCTTCGCAGGCTTTCTTAACTGTTGCCACTTAGAAACGCAAGAAAATAAACTTAAAAAGTTCAATTTCTAAAATTGACACCATGCCAAATCGTGTGCTTTTATTTCATATTTTTCAAATATTGTATAATTATATTTTTTATATTTAGCAATAGTGTATGTAGTTGTTTTCCGAATTCTAAAATCAAATCAGTCTTCCGTTTACCATCGCCGTGTGCACACGTACCAACAACACTCCGCCAAAAAGGCGTATTGAATTCTTTTAACGACGTATTTAATTAATTTTCAGGCATGTATTAACGAAATATTCTAAACATTTAAAGTATTAATAAATATAATTTTAACTGGATTGAATTACTGTTGTATATCTTCAATATTTATTTGTGCAATTTTTAATATTTGAGTAATAGAAATACAAAAACTGTTCAGTTTTCGTATTACCATAAAATATCAATTTTAGGATCAAGTTTTGAACGACGAAATAAAGCGTAGATAGCATCTTAAATAATAGTAATAATAATAATAATAATAATAAAAGTAAATTACTTAGCGCGTGTTAAACTATGCTTACTATCTTGTTCGCTTCAAGTTAGTACCTATGTTGTCAAGCGGCTTAACAATGGCTGAGTACTTTCTAATTAAGAGCATGTTATTGGCAGAATTTCAATAAACTGGGTGGGTAATCGAAGGAGATTCGATGACGAGGAACGTATAAAATGATTTGCAAACTTCTGTAAGTTAAGAAAAGGTAAAACTTTTTACGATTGTTCATATTATTTTTATGATTGTTCTTAAAAGTGAATTAGTAGCGTTTGGTATCATCTTTTGTTGTATGATAATTATCAAATAGTCAGACTTAAGTGACTAATATCATTTATATTATGACGATAATCTTAAAATTGGGAAATAAAAATAGCGATTATTTAATATAAAAGAAATGAAAATCGGTCAACATAAAGGCAGGAAAGATTTGCATATACCTTCAGAGAGAATTTCTTTATATTCAGAATTTCTGATGCAAATACGGAAGTAAAGAAACAAACTAATAGGAATTGAGGGCAGAATTATTATAAAGATGTCATATAACGACATTTTCCATTTTTCATTACTGACTTCTACCTTATTAGACAGGTGTATAAATTTATTATACAGTTCACATAAACAATACCAAGAATTATTATAAAATTCGTTGTATGATATAATTTATTTCTCTACCACACTGTATTTAAGACACAAAAATGGCTTCGTATATTATAAATTAACAATAATTATCTAATATCTGAACTTTCAACGCTGCTAATAATCATATGTTAAATTACTACCTTCGTCATTTGTTAAATTACGACCTTAATTTTAATAATTTGTTGATTAAGGTCGTGCTAATTCGACAGTAATTAGTAATTGAATTAGAATTCTTCCTTTTTCTCATCATGTTGTGGATGTCCTCAATAGAAACGTTATTTGTTCGCTTTACGGGATTCCTTTGTTGTTGCCACTAAGGATTTCAAGAAATGCAAATTTAATAAGTTCAATTTCTAAAATTGGCAATATGCCAAATTGTTTCCATTTATTTCATGTTTTCTATATATTGTGTAATTATAATTTCATTTTTTGTATTTGGCAAATATGTATAAACATCTTTTGAGTACTAAAATGATAATCGGTCTTCAATTTAAAGAAGCTGCGTGCACACACATACCATGAAGGTTCCGCAAAGAAAAAGAGTATTAAAGTTCTTCATCCTTGTTATTATTTATCTTTAATTATTTATCTTTACAGAATCTTAATTAACTAATCTAAACCTCTAAAGCTTTTAATAAGTATTGTTTTAACCGGATAGATTTACAGCATTTCTTCAGAACTTATATCTGCAATATTACTACTTCCATTAAGTTTAGTTTAACCCATTTTTAAATATCTTATTAACATGCTGTCATAAAATTCAATTTCTTCATTTAAAATAAGCTTAAATTTTAATTTACATTTTCTGTATTAAAATTCTGAACCTTATTTTTACATTGTTGCTGGATATCCGATTTAAAACGCTTCCGTTTCTAATGGTTTATGATTAAATATTTTTACATGATCAATTGATCCTTCTTCTTCAAGTATCAACAATCTTTATTAAATAGTATAATATTCCGCAGGAGAGTAGAAAAAGATTCTAATTTCGATTAAGATTATAGAAAATGCCGCCTTGAAGGAATTATTAATATTTATTTGGCTGCTAAATCTTTCTAAATTATTTAAGACATGAATTGCTTTGCTTTTCAGTCTTTCTTGTATGATTTTGGGTTTTAACTTGTTTCTATTTCGCTTTCTTCGCGCTATTATCGCGCTATGTTTCTTACTTACTGCTTCTTTTATTGCATTTAATTATCAATTTTCAGTATTTGCGTTCGCGCTTTTGTAAGCCTCGTAGCATACTATGTGAAACACGAGAAGATAAAATGTGATGCATTAAAATAATTATACACATGGTATATAACATCCCTCGGGTAATAACTGCATAGCGGTATTCCTGGGATAATATTCAGATATAAAAGTGGTCTTCGTTTTGACGACAGGTCAATACTAATTAGGTAGCTGCCTACATCTGATAACATCTTCGCAGTTTAAGACCAATTATAGAAAACTTGATTTTGCATGGGTTTCGTCCAAAACAGTTATTTTTAACAGACTGACTGTTTAAAAAATTATAATAAAAAAAAAACAGTAAAAAAATTAAAAAAAAACTAAACTGTGCGCATTAGATTTTTTACCAAGATTTGTGATAACTTCATAAATATTTATGTAATAAAGAGTCATATGTAAGAAAATATATGTTTCTATATAAATTACAACAATTTTTATGATGAATAAAAAATTGTAAATATAGCATTTCTTAGAATGAATTATAAGTAATAACTTTTTGATTTATTAAAAAATGAGAGAAAAAGCCTAAAATGTTAAATTCTCATTAACTTTGATTTGTTCTTTTCTATAAACATTTAAGATATTTTTTTTTTATTTTCTGTAGAATGCTACTTATGAATTTCTCAATTTTTTATGAGAAACTTTAATTCTTTCTCCGTCAGCAGCATTATTTAAATTTATCTCTCAATTGTTTCCGAGTTATTTAAAAAAATTTAATTAAAAAAGACTAGGATCTTTTTTAATTTCAAAAGAAGACTCTCATCTTTTTTTAGCCTTAAAGAAGACTCGCATCCTCTTTCTGTTCCTTTCTGTTAACAAGCCCAATTATCGTGATATAGAATATTTAAATAGAGGACTTTTCGGCTAAAAATAAATACTTTTTTAACAACTCCTGCATTCCACTCTTCATTACCGATTTTAATATATCATTCATTTTGCTACTCATTAGACTCATTACTTAGTTCGTTCCCTATGTCTTAAGGGAATGATCTTATGCAACTTGTGCATTGCTAAAAAGAATTCTTATTATTCTGCCATCAGATACTTCTTTTCAAATTTCTTAGTTCTTTTCGGAGTAACCGAATTAACTGAGCATGGAAATTGCGCTATGTATTGACAAAAATGTCCGACCAATCATTTTACACTTCCTCATGATTTTACTTAGATCTTATTGGCTGCAGTCGAAAACTGCTTATCTCATTGGATAGGAAAAAAAATTAAATGAAGCGTGTTGAAATTGGTTGATGGGGCGTTTTCAATGTTCCGAAATGATACGTTATCCTGAGGTTTACTAGTTGTTACAGATAATTCGAATATTTACCGAAGATACAAACGCTTTAATGAAAATACGGTTACCAAAGGGAATCTCGGTATGTATTAATTAGTTAGGGTACCCTAAATCCAAATTAATTTGGATACCCTAAACAAAGCTAGCGCACCTTCTTTCACATAAGATATCCAGTAGCCTTTTATCGTAAGTACTGCTTAGTCTTAGGTTTTCTAAGGAAAAAAAGGTTTTGTTATGGAATTCTATAATAATTATTATTCTGTCGATGTTCGTTAAATTTAAACTTAAACCAATATCAGACATAACAAGTGTTTATATTTTCTGCCCCATGAAATCTGGCCTGTATTATTTAGGATAATTAATTGTATCAATTGATCATGGATTTTATCAACTGACACGTGATTTTATCAATTGACAAGTGATTTTATCAATTGACAAGTGATTTTATCAATTGACAAGTGATTTTATCAATTGATCACGGATTTTATCAATTGATCACGGATTTTATCAATTGATCATGGATTTTATCAATTGATAATTACTCTTATCAATTGTTATCAATTGATAATTAATTTTATCAATTACTGTCAATTGATAATTAATTGTATCAGATGTTATCAATTGATAATTCAGTTTATCAATTATTGCCAATTGATAATTAATTTTATGGATGTTATCAATTGATAATTGATTTTATAAATTAATGTTATCAATTGATAATTGATTTTATCAATTAATGTTATCAATTGAGAAATGATTTTATCAATTAATGTTATCAATTGATAATTGATTTTATCAATCGATAATTAATTTTATCCATTGATAATTGGTTTTATCCATTTATAATTGATTTTATCCATTGATAATTGATTTTATCCATTGATAATTGATTTTATCAATCGATAATTTATTTTATCTATTGATAATTGATCTGTATCATTTTTTGATAATTGTGCTGTTGCTACAAAGATCCACTGCAGTTACAGATCCACAGTATATCATATTGCTTGTTTACACACACACACACAAAATATCGTATTTAGTACTTTTATATAAAGTATTCCTAATTGTCATTTTAGGCAAAGAAATTATAAAATAAGCCATTGTCTTCATGTCAGTCTCTTTACACATATTTGTTATTGGTCCGAATAAATTGGGCACACAGTGCGTATTTCATTTGGATCACCTTCCTTTTTATATATAATAGGTTACACTTGGTTACTTGCAGTATATATGATACCTATGTTCCAGAATACTTAAACTTGATATGAAATCGTTATTTTTATGATCCGCGCAATATATTGGACGACATTAGTAACATGCATAAATTTTATCTCTCAATGCAAAAAAAAAATTATATTTTTGAAGCTTTCACGTTAGTTAGTTATCTTCTTGCTGATGTTTTATAACCCTTACAGTTGCTTAAAGGGAAACGTTGCGGAAGAGTTTATGTGCTTTTGATATAAGTTTGAAGTTTTTATATTTCGGCAGGAAATAAATAATATTCTTCGCTGACGTGACCTAATTTACCAAGTCGTTAACGCCAAGGTACGCTATGGGATATTTATAAAGAATATTGCGAAAGGTGAATGCTTTCTCCAATTTTAATATGGTAATAAAACTTTTGGTTTAACGTTAGTAGTTTGTTCTAGCTTTAGGACAGCAATTAGGAGGTGTTAGCCGCGTGGTTAAACCATTTCGTATATTCCAATTTTATTCTTACTTACGGTATATCACCAAAAGCGACAAATGACTAAAAAAATATAAAATGTGACCATATTTAACCATCATCTACAGGGTCCGATTAAGACATATGGGGTGGGGGACAATAGGCACAGTATTAGTTAGGGCCCATTGACGCACAGTGACAACTTCAGAAGGGAAGTCTGAAAGCATATAAAAAATAATACATATACTCATTCTAAAACTCCTCAGATTTGTAGTAAACTATCCAAAATAGCCCAAAAAATAAACTTTTACCTAAAACTTTTCTAGATACTGATCAAAAGTGATAAACCAAAAGTCAGCTTAAAAAAAAATAAAAATAAAACACAGTTTGGTGCCCTCCTTCCAACTGGGGTCCTAGGCCCGGGGCTTGTTGGCCTAGTCGGTAATCAGGCCCTGATTTTCTTTCAACTGCTAACTGAAGGTTTATCAGAAAACAAGTTGTTTCCATTGCAAGTCATTCACCTCCATGTTTGTCCAACACTTACTGGTTTGCATCACTTGCAATTTACGAGTTTTACGTATTCATCTTCTCTACAGATATCTGCATGGGCCCCTGGCATCCATGGATTGTATTTTGTATACTCGTTTGTCAGCAGACGCAACAATATCATCATTATTATCGCTATTATTATCATGTAGTAAACTTTCTCAATAACTTCATTTTAATTAACGATTATTTATGTTTTGCGGTCCTGCCAAATGCTTCATAGATTTGCACACATCTGGATTAACGCCTTTTTCTGTTTAAAGCATTTTTTTCATCTCTTAGAAGTCATGGGAGAGATTAAGCAACTGAATTATATATATAGGCTACTGTATAATAAATAAATAATATATATATATATATATATTTATTATACTATAATTTTAATATATAGAAAAAAGCTTTTTAAATGATAAAAACAAAAGACTGTGCAATATAAAAAATAACACCATTGTCAAACTGTGCATGATGCTGCATGATTCTAACAAAGATCTGAATATTAAAAACACTTTAAGTTGAAACATGGAGAACAATGAAAAACATTGAAAAATACACAAAATAATTTTACTTACATGCTGGACGATATATGAAAATCCAAAGCGTGTTCTTGCACGTTTTGAAAACCAACGGATTAAATTATTAAAGCAAAGCAAATAGGATACAATTTAATCCCTTGGTTTTCAAAAACGTGCAAGAACCCACTTGGGATTATCATATATATTCCAGCATATAAGTAAAATTATTTTGTATATTTGTCAATGGTTTTCCTTGTTATCCATGTTTCAATTTAAAGTGTTTTTAATATACATATACTGGTGTACAAACATTAAGGACGGGACAGTTTTTCGCATGTAATGTTACATATATCTCAGTGTTTCAAATGGGTACAAAGCATACCATAATATTTCCGAAATGTAAGATTAAGGAAAAGGTGAACGATACTGACCAAGAAAGGAATCCAAAGGATACAAAAGACTTTTATTCAAAAGTGGGCTTTCAGCACAGGAGGACAGAAGACAGAAACGTCCATGTGACAGGCGGCAGGCAAGAAAAACAGTTTTCAGTAGGGGATATGATCACCCCTGACTGCGATGCAGGATGTACACCATCTGTTCATGCTCAGTAAGAGGTTGTCGACAAGCTCTTGAGGCATCATGGCCCATTCCTTTTGCGGTACCAATTGCAGCTGCGGAATCGTTGCTGACGGACGGCAACGTGCTGCTAGGCGTCTCCTGAGAACTTCACATAGGTGTTCTATTGGACTCAAGTCCTGAGATCGTGTGGGCCACTTTATGCGATGAATAACTTCAGTGCCTAACAGCTCAGCGATAGCCGCTGTACGATGAGGTGTAGCGTTGTCATCCATGAAGAGGAAATTGAAGCTCATAGCACCTTGGAAAAGACGGACATAAGGAAAGAGAACTTCAGGACAATAGCGGTCACCAGTGACTGAACTTCTTTAGAAGATGTGGAACTTCGTACGGCCATCAAGCATTATGGCTTCCTCAACGAGATTTCTGCCACCTTCAAGCCGGTCCTTTTGGATGATGTTGTAGGAGTAATTGCGGGATCCCAGTTCTTTTCAGATGTGTGAACGTCCAGAATCGCTAATGAGACTAAATCGACTATCATCCGTAAACAGCACTCAATACCATTGCTGAGCTCCCCATCCCTTCTGTTTCTGGCATCACAGAAAACGCAGTCCCTGATGGCGTCAGTAGCACAAACACCACATTGGCCGCCGAATGAATAGACCATCAGTGTGCAATTTCCTAGTCAAGGTTAAACGCGATAGCATCCGTCCAGTAGTGCGTTGCATATGGCTTTCAATTTCATCCGCTGTCAGCCATCGATCTCTCCTCGCCTGTAGCACAAGATACCTGTTGTCCTCCTTTGACGTGATTGCTCGTGGACGACCACAACTAAATCTTCGACTGTTCCTGTCGTTCGAAATGCCGTCCATGCTCGTGACACGATGCTGTGTGCGATTACGAACTCCTCGGCCTCACTCGTCACACTTCGATCTTATTCCAACTTTCCAATGATTCGACCTCGAGTAAATTCATCCAGATGTTGTCTATGGAATTGTCCGTTGGACATCTCACACCGCTACAGCAACTCGTCGTCGTTCAAACAAACATATAGTCCGTTCGCGGAAAATCGGCGGCCTTTTATAATTCGAATTCGCGCGCGACAATGGAGTTATGAAAGACGCTCTACCCTCTACTGCAATGAAACTACCTGTCTGTGACGTCAACTCCCTTCAATTCTAACGGGACCTGGCCGTTTAACACCTTCCACTGAAATGCTGCGCGTGCACTTCCCTTGAACTTTACAGCCTACCCACAAGCCCACATTACGTCATGCTGCCTTTATGCAAATGCACTACCATTTCTGATCCCAGGCAGTCTCCTGATTGGTCTTTCGGTCAGTTCTGCCTGTTCGTTCCGCTGTTATGTTACTTTTTCCATCTTATCCTTAATTTTTGCATACAGGTGCATATAAGGCTACTGTATTGAATATATATTCCTACATTTACCGAAATTAGTTGATAGGAAGACTATTTGGAAAAAAAATGGTATTGCCGGAACGAAATATGGATACTTCAGGAAATGAATGTACCAAGTTTAAAATGTCAGTGTTACTTTCTCATTTTAGGTCTAGACCAAGAAATATAAGGATACGTATTTAAATAATTATAATTATTAATATACGTATTATAATATACGCAAATCGCCGTTAAAAATTTAATTATAAAACGTTGGTATCTATTTCGGTAGCACGGAGCTTCCTTACCAAGAGCATGAACAAAACTGATGGTGTATACTTGCAAAAATTCCACTTTTGCCAATGCATCAGTTTCAAATTCGAATACGAGGAAACCCACAAAAGAACGGGAAGACAGAGCGATTGTCAAAGCAGCTGTCAGCGTCGGGATGGCAGTGGTCGACCTAGGTCCCACAAAAGAACGGGAAGACAGAGCGATTGTCAAAGCAGCTGTCAGCGTCGGGATGGCAGTGGTCGACCTAGGGCCACAACAGAACGGGAAGACAGAGCGATTGTCAGAGCAGCTGTCACAGCACCGGATTCGTCATTATCAACTATTCAACGTGTGGCCCGCACACATGTGTCCAACATGACCCTCTGCAGATGACTGAGAGAGCGGAATTTACGCTCGCGCCGACCGTTACGCCGCTTACCTCTCACGCCTTTACACCGTCAAGTCCGATTACAGTGGTGCCGGGCTCGATCAACTTGGAACTGCGCTGACTGGGGACGTATAGTCTTTAGTGACGAGTCCCGTTTCCAACTGTGTCCTGACGACAACCGCAGACGTGTCTGGAGACGTCCAGGGCAGCGTGGGGATCCTGCCCTTACTATCGCACGCCACACATGCCCACAACAGGGCGTTATGGTCAGGGGGTGCCATCTCCTTTGATAGCCGGACCCCTTTGGTGGTCATTTCTGGCACACTTACAGCACAGCGGTACGTAGACGACATTCTACGACCGGTTGTGTTACCGTTCCTTTTGCGACACCCTGGACTTACGTTTCAACAAGACAATGCCCGGCCGCACACGGCACGTGTTGCTATGAATTGTCTTCAAGCTTGCCCAACACTTCAAATGGAAATAATTTTAATTAATTTTTCAATGGAGACAATTTGGCAAGAAATTCCGCAGGACACCATCCGGGATCTTTATCAGTCTATGCCACGCCGGGTGACAGCTTGCATCCAGGCCAGAGGTGGACCAACGCCTTATTGACTTCCTCCCTTTGTAACGGTCAAACTCTGCAATAAATCATTCAATTGTTCTGAAATTTTAATGATTTCTTTTTCTATGTATGTTCTTCATATCCACTAATTTTTATCGCAATCGGACAACTACTTTTTGGTGCGTCGATTTTTTTGGGTGTACATGAAATGGTGAAATGATTTTGTTGACCATTTTGTTTTGGATTTTTCAGCGCAATGAATCCAATTAATAATATTGTGTCATTTATTGGAAACCGTGTTTAGCCGGTGGAAAGACGAAGACAAAAGGGACGTATTACGTCAAGCACGTCCAACGGATTTATTGACGACTATTACTAACAAAGAAATTAAGGAGAGCGGTAAATCGTACAATATTAGTTTTAAAGAGTGTTGGTTTACTCAGTATAAATACTCAGTATAAAAAAAAGATTATTCTGCTGGCAGTGCTTGCTTTTTAGTAATAAACATTCTGTTCGGAATAAAGACGGATTCGCGGACTAAAGATAATACGAACACTCCATAGACACGATGATTCTGCTGAACGTCTGAAGTGTGAATTAATGCAAAAAAGTTTTTTAAAAAATCAGAACATGATTGCCGATGCTCTGAGGGAGGATGTTAGTTAGGCTTTTTAAAGTGCAGTTCAATGAAAACTTTCGTTTGAATAGATTGTTTCTACAAGCAGTGATTGATGCAGTAATATATTTGAGCAAACAAGAAATGGCATTCCAGCGACGTGATGAAAAAGCAGTGACTCCATAAATCGTGGAAATTTCAAGGAATTACTAAGGTTGTTGATCTTGAAAAATCCTTTAGAAATTCAAAATCATTACAAAAGAATTAAAAAGTCTCCACTTGTGATTCCAAAACTATTCAAAATAAAATGATTGAATGTATTTCCGATTATTTAAACGATCATGTCAAAGACGAAATAAACGTAGCTAAGTGTTTTTCTATTCAAGTGGATGACATAAATCAAACTTCCCCGTGTTCCTTAATATTAAGATTTGTAAATTGTGAAGGCATATTAGTTGAGCAATTTTTGGGTTTCCATGATGTGAGCGAAGACAGGAAGTCAGAAATGTTGTACAAAATGCTGGACCTAATTTTGGATCCTTTTGATTACCACAACAAATTAATAGGATAATGTTACAATAGGGCCAGTGTCATGTCTGGACACTTGAATGGACTCCAGAAAAAAGTCAAAGATGAAGCTCCTCAAGCCATTTTTGTCCATTGTCTGGCACATCGCTTCAATTTTGTTTTGCAGCAAAGTTTTTCTAACATTTCTAAGTGTCAAATATTTTTTGCAAGCCTCACTCAGTGGCATTTCTTCGCTTCTTCATCACTCGGTGAAGCGATCTTATGTTCTTACATCAAATTCCGAAAGACGCATACCAACCATAACACAAACTCGATGGTCCTCCAATTCGGAATTAGTGAATTTAATCGTCGAAGATTGGGATAAATTAAAAGAAGTATTCGAATTTACGATAAACAGCGAACATTCAGACAAAACAACAATTCAACTTGCAAAGGGGATTTTAAATGATATGAAAGATTTTGAATTTACGTTTTTTGTCAGTAATATTCAATGAAATTTTTGGACTTACTGATATATTATTCGAAATTCTTCAGAGAAGATCACTTGATTTAAATTATTGCACATCTCAAATACTTTTGTGCAAATGTGGGCAAATTATTTCATAACTACCGAATATTTTATTTCGTTTCTTTTCTGGTAAGTACATTTTATAAGAAAAATTAAAACCTTGAAGGTAAATTTGACACCCCTAACGAAGTTTGACACCCCTTGAGCAAATATCCTGTCAAATACCCTGATTACAATGTAATTAAATACAATACATATAATTATAGATGACTGCAATCAATTTCATTAAACGGCACATTAGTTCTGCAGTTATTAAAATTTATTTCTATTTATTTAGATCAGTATGAATCCATTAGCTAATCATGTTTATTTTGCATATTGGTGTTTAAATAAGATTTCTAGATTTTAGCTTGGTATTATAAAAAAAATGAGGTTCAATCAATATTTTGCCTTTAAAAGTTATATGTTTTATGCAAATTGTGTATTTATAAATTAAAAAAGATCTATCTGGCCGTTTTTAATGCATTTTACTGTACCCAAGGATTTTAATTGCAAAAGATGTGGCACAATATAATGTATACAACGTATTTATGCAATATATGTAGTATGCAGAGTGCGATAAAAGTTTAGGGACTTTTTTTTACACATTTTCGCAGTGTCCAACTGCTGTACATAATTAAAAATTTATATCGTAAATTTGTAAATTATATTTATTTGACTTCTAGTTATGATGTTTAGCACAAAAAATTTCAAGAAATGCTCCTCAAAATGTCCTCCCTTTGCTTCAGAATATATACTGAGATGTTCCCGTAAGTTCCCAATGATTGTCGAACACTGTTCGGCAGTTAGTTCCTCCCAGTCTAGTTGCAACGCCATTTTCAGCGCTTTTGTCGACGTGAACTGTTTACTAGAGATCTTCTGTTCTTGTCACGACCAAGTAGAAAATTCCATGGAGTTAAAATCCGGTGGATTTGGCGGCCAAACATCTTTGCCCTAAAATCCTGGAAACAAGTCTTGACACATTGCAAATGCTGTTTTTGCCTCATGCGCCGGTGCTTAGCCTTGTTGCAGTGTAAAACCTTTCCGCCAAAGTACTTCACCACCCATGGCTGCAAGATGTCTCGAACAACGATTTTTGATAAGTTTCGGCACTGATTTTTATATTCCGGTCGATGAGTACCAAAGGCGTCTTTCCCGTGGCGCAGATACCAGCCCAAACCACGACGGATGCAGGAAAATGATTGAAAGTGATAAGTTTTGCAGCAGCTGTCTTCTTTTGGCCTTTCTTGAATAGTTGTCGATGGTTTCTGACGGTTGTACCAACGCTGGATAGTAAATAATTTCTCGTTCGTAAAAACAATTGTTTTGAGACGATTACCAGTAACCAGCTGAAGCATGAGGTGCGCTTTTTCCAACCACTTTGTTTTCATTGCTTCACTGAGAAAGTGCACATGCTCTATTTTATGGCTACTTATTCCTAATTTCTTATGAACGGTAACGCCAACATTATACTCTTTAATTTGAGTTCTTTCGCTGACTTTCGCATTGATCACTCTCGCTTGCGCTCGATTGTGCATTGAAACTTGTTGATGATCTTTGGTGTGGTTACAATGGTAAGGCGGCCATTCCGAGGACGGTTCGACGTGCTTCCCAAATCCTGAAAGCGTTTCACTGCAGCATAGGTCGTAGCTTTTCTCTATTCAGTCATTCTGACAATCACGGCTTGTTTTTATCCTGGATTTATGCAACTCAACAACGGTTGTGCGCTTGTTATATTAGCCCATTTCTTATAGCACAACAAAATCTCGTTATTAGTATTACATACTTAATTGTATTAATTGAAAACTACACAGCAGAAACCAACAATCAACTTTTTCTAAAAAAAAGAACACCACTTTTTACTGTTGCCACTTAAAAGTCACAAAAAAAATTATATAATAAAATAACAAAGGCACAAAAAAAGTCTACGAACTTTTATCACAAGCTGTATATGTAAAGTAAACCTGAATAAAGCCATGTTTTCTAATGTTGTGACTTTATATTTTATCTATCTCTGCTCTTCGTTATGTATGCACATGTTACTACCAGTGGCGGTCGCACGGAAGGGGCGCCAGGGCTTTAGCCCCTCCTAACCATCGTGGATGCGCGCCAAAGGCTCTCCTTAAAGATGGTCATCAGAAATCATGCCTTTCCAGTTTTTTTACATTTGCAAAAAAATTTGAAATGTGTACACTGTAAAAATGAAATAAAATGAAAAAAAATTAATTGTAAACAGAATAATACAAATTATTTTTGACACAGTGACGTACTGATAACACCCCACAAGGATGGTGGGGGAATTATTTGCTTTCCAATATTTTCCATAAAATATATAAGTGAAATAATAATAATAATAATAATAATAATGATATTGTATTTTTTAGTTAATAAGGATTTCTTTTAATCTTTAGGTAAAATATAAAATAAAATAAACGGTTTCCAACTGTGGCAAACTTATTACGCGTATTTACTTTAGCTGTTTTTATTGCCTTTTAAACTGAATTCGAACATCCGAAATATAAAATATATCCGATCTATAAAATCTATACGAGGTTTGAAGTTATAGTATACAACTTGCGCCAGAACCTTGCCTCATCAAACGGTGACTAATAGACATGTGTTCTGTTTAAAATATTATAATGCGTCGCCGGTTAATTTCTTATAGAAGACACAACACCGGTGGCGTAGGCAGAAAGTTCATAAGGGGGGTTATAGGCTTAATGGGAGGGGTTACAGAGCTACAACTCATATATTATATGTTAAATATACAAAATTTCATTGCAACGGGGTTACATTACAACCCCCCAAAACACGCCCCTGGCTACGCCTATGCACCACACAAGAAACGATAAAAGGTTTTGAAATGTAGCAACAAGCGTTTCGGTATAATGTGTTGCGTATAAATTTTCTTTGATTCGTGCCAAACGTCACCCTGTTGCCTTCCTTTCTATCTCCTTTGCTGATATTTAGCGTTCGAGAATTGATTCTGTAAATGTTTTTGTAAATCCCTTCACATAACTCATTCCCCCATTTTCGTTTGGTTGAATGCACGTAAAAAAGCCATGTGTTCTTTTGCAAACTTTTAGAAACTGAATTCTGAAAATTTTTTTCTCAACAGAAAAATAAACTTTTCATAGATCACATGAAAACCTTCACATTCCTTTGAGGACATGAGAAAATCTTTTTAGATCATACACGGAGTTAGAAGCTAGCGGATATGGAATAGTCTTAAAATGTTATTCGTGCTGCAACTAATTTTTATAAAAGTATAAAAAAAAAAGTTTTGTCTATACCCTAGTGTAAGAAATATTAATTTATTATTACATGGATTGGGAAGAGACTAACATTTTTATTCTGAGCCTTTAAGTTATTTTCATAGACCGAAAATCCATTGCGCAATTATTATCAATATGTCGTCCTTAAGGAAAAGAACGTATATCAGTAGGGCAGAAAAAAGGAAATAGAGAAAAGATATGGTCCAAAAATTGCTAAAAGTATTTTCTTATTTTTCAAGTATTTTTTTTTCACTAGCATGAAAGGCACTTTACTTAAATTTGAGTGCTTGTATCCTTTAAATTTTGTTAAAAAAATGACGATGAATTGCAGAGTTCTGCAAAATATCTTGCTAAAGAACTCTCTGCTGACATTTCCTCCGAATTTCCCCGGCAATTACTTTCAATGGGAAATATCCTTAAAACAGATATATTAAAAATGCAAAACGGATTTATTGAAGACTTAGCTGAGCTTTTAATTATTAAAAATACATTCTATACTCAGTATTCCAGATGTTTCAACTGCACTGAAAATTTTTTAACTCTTTCCGTAACATTGGCGAGTGTAGAGCGATCGTTTTCGAAACTCAAATTAATAAAAAACTATATTCAAAGTTCAATGACACAAGAACAACTATCCGCGTTAAGTCTCATAAGCATTGAAATCAATCGGGCTCGGAAAATAGACATAGATTCTTTAGTAGAGGAGTTTGCTGAAAAAAATGTAAGGAAAAAAAAAAAGATTTTTACAGTAACCAACAAAAATAAATAGTAAGGACAAAGTGCCAGTGCCAATAGAATAATGCTTGTGACAGCTCTTTCTAAAAATAATATCAGCAGTGGACGAACTAAACATATTTTTCAATAAAATATGCGTTTGCCTTTCCTCATCTCCCTCCCTCTGAAAACCCGAAATATATTGTTGGTTTGGTGCAAATAAATGTGGAGGTAATATTTTTTTTTATCATTATCTATTTTCATATACATATACAAATTTATTTCCGTAAAGCGGGGCCCCGAGATTTCCCGTTACGCTACTGTTTTGACATCGTCATAATTTTGAGTTCCACTGAACTAAATTTTTCAACAAGAGAGCACTACCCCAGGTTGGAGTCAACCCAGCAACCTTCCAGTTAAAACCAAGAAAAAGATGTGCTGTCCATTGCCACCGAAGCCATGGGTGCGGTGTTCTTTTTTCGGTATAAACAGTTGAAGAAAAAAACTCTAAATACATAAAGTGTGTGGAATGTGGAAGGATTAAATAATTCGAATTATTTTTGACATCACCAGTGGTAATTCACCACAATTTTGAGTTCCATTCATTGGCGTACGCAAGTGTAGGTCCCGTCATTGCCTACGGGGGGTAAAATTAACATTAGGTATATGGGTGCCAAGTCACGATGCAAGGGGGGGCCAAAATTACTTTAGCCCCGCTTAATCTGAGCGGCTGCGACCGCCTATGGTTACTATGGATTTATTGGTATAGATCAGTGGTTCCCAACTCAATTTAAGCCGTGGACCACTTTTCCACTTCAATTGTACCCGCGGACCACTTTGAAAAATTCTCACGAATAGACTCCAAGACCTTAATGAAAAAGGGAGATGGATCTGCTTAGGGTAAAATGTGTGTTTGTAAAATTGTTCTTTGGTAAAAAAAAGGAATAATAAACAGAAAAAAAAATCTAATGATAATGTAGTCAAACCTCGTTAAGATGAACACGCTTAAGACGAATTACTTTTAATACGAACCGTTTTATGAAATTCCGTCAGATTGTAAAATACTACAAATATACTATCAATTTCATTTTTATATTTAATTTTAATATTTAATAATAATTTTTATAAGCGTTTTTATTAATTATTATTTCTTTTTAAATAATGACCCGTCTCGCGGACCACTTGGGACTCCTTTCGCCGATCACCAGTGGTCCACGGATCACCAGTTGGGAACCACTGGTATAGATGAAAAGGTAGAATGGAAAAAAAAACTTCAGCTAAATTATATTTTCTGATTTCGCCCATAGATGGCGCCACATAAAATAATCAGTGCGTTTTATTTGTTGGAAAAAATTCGGAACATAAAAACGTACCAAAAAGATCGAAACTCGCATATTTTAGTCTGCTTTTAAGTAAAAAAATATTTATTTTATAAATATTTAAAAATGGACATGATCTTACTTCCAAATAATCTGTAGAATTTTTACTATTTTGTAAAACAAACTTTTCGACCTAAAAATTATAATTTCCAAGTTCAAACTCCTGCATCACGGCCGTATAGAACTTCAAGGGGGAAGTGTTTAGAATTAGTACACCATCTATCTGAATAATTTTATTGGGTGTAAAATCAAATCCCTTATGAAAGAAGAAATCTGCTCGA
>QLNU02014176.1:77959043-77976040 GCA_006491805.2 Dysdera silvatica
GCTACTTTTTTTTTCAAAACTCGTCCTTTTCCTGTGCTGTAAATTACATTGACTACTGTTTTTTTTTCTTTTTTTGAAGGAGCCAAATATTTTGCCGCATTTTGAAGGCGAATTTTACCCTTTACAATGAATTTTTTAGAATATTTTAAGTAGTCTTACGACCTTCAAACTTTCCAAAAATCGTTTTTTCAATCTACTTTTTACTATTAGTCCGTCCTTACGAATAATTTAAAACAAACCGCATTAAAAAATTCTTCATATATATATATACGAATCCAGTTTTTAATGGCCCAATGGTATTTTTCACTCATTATTAGTACTTTCCCCGAACAACAAATGGCGCCACGAGCGTAGTAACGCTGGCTTTTTTACTTTCTTTTTTTCCTCATACTGGGGATCGAACCCATGTACCTAGCAAGCATATATATATATATATATATATATATATATATATATATATATATATAGTATAACAGAGACATTCTCCAAGGACATAGGAATGGAATTCGGCCTCGATAAGTGCAAAATACAGAAGAATAGCAAAGAAGATTTACCAGGCATCGAACTCGAAGACGGGAGACTACTGAAGACCTTGGACGAGGGCGAAACCTACAAATACCTAGGGATAATGCAAAAACGGCAGCAGGAGCACAAGAAAGTCAAAGTCCAGCTCACGCAAGCATTCCAAGAAAGACTTAGAAGCATTGTGAAGACGAAACTGAGCGGGAAGAACACCACGCAAGCAATTAACGCATATGCGGTACCAGTGCTCACCTACTCCTTCGGGATCATCAAATGGTCCAACACTGAACTAGAACAACTCCAGCGGAAAATGAGAACCATCCAGAGAAGAGCCGGACAACTACACCCTGCAACGGCAATTGAACGGCAAACACTACCCCGGGAAGAAGGAGGACGCGGACAAGCGGACCTCAAAGACTTACATGACAAGCAGATCCAGAGCATGAGGCAATACTTCCAGTTGAAGAGTCCCCGATCGCCACTCATCCAAGCCATAATACAAGCAGATGCAAATTACACGCCACTAAACCTGTGTAGTACCGAAGAGCGTGTCCTCGAAACAGCCAACGAACAGAAACTGAGAACTTGGGCCGGAAAACCATTACATGGCAGGCACTACAATGACCTGCAACAACCACACGTTGACAAAAAGGCATCAAATTCTTGGCTGGCCAAAGGCACTCTCCAGCCAGAGACAGAAGGATTCATGCTAGCCATCCAAGACCAAGTGATCGCAACAAGGAACAATCAGAAATTCATCCAGAGAAAAGACATAGAAAGCGACAAATGCAGACACTGTCATGCGGCATCGGAGACAATCCAACACGTGATGGCAGGATGCAAGATCCTTGCGCAGTCAGACTACAAACATAGACACGATCAAGTAGCGAAAATAGTCCACCAGAAATTGGCAGCGAATGCTGGCTTTCTGACAGAAAAATGCCCGTACTACAAATATGAGCCAGAGACCGTGCATGAGAACGAAACACACAAGCTTTACTGGGATAGAGCAATCATAACAGACAAGACAGTCCCACATAACCGTCCTGACATAACCCTCGTCGATAAATCGAATAAGACCACGTACTTAATCGACATAGCAGTACCCAACACCAATAACATACAGACAACCTACACAACGAAAATCACCAAGTACCAAGATCTCAGACATGAAGTACGAGATATATGGGGTATGGAAAAGATCTTCATCATCCCGTTAGTCATCTCAGCAACAGGGATAGTACCAAAAACGCTTGCGACGAATTTGGAGATACTCAACATTGACCCAAACACCTACATTGAAATACAAAAAGCCACAATCCTAAACACGTGTCACATTGTCAGGAAGTTTCTAGACATGGCACATTAAGAAGTGATGTAAAAAGAGGCTTGGGAACATGGCGCTCTGCCCGTCCCAAAGCCTGTTTCCGCCAAGAATGGGCGAGGAAAACTTTTATATATATATATATATATATTAAGCAATTTTTATTTTATAATTTTTACAGTTTTTGCAAAAAATGAGCTTCCTAGTGATGAGATTGAGGTGTTTCAATTTGTATAATCTAACATCATACCACTTTTGAAATATCTCCTTGTTAAATTGAAAGTTCGAAGATATATTGTTAAAAGCGTATAAGTGAATAGAAATTGCGCTTGCTTCTGGTGGTTTCATGATTTTTTAAATATAGACCAATCACTAATTACCTGTCAGTTCAAAGAATTCACTCTATTTGTTAACGAACAGCGTAGTTTACTAAATTATTTATTACACTAATGTGTCGTTGAATACAATTTAATAATTCTTTCGGATTAAAAAGTGTAACTGTTGTGCGCTATGCTTAACTAGTGTATAACATTTTTAAAGAAAGTGTAAAATGAAAATAATTGTATTTGCTATTGCACATGCATTCATTTTTCAACTGTTTACGATTTGAAACACTATTGAATTTTACGTCTGGATGGAAGCTGCTTAATCGATTAAGAATGCTGTTTAATCGATTGCGTTGGATAAGATCGATGACTTGGCATCCCCACATCTGCAATTCATTTACATATCTTTAAATTACTAGGATTTGTAAATTTCTGTTTAGCGAGGTCAAGGTTGTGTAACGATCTAAAGGTTATAACTTTTAATTACCAAGATTGTTCAATGGTTTTATTAAGCAAAATACACATATACGCGTACATACTACGGAACATATAACAACTACATAATAAAATAGTTTGTAAAATGTTTTATAGTCTCTCCATATATATGAATATATATTTTACATACATGGAGGCCCATATAGGGGATAGAGGATGCCCCTCTTAGGCGTTTAAAAATTTTATTTGCCTAATTCTGCTATGCATTTAGTTTCAAAGGTTTTACAAGCACATTTTAAAGTAAGATACTTTTTAGCTCATTACTAATTGTCAAGTAGTATCAATTATTTTTGTAGCATTTTAGTATCTTGTACATTCACTAAAATTTTTGACAGTCTTGAGAAGAAGGTAATAATTTTTCTCAGCCCTCTCCTCCTAGAAGTACACATATGGGCGCCGATACATACATATACTTTTAATGACATTTTCTAAACACATTTTGGGGTGATACATCTAAGACTATATAAGATATGCAAGACTATAGTTTATATATGCAAATATATAAGTAATATAAATTGAAACCAGACTGAGAATATTCTGCTTAACCTTCGAATTGCAATTCTTCCTTTTGATGGCAATTTTCGGGTACAGTATAATTTATTAATCGAATTAGTTATTTATACAGATTTTAATGACTCGTGGTTTATTTACTGAATTATATTTAATTTTAACGTACTTCTGAGTTGCGTAAATGACAGAAACTCGTTTTAAGACGCTATTAAAATATTGCGCCCTGAATGAATTTAGTAAGGCTATTATCTTAACGTGCTGTTAGAATTTAGCGTAGTTTTAAGAATAACATGAAACATTGCTAACCAAACTAGACTCAATGATATATTGGGCGAAACTATCACTTAATATAGGTTGGTAGGCCATGCAGTACTTTCATATACATTGAATATTTAAAAGATACGTCTAGATAGTTGATATTGGCCTTGATTTAAGGTTGAGGGTCTCGTTTACTGTGGGTTTGTAACTGAACACAAGAAAACGCAGCATGCTTGCAATTTTAATATACGGCGGTCTATTAAAGCATGCCATGTATTTTTGAGAAATTAATTGCGACAATAGTTAATTTAAAATTTTAATCTCATCCAGTTTACGTTTACTCTTTGCGACGTCAAACATTAGAAATAAAATTACAGAAATTCTTCGTGATTTATTATCTGCACTTTTGTATGTCCGTGTGTTTTCGTTTCGAAATTAAAGCTGTTTTCAAAGTGCTTGTGAGATTTTCTTTGATTCTGTCTGCCGTAAACTGAGAGTAGAGCAATAATAACTTAAATCTGTTTACAATGCTTGCAATTATTCGTGTTCGTAAATTGAAAGTGAATAGTAGAACTTCATATAAATTGATTGATGATATTGAATTCAGTGAAACTGAACATTCCGAATATTATCAAAAACGATTTGAGCTTAATAGACGCAAGGAAATGATATATGAAATGGACCTAAAACGACGTTCATAGCATACAATGAAGTGACAAAATGATAAAATACTAGTAAATGGTGGAAACGAAGGATACAAATCGTTTGTTTTCGGCTAAAATCAATATCAGTAAAATGTTTTACGATACGTCATTTGCAGAAGCAATAGCTTTGAAAAGGAGAAATATTTGCGAAAAGAAATATTTCTGGAATTTTATTTGCGATTATCATTTTTATAGGTACCTAAATATTCGTAGCATTATGAGCAGCTACGGAGTTGAAGGCTTTGTAATATAATATATTTAATTTTCACACAGATTGAATTATTTATTATACAACGGTTTATAATAAAGTTCGTTATACGTAGAATTGGGAATGATTGATCAAACCATTAATCAACCAACAATATAGGTTTTTGTTCTATCCTATCTTTTTTTGTGCTTTTTCATTCTATTTTGTTCATTTTTCATTTTATTTTTTTCTTTCTTCATTCTATTTTCTTATTTCTTCGCTTTATTTTCTTATTTCTTCGTTCTATTTTCTTATTTCTTCATTCTATTTTCTTATTTTTTCGTTCTATTTTTTTACTTCTTCACTCTATTTTTTTTTCTTCGTTCTATTTTCTTCTTTCGTCACTCTATTTTCTTCTTTTTGTTACTTTGATTCTATTTTTTTCTGTTCCCTTTATTCTATTTTTTTCTGTTCCCTTTATTCTATTTTCTCCTTTATTTCATTCTTTCTTGATTTTTATGATTTATTTTTTTTAGTAAATTCATATCACATTTTCTTTTTCTTAATTTCTTTATTTTAGTAAGTAGTGCAGTTACAATACTTTTTAATACAAACTTATTTTAATTTTTTCTAGTTTCGACGATCACTGAAAAATGACTGTTTCTGCGAAGTATTTATCTTTCAACTTTATTTCTCGAAAGATGGCAAATAGTTCATATTTTTCGTAAGCCTGTTTTCTAAACTTCCCCATCGCGCGCTGTTTATGCAGCGTCTAAAAGCGGCTTTACTGGATCTTGATCGGGGATTTGTTTTGAGAATAAGATTCGAAAGTCACATGGAAAGCAAATTTATTTAGTAAAATAGCTTTTTATGTCTTCCATCTCCGACATAAGCTACCGTTTAAATATTTAGTTGTTAACTGAGTAAAACATGAAATTTTCGTTTAATCCCGTCGATTTTCGCATACCGAGAACGTACAATTTTCTCCATTTCGAAGATCACGTTGCAAAAAAAAGCTCGGATTCCTTCGCAAGCTTCAGTGCTACCGAAGTAATTGAAGTCGACGTGTGTATGTTTGTGCTTGTTTGTGGTTTTGTGGCTCAAAGACTACAATGGTCATGCTGCGCCGGGACCTACTGTTTTCCGAGGAATCCGAACCTCTTATGGCCTAGGGAACCAAACCCCGGACTACAGTGAGCAGTGCGATCTTTTTATGAGATCTCTGAGTAAGCGTTCTTTGTACACTGTTGGGAGTCGAACCCGGATTAACGGCGTACTAGGCGAACGCGTTACCACACTGCGCCACCGCAGGGCCGTATGTTTGTGCAAGGGATTATTTACAAAGTTTTATAAGCTGAATTCTAATAAACACATTATCAATGTCGTGAAGAAATTTATTAAATATTCAATGTTGTGAACCGAAACTACTTTTAGGTGATGTTTTGATGTTTTATTCATTAATTCTGCAGTGAAACGTTATTCTAAAAATGCCATAAATGCTGAACTTAGTAAAACGCACATATACATTAATTAATCCGTTTAACTGAGTCAATTTTTTCGCATTTGTGTTTCAATGCAATGAGTTTTATATTTTTTCAGAAATTTGATAAATACCAAAAATAAATAAATGACGCCACTAAGACTAGTAATAAGAGTGAAAATTATAGTGATTGGACTCCATCTTTACTTTGTTCTTTTTAGTCTATGCCAACAAAGTGATTGAAGAATAGTTTTTGAGGCGCTACTCAGTTTTTTTTTTTACAATTTACACCATTTCCCACAGAGTGGTAATTTTTCAAATAAGATATGAAGGAATACAAATTTTAATACAATGTGTTCCCAAACTTCGTAAACCCCTTTTTCCGATTGCGACTAGATTTTTGTAGTTGGCGAGAAGGAAATATTTTCCTACTAGGTCACTAGGTTCTCTTATTAAGGCCGGACAATACCGTCCATTTAGCGCGTACCGAGCGTTATTGTATTCTCTGATTCGTTCGCTAACTGAAATGACTTGCTTCAGTTAACTGATGGGACTTCTTAGCATCTATGGGCGCCCGTATGGGGGGGGGGGATAACGGGTTTCGAGCACCCCCTAGCCGTTCAAAAATTTGATTTGTCCGTTTCAGCGACGCATTTACTTCCAAAATTTTTACAGTCACATTTAAAGTAAGGTACTTTTTAGCTCATTACTAATTGTCAAGAAGTATCAATTACTCCTGATGAAGGACTGCTGCTGATGCGTCCGAAAGCTTGAGTGATCTTTTTCATTGCTATTTTACCAGTGTTTAACCTTTTGTATGTAAAAGTATCAATTACTTTTGTAGCATTTTAATATCTTGTACATTCACTAAAATGTTTGACAGCCTTGAGAAGAAGGTAATCATAACCCTAGAAGTACTCATATGGGCGCCCATCTTAGCATCCTTTCTATAAATTGTAAGTTCTCTGTTGGTATGCTATGAGAACCACAGGCTAGGGTAAGGGATGCTGACTTTAAGTTGCCTTCAAAGTGGGACCTTGACATTTACTCTCATAGGTTCTTATTAAAGTGATACTATTCAGTGCAAACTTTTCACTGTTTCTTTATATATGTTTGCCGAATTAAAATTGATGTTTAGTGTTAACTGTACTTTATTTTTTTAGCTTGTCACATTTCGTCTGAAACCTGGAAGGCTGAACCTAAAAGCATGTGTGTGTTATATACCTGATTTGCGAGGAATGTGCGCTGTGCAAAATATGGCTACTTCGAATAATACACAGATTCGTTAATACTTTTTATTTTGATATTTCAGGGTTTTCCAATACTCTCTTGCAAAAATTATATTAATTTTGATTAATAAGTGTATATGTGGTTCCTTTTTTTGTTGAATGTTCGTTGTCACCTAATTTTATCGACTTCTTCCAGTAAAAATTTTCGTACCATATTATCACTATGTGCACAGTTGCAATAAGTCTCCACTCAATCATGATTGTGCTTTTTTCACCTAATTGTTACTTGTCTCTTTGAATCTAATTATGAGTAGTCTCTTTTTACCTAATTATGATTTTGATCTTTTGCCTCCACTATGATTTGTCTCTTTGCCTACTCATGATTTGTCTCTGCACCCTAATTATTATTGGTATAATCTTACGGCAATTATAATCTTTATAATCTTTATAATCGGCATTATAATCTTTTATAATCTTTATAATCGGCATTATAATCTTTATAATCTTTATAATCGGCATTATAATCTTTATAATCTTATAATCGGCATTATATAATCTTATTGGCAATTTTATACACACATTTTATTTCGTATCATAAAATCGATGTCGAATAAAATTTTAAAATCGACTTTTAGTTTTCTCAGCAACATCTTTCAGGTCGTTAGTTTGAAACGATTCGTTTGAAAACAAATGTTTCCAGGTCGTTAAACCATTCCGCGAACGAATGACTAACTTGTGCAGAAAATTAAGGATTTATGAATTATATAGTTATTTGTGTTACCTTCGAGCGAACAGGGGACAATTCATTGATTTAAGTACAACCATTCATTTTGGTTTGGTCAGAAAATGGGTTAAAAAAAATAAATATTTATTAAGTCATTAAATTTAATCAATTTTACTGATAATACAAGTATTATTATAAATAAAATACAAAGTACCAGGGCAGAAATTTACACACGAAAGATTAAACACTGGTAAAATAGTAAAGGAAGATGATCACTCCAGCTGTTGGACGCGTCAATAGCAATCATTTATCAGGAGTAAATTAAATTACTCCTGATGAAGAACTGCTGTTTACACGTCCGAAAGCTTGGGTGATCTTTTTCATTTCCTACCTTACCAGTATTTAACCTTTTATATGTAAAAGTATTATTGTAATATACTTGGTTAGATATATTGGACACGTTTATTATAAATAATAAATACTATGAAATAAGCAATCCAAAAAAATGACATAAGCCTCTTTGTTTGACAATTTCAACAGTATAATATGTTTTGGACATGAAGCCCCCCCCACCACAAAGACGCGCATTCGCAAAGAAATATGAAAAGAGTGCTGTTGTGAAAGTTTTTTATCTGTATAAATTGAAGTACCTCACAACCTGTTTTTCGTGTAAAATCAGAATCACTAAAACTTGAAGTAAAAATCACGTTGTAGGTTTTAGAGGATTGTGCTGTAAAATTTTATTCATTATTTTGGTTCGCAGCAAATATTGGTTTCAGAATGATATTAATAAAGCTGAGAGAGCTTATTTAAGTGCGTATGATCGTGGGCGAGCAATTGAACAGCCCGAGTTACTACAAAGTGCACTGAAATTGAGAAACTTGAGTTGTCCAAAAATACCGTTTATGGATCAAAAAGGCTGATGAATTTAGAGGAACTACCTTCTGAAGGTACGGAGGTAGCCACGGAAGGATCACAATAGTTCATGATGGTAAATATGTAGCCCTTTCAGAGGAAAGAAGCATACCTGACCAGTTAGCAACAGATCTTATGAACTGCCACAGGCACTCGTTCATCTACCAGAACCATTTCTCGTCACCTAAATCAAGATGGTTTGTATGCACGATCCATAAACAGCACGTCAACGTCGGGAGAGATTAGAGGTGCAACGAGCATTTGCATTGGAATTGTCAAGAGTGGTCAAAAGTGATGTTCTAAAATAGAGTTGTCCAACATTTTTGGGCAACGGGCCACTTACAAATTTTCACGGATCTTGCGGGCCAGCGGTTCCTTAAAAAACTATTTAATTAAATAGTTATTTGTTTGTTTACGTGCGATATATAAAGGGGTCACACATCCTGCCCCCTTATCTTTTCCTTATTTCTGAAAAAAAAACTAAAATTTTTGTTTGAGAATATTTTGTTATTCCAAACAGTTGTCGGTGGGCCCAATTAGCACTGTTCGTGGGCCGAATTGTGGCCCGAGGGCTGTGTGTCGTACAATCTTGTTCTAAAACGATGCCAGTTCACCGTCAAGAACAACAGTGGATGTTAGTTAGTGTGGTGAAAGAACCTGTTACCATCAGAAAAACATCCACAAAGTTGGTAGCTATGGCCGGGAAGCCATGGTGCGGATGGGCATTAGGCATAATGGCAGTACACCACTTCATAATTTTGGTACAGGTCCCATTGCGGCAGTACGTATTGTACCAAGATTCTCTTGGCCCATATTCATCTTTTCTGTGGAGCAATGGGTCCAAGTTTTTTGTTCATGGACAAAAATAATCATCCAGAAGGAGAGAGAGAGAGAGCAGCTCGGGTATCTGAGATACTGTAAAGTGAAGATATTGAATGACATGGCCTGCTTATCTTCCAGACTTTAATCTCGTAGAGTGTGCCGGAAATCAACTAGGCAGTTATGTGGCGCAAAGGAACTTCTTCCTTAAACTCCACAGGACCTAAAAATTGCCTTGAAGGACGAAGGAGATCTTATCCCCACAGCCTTCTCCAACGGCTTAGAGGAAAGCAAGAAAAAGGGATGCAGAACGTGCACTAGTGTCCGTAGAGGACATATTTCCTATTGAGGTACCTAAATATGTCGTCATTTGCGTGAAAGGGATTTCTCGTGGCTGGATGAAGATGCTCCAAGGAACCTTTATTTGTTTCAGTTAATTTGTTCATTCCTTGGTGCAAAATATGTACCACTTTGCTTAATAAAGATACCACAATATCTCTACTAAATATTTAGCAAGTTTCATTTATTACAACAGTGTCCATCATTACTTTTGATGAAAAATGTCTCTGTTCCTTTGCAATTGTCAAGCACTGTTTGATGATATATGCTACGTGATGGTAAAAAAAAAGGTCTATAAAAACTCGAAGTAGTCTTAAATGTGTCGACGGTAAAAAAATGTTCTTAGACCACTGGTCTGTAAGGATAAATCTGTCCCGAGCGATATTTTCCGCTATTCCGATAAATATAAAGTATGCCAGGTTCAATCTTATCTATAACTGTACCCTTTTTCGGACGTAAAAATAGCATTATTGAAAGATTTCACTATGGTGTTATTGATTCCTATTTTTGTTGTTATCCAGTCAGTGGTGTCCAATCCTTGAAGATTTCACATGCAAACTTCTTCCATTCGTTTCTGTCCAAAACTCTTTACTTCAATTGCGCAATATTCAATTTTGTGTCGATTTGGATGGTGTCTAGAGATGGGAGTTATTTAAGGTAACTGTTAAAAATCACCTGTTATCGAGTGATCACTGTTCCAGGAACAGTATGCTCCTCTGAAACAGCTGTTATTTCAGTCACCGGTGACTAGGAACAGGAGTTACTTGAAGTAACGTTTAAAAATCACCGTTCTAGGAACATATTCCTCACTTTCTTCACACAGGAAACGCGTTGAGATAACGGGTTGTTACCATAACATCCGGCATAGTCAGTCAAGTTGACGTCAGGGCTCAGGCGCTGATTCCCTGTGTCACGTCTGATATTACGAGAAGTCGCATTTAGTTGCAATTTTTAAGCATAATTAATCGAAAAGCTTCCAGTTACTTGTGGTCCCTTTTTTACAATAAATGACAAGGAGGAAAAAAGTGCTACGTGTGATTTGTGTGACAAAAATTGAGTTACAAATCTTCCATAACGAACTTAAAAAAACATATTACAAGGAAGCATCCAAGCATAGATTTATCCACACATTCATCATCCACATCTTCCCACTAACAAGAATGTGTGGTGTTCTCATCATCAAGTTCTATCATACCTGAGAATGAGACCGACATCAACAGATCTTCTGAACAAATTTCTACAACGGAAGTAAGTTCGAACAAGCGGAGACCGACGCAGCATTATTTGTTAATTTGTTTATTTATTTCATTAATGGAATAGATTTTTTATCCATGTATATTAATTAGTACAAGTATTAATATTTTTACATTACTGAGCTTTACACATGAAAAATTCTGAATACATACATGTGTATAACTACATCAGCTGAGAATACACATTTTGTTTTTCATTATCCTGTTTAATTAGTTCCACATTGTAACCTTCCAGTATGTTTTACCAATTAATTTACAGCAGTGTCAATATTTTTTGCTGTATTTCATTACTTTGAATTAGTTTTTTAAACTTTCTTTGATTTTTAATATCGTGTAATGTTTCAAATATCTAAAATTCAATATTTTAAAGCCTTACTTTTTCTCATTATTTTTGTACTTCATATGTGTGTATTTTTTTCCAAAGGATTTATTATTTTTATGGAGTTGACACGACGTGTTGTTATGGACTGAGCGTTGAAATGTGTTATCGTTAAGTTCCTCAATTTCCATATCCTGTGAAGCAACGCTTACGTTCCAGTCACCGGTGATTGGAACCTGTTACGTGATTGGAACAGGAACGTTGGAACAGGTTATTCAAAAATAACAGTTTGGTCCATCACTAATGGTGTCAAGCCAACGTGTTCTTTGTCGGGCTCTCCTTTTGAACCCAGAGATCATTCCCAGTATCATAGATTTCTCTAGCGAGTTTGTGCGCATGACATGACCAAAAAAAGTCAGTCGTAACAGGGTAACCTTGCCTTCCAGTGATGCCTCAGGATTGATACGTTTCAAGATCTCTCTGTTTGCAACTCTAGCTGTCCATAGTATCCGAAGGATCTTTCTCCAGCACTGTAACTCAAAACTTCCTATACATTGACACAAAACAACAATTTTTCAAATTGTTTTGAAAATGGGCAACAATTTTGCAAATTGCTTTGAAAATTGGCAACAATTTTGCAAATTTTAAGGGTTTTCTACAATTTCGAGAACATAAGACTATTTTCTGCTTTGTTATTTTTGCATTATTTTTCATGTTGAAATAATTCTAATATTGTCCTTATCAGAAAATATTTTTCCTAAGCTGTATGATATCGCCAGCCGTTGTAGGTCAGTACTCGTGAACAATCTTCAGGGCTGCCACGTGCGGGTGGGTAGGTTATGCCCCGCACGAAGACAACTGATCAAGAGGGGCGCCATTTCAAGGCGACAAATAGTAATTTTTTAGACAATGCGTTAAATTAAATTATCAAATGCATGAATATTTAAATACATCAAGACAAGAAATGATAAGAAATGTTTGTACAGTTCATAAAGCAAAACTTTGCTGCAAATATTTCGCAATTTGAAATAAGCTGTAAAGTAAAAAATAAGCCACTTTTGCTTTGACGTACTATTACTATATGAGTGCTCGAATTTAGGGTGCGAGGCGCCCTCCCCGATCCGTTCCAATAAATATGACGAAAAATGGCAGAGAATGAGGGCGGGGGTATTTACTTTATGGACTACCCTACTTTATATGCAATAATATGAAATAAAGATATTTCTGTGAATACGTCTATTTTTTTCACGACGAAATTTTGTTGTTTTCCAAGTGTTGGATGGAAGGCTGTTTCACGGAACTTTTAGATTTTTGAATTAAGACAAAAATTGTGGCGCTTTCTCTGAAGTGCGGTCTGATGGAATTTTTGGTTGACAGTTTTTTTCTTTTTTTTAAATCCGCGGCCTTATAAAATTTTGATCTTTCTGCACTTCCACAACGTGCCCATTTATAACTCTAGGCCTGATGGTACTTCAAAGCAAGTTTAAATAGGTTCAGTGTGGTAAAACCGCCAATTGCCATTAGATGGCTATGAAAGCAAAAGATGGTTGGTAGCATTTTTATGGCGCAAGGACAGCCAGGGTCATTATGTGCTCAAAAACTAAAGACGAGAGAGTCATGATCACCCATGTGAGTTTTCCAAAGGATCGCTTTGCTTTCAAACATAATATTTTGTCTTTCATAGAACTTACCCTGAATAAATGCAAATATCGCAGAGCGATAAGGGTGGCTCCAGCTTTTAACTTTGCGGTTTTCATTTCGACATTTGTCATGGTTTTATTTGAAAGAATGAAGATTTTAAATTTATTCACGACATAAGAAAATTAAAGGAATGGAATGATGAAAAGTTATTAGAATACTGCGAAGATATACACATAAAAATAAGCGACAATAAAAATTTTGCTTGTCCGGGTATTTATGGCCTGACTTTGAATTAAAGGCTTCGTGATGTTTTATAAAAAGAGAGGTGTATTCTCACGATGTTTTAGAGTATTTTTATGAATATAAATTAACCGATACGTTTCAAAATAGACCATGTATTGCATGCTTATTTATCTCACCCATTACCTGTATTTTCCAGGAAATAGAATTTTCGAAACTAAAATTAATAAAAAAATATTTCGAGTGAAAAGTATTCTAAGAGCATCTTAACGATTATCAACGGCCTTTGTGGTGGCTAAATCTTGTGGAGGATAAATGTAGAATAAAATGACATATGCGCCAAGGGGTCTAAAAGGATGTATTATTGTGTCGTGGTCGTTTTCAAATAATTGAAAAAAAATATTTTATGGATGCTATATATTTTTACGTATACATTTATATGTTGTATTTGTTTTATTAAAGAAATAAAAATTTCTTGAAATTAATTTAAATTTTCAAATTATATTTTAAGGGGGGTGGGGTGGATTGAAATCCAACTTTGCACAAAGGCTTCCCCCGCCGCGTCTATGACAGTGTTGATGCTGTATAGGCACACTGGGGGGTGTTGATAGGGGTTGTAACCCCCATTGCAATGAAATTTTGTATGTTTAACATAAGAATATGTGAGTTGTAGCTCTGTAACCCCTCCCCCATTGAGTCTATAACCCCCCTTATGAACTTTCTGCGTACGCTTATGAATTAGCACAACCTACTTTAGCTTTAGTATCGACAGATGGCAATATAATTTTATATCACTTCTTTTTCTTACCGACAGATAGCCAGATTAATTTCTATAATTTTCTTTAACAATAAAGTTTATTTTATATATTTCTATCATATTTAATATTGGTTATAGCTTGTCGTTCGCTTAAACACTTTTTCATTACCTCGTTTCTTTATCAATTAAACCTTATCATGAATATGTACGTAAACGGAAACAACTAATATATAAGATTCGTAACTAATTGCGTTTGGTCTTGGAGCCACCGGCGAAAATGGCGGCCTTAATGTAAAATTATCATCTAATTATATCTGCTTATTTGTATTTCTGTTTCGCAATTGGTAGAAGTTTTAGTTTTTTCATTTTTTTATGTATTATTGCTTCTATAAAAAGTGCTTCTGTGAATGAAAATTTTTCGGCGTTTTTTTTTCCGAAATTTTCATGTCTACCCCGCGATTGCCTGGTGAATTATGCATACGTTTACCCCGATAAAATTACTGCCTTTATTATAAAGTATATTTATTTTTTATTTAGAAGTAAATTTGAAGTTTTAATGCAAAAAATATTACCAAACGTAATTCTACTGTGAAAATTCTGAATACTTCTCGCGCCATAACTACCACAAAATTTAACCGAGAAACAAAACAAGAAATTAGTTTTATAAATAAACAACAGTTGGACAATCAGTTACAAAAAACAACACCCTATTCATAAATCTCCATAAAACAAATCACCTTCAAAATAAATCCATTAAAGAAATTTAAATTTAATGGGAGATATAAAATTGGATGGACGGGGATTTTTTTTATGAAAATTACCTTTTCTTAGTTTTAAAGAGCATAACTTAAACATCAGTATTAAAATCTAAAGTGAAATTTCAACGGAATAAAAAACATTTATGATATAATAGGAAACTATTTTTTTAAAATGTTATTCTTTTGATACGATTATTTTTGTCTAGAACTAAGTCGTTAACGTAATGGCAACCATTTCTTTCAAGTTGCCGTGAAATTACAGAACAAAAAATACTTTTCAGGAGTACTTTAAAATGTTAATGTTTCTTTCTGAAGCAAATGTTTATTACTGCTTTCTGCAAATCGAAGTGTGTGTCGTTATTTATTGAAAATCAAAACAGAAAATTTAGTTCCGCAAACTATTCCTCTATTATGGAGATGAACATAATGAATATTAGACATTAGGCAGTGTATTTCGGAAATATATATTAAAAGTTAAATGAGGCAGTTATTACTTTACGAGTCCTCCTGTTCATGATTTTTTTTTTTCAAAAGTATGTTTTAATGAAGCAGAGAAATACAGTAATCTCTTTTAAGAACGTTATTCTAATTTACGACTATTTCTGTTTAGCGAATAGAGCTCAATTAAGAAAAACGTGAGGTCTGTGGACACAGTATAAGATGGGGACTTCTTACACGTGGTGAGTTTTAAACTCCTCTAATTTGGGGTGAACTTTCCGAAATAGTCCAGCAGAAGTAAAATTTTGCTTAAAAATTTTCTAGATACTGATCAAAGGTAAATAACTAAAATTCAACCTCTAAAAAGCAAAACAAAACTTCAATTTAGGGCCCCCCTAGGTCCAGACCTTGCAATCCTCGTCAGTAATCGAGCCCCGTTAAGGATAGTGTCTGCAGATAGTGATAAATGTTTCATATTTATTCATACTTAGCCGGTAAATGCTTCGTACAATTACATATCTTCCAACTACCGTATTTTTTCTGTTTAACGTCATTTTTTTATCCGTCCCTTGAAAGTCATTAATAGTCGAGAAATTACTGCATTACATCACTATCAATAGTAGGGAAATTACTGCATTACATTACTATTAATAGTAGGGAAATTACTGCATATCGCTATCAATTACAATAAATGAACTCTAAATATTCATAAACACGAAAATTTAGCCCAAGCCTCTTAGCTATGGGATATAGTGCTCTACAGTGTATTGTATAGCTAACAGACGGTACAGTACTTCAGTGTATTGCATAGCTAATACACGGTACAGTAATTCAGTGTATTGCATAAATAGAAGGAAGTAAATTACCACACTGTGTATATTTGCTCGGATAGAACTACATCCCCCACCTCTAATGACATTTTAAAAGTTTATAATACAGTTCATTTTCGTATTAATGAATACCAAGGACAGGGGAAAAGTGGTGTGTATCGGATTGTATATACTAGAATTGTGCAAAATCAGCCACTCAGTCGATACAGTCACAGTGACACCGATGTTACTCGGTCAGCATAAAGATTTTGCCTATCTCCTAAAGATGGGAGGAATCGTTCATTCAATCGGTCAATGAAAGATTTTGCTCATCACTGGTATGTACTTTTATGAAGCATTTGCCGGAACCAGAAAATGAAGTTCTTAAACATAAATAGTCATCAATTAGAAAGAACATCGGCTCTTCAACTGTGGTCGGCAAGATTCCCCGGTGTTCCACAAAATTTCGGAAAATACTAAAACAAGTGCATTTGCTCTTTAATGCTAAGAATAAATTATGAGGGGACGAAAAATTCTTTCCTTAAATAGTGAAAATTAGTGATGAAACACTAGAAATAAATATGTATGATGCAAATTCTGGGCTTTAAACTTTGAGTTAATTCTTGGGGGTCCGCGAGGGCGAGTGATCTCTGAAGAGGGTCCGCTGTCTAGGAAAGTTAAAGAACCGCTGAATTAGAACGATGCTGAAGAATCATTGTATTTAATTGAATGCAAATTAATTATAGTTTTCCCACAGACATTTTCAACTTTTATGAGTCGTTATTAATGAATATAAAAGACGAGGTTATTAAATATACACATATATATATAGGTTATTATATATTAATATGAGTATAAGACAAGTTTAGTTTTATTGGATATATTCACGATATTGATATGAGTATAAGACAAGTTTAGTTTTATTGAATATATTCACGATATTAATATGA
>QLNU02014176.1:78024687-78051946 GCA_006491805.2 Dysdera silvatica
ATTTCTTCATAACTGTAGCCTTGTTCACTTAATATTACTATTTTACATCGCTTCCTAGGTGACCAGTCAACTCTTTGCGCCATTTCTTTAATTTTATTACGTTTTACAAGCACACTAAATCAAAGAGCACAAAAAAAAAACAACCAACTTGATAGCAATTACAGAACACACTGATAAATGTCCTGTAACCTGTTGGCTCATTGCCAAAACAAGAGAAAACATGATTGGCTCATTGCCAAAACAAGATGACACCTGATTGGCTCTGTAAACACTCATGCTCATTGGCCACATTCAAATGAAGGAAAGCTACTTCATATAAATGTAAGCAAGCTGTGCTTCTTTTTTCTGGTTATTTGGCTATAACTTTTGATAGAATACAGATAATTGAACAAATGTTATTGCATTACAATCTTTATTAAATTACCTTTCTAATGATATATAATTTTATAGTATTGGTACAAAAAAAAGTGGTGTTATTAGCCATCAAACCTCTAAAATAAACTTTTTTCAAAGGGTTTCCACAATTTTGTCCACTACTGTATATATATCATCATCATATTCAACCATTATCTATCCACTGCTGGATGAAGGTCTCTCCAAATGCTTTCCACACAAGTCTATCCTGAGCAATTCGCTTCCACGTCACCCCAACCTGTTTTCTTATTTCATCCACCCATCTAGTTTGAGGACGTTTTCTAGGTCTTCGGTGGTCTCTTGGAATCCAGTTCAGAATTTCTGTTGTCCATCGTTGATCAGTTCTTCTTGCAATATGCCCAGCCCATCGCCATTTCAGCCCTTTTACTTTAACAATGATGTCCTCTACTCTAGTTTGCTCTCTCACCCAAGTGTTTCTTTTTCGATCTCTCCTAGTTATTCCAAGCATGCACCTCTCCATGCTCCTTTGCGTTGTCTGTAACTTTCGTATTGCTCCAACTGTTAGACTCCATGTCTCTGATCCATAAGAGAGGACTGGCAATACACACTGGTTGAAGACCTTTCTTTTTAGACACAAAGGCAATTTCCCCTTCAGGATAAAACTGTTTCTTCCAAATGCACTCCAGCCAAGTTTAATACGTCTGTTGAGTTCTTTCATAATGTTGCCATCCATTGAAATCAGCTGGCCAAGGTAAATATATGAATCAGCAATTTCTAGCTCAATGTTGTCAACTTGTATTTTTGTTTCCTCTACAAAATTATTGAACATGATCTTAGTTTTTTGTAGGTTCATCTTGAGTCCAACTTCTTTACTTCTAGTTGAGAGCTCCTGTACCATGTCTTGGAGTTCTGATGGGTTCGTTGAAAAAATAACAATGTCATCAGCAAACCGCAAATGATTTAAATATTCACCATTTATTTTTATTCCCTTGTTATTCCAATTTATCAGCTGAAAAATCATCTGTAAAGCAGAAGTAAAAAGTTTTGGAGAAATGGTATCTCCCTGCCTCACACCTTTACCAATTTTGATAGTTTTGGTATCTTTATGTAACCGAAATTTTCCAATTCCTGAAGTTTTGCTTCAGAAGCAAGGGATCGTCCATTAAACGTAGCCAAGGTCAATAACAAACGGCAGCCTGGGCCATTCCAGTGATTCTTAGCACCCCCTGCTTTCATGCCACACTGACCGCTGCCTTGATCAGGAGCACTCCAGCACCTGGAGACTAGGGGCCATGGTTTCTGGTGTGTCAACATAATGGAGGAATTAGCCATAATTTCACCACGCTGGCTAGACGGGTTGGTGAATTAGCCCTCCCCTTCCGCCTTTCTATCCGTGCAGCAAATATTAATTTGCCACATAAATAGAAAGCTCAGCCTGCACCACTTGAAGGCGGGGTAGGACACTAGGTTACTGGCCTGGCCGGTTCCACACATCGTCACATACGTTCAGCGTGTGGGTCTCCTTCCAGTTAGATACCAGCAACCCTTTTGCAGGCCATATATATATATATATATATATGCGAAGATATATTAAGCGAATTGCTCAGGATAGACTTGTGTGGAAAGCATTTGGAGAGACCTTTATCCAGCAGTGGATGAATGGCGGTTGAATATGATGATGATGTTGATGATGATATATATATATGATATTGTTTGTATGTACCCAATTTAATTCCATATGGTTAAAACATATGATTAACAAGAGTTGAACAAGTTGATTTATGCACGGTTTTCTTTAACAACCATAGGCGTTTTGATACCAACATTGCAGAATTAACATTTTCTCAAAACTGATAAGCGCTTTCTAAAATCCAACGTGATTTATCTTTCCACATCTGGAAGAGTGTCAAGATCACCACTGGTTGCTTTTCGGGATGCCCCGGAGCAAGAAAGATGCTAGGTGGATGATTGGGACTCGGGTGGTTTCCCGCTAAAAGGTTGGATGACGCCATTGATCGCCAGCGCCCTCATCCTTGCGCGGCCCAAATGGGGATGGCACATCACTTGCGCAATGTGAATCCTCACCCTTCCCATATGAACAAGCACACGCGGCAAAACGTCCTGGATCGCGAATCTACTCGACGAGTAACGAAAATCCTTCCCGTCTGGTCCTGGAAAAGGCGCCTAAGCGTAAGGTGTTAAGTGTCCTGTTTTTCGGTTTCAGTTGTGGAAATATTTCGTCGCTCGCGGAAGGTTTAAATAAAATTAAATATCCTTCCGCCACTTTTCCAACGATAAAGGATTATTTGCAATTTCCATCTTCGGAATGCAATGCGCTATTTGTCATTAATTCATTTCCGATTGGCGTGGATTAACGATGAGAATTTATCCTTAACTTGAATTAGTTAAGGAATTATTGAAATCTCTCAAAACAAGGGAATAAAATTTGCAAATAAGTCATTGCGGAATATTCAGTGATTATAATTTTTTTTGTTTGTTTATGCAATTTTCCCCTATCTTAGGGAAAATTGCTTCGGATTAATTTGAAACCATTTTCTCGTGTTTTGCCATCTCAGATGAAAAAATAACCTAAATATTTAATTTTGTAAACGTTCAAAATTAAATATTCTCACGGAAAAAAGTGTCCACAGATGGGATGTAATTTTTTGTGATAGTTCATTTTTAATGTCCATTAATTTCGGATCGCAACTTTGAGGTACAGATTTTTTACAAAATTGAGAAGACGGCCGAAGGACACAAATGGTTTTCATACTTTTATAAGGATAATAGATGAGTGAAAATGGGATTAGCAGGATTTACCCATTAATAAGCTCGATTAAACGCTTAAGCGGCAAAATTGGTAAGTGCTTCCACTTGAGTTTAAAGTGTTTTACTTTCTGCAAAGTAGTTGCCCAATGTCAGACAACATGAAGTTTGTTGTGATTCACTTTTTATTAAAGAATTTTGTAAAACGAATTCTACTTTAATGTAATATTATAAAGGCTGGATTGATATATGTAGTTTAAACCTACGGATTCATGCACAGGTGACCCGAACAAAGATGGAAGTTTTAAAAGAAATAATTGATCTTGCTTTGATCTATGTGTGTGCAGTCGTTGAACAGTTTGTAAGGCAGTGAGAAAACTTCTTGCATTTTAAGAAAAAACCACATGTCAACCGTTGAGATTTTAATTAAATCTAAAATTCTGGAAGCGATTTTATTCTAGCAGTACATATTTAAAAATCCATATGGGAAAATAATTCGTAAAAAATGATTCATAATTCTAATCTCGATTTAGTGTTCTCAAGATTTTGTTGATGGAAAGATCATTTTCTACATTCCTTAAAGCAATCACAAGCGCGAATATTGAGACGTATATAAAAAGGCTGAGAAGTGTGAAATACATAGCTTTGCTCAAATGAAAGGCATTTTACCTACGAGCTATTGATATAGAAACGAAAGTAAAATAGAAATCTCTCAGAGAGGTTGTACATTTTACTCAACGCTACAAATTTTTTTCATAAAGTGATGCATCATCTGGCGTCTTTTAATTGTGAAGTCTGTAGAAAATTGCTCATATTCATGGTAGATCATTTTGCACAACGATAACGATGATACTAATCGAGGAATCGATTAACACACATCGTGAAAAATAAAATAAAATCCCATATCGATTTCCACTTCGTTTCTGACTACTGAATTTACGGCGTTATTTTGTTTAAGACTTGGATTCGCTAGGTTTTACTTAGATTGGTATAAAATATGACGAAACGGCGTAGTGGAGGAGGTGGTGGTGGCAGTGGAACTGGTGGAAGCGGTGCTGATATCAGAAACGGACCATGGGAAAAACTGATGCAAAAATTTTACCAACATCAGACCGAAGAACGAACAAGACATACTACGGATAAAAATAACACATCTGGAACCAGGTAAGATGTATTTTGGTTGTTAATTAAATTTTATTTACCGAAGACATCTATTTTAAATAATTATTTCACGCATGTCAGCCAGTTAATGAAGGCTGTGACTCTCTGTATTATGTTTATTTTCCCATGTTTATTATGCAAAGTGTAAGACGTATTGTTGCTCGGCGAAGAAATGCAGGAAGTTTACTTTGTTTAGTTATGTGCAAATGACTCGCCGTCCAAAGAACACATTAGTTTATGCGTCAGGTCTTTGTTGACCTATTAAGCAATATTATTATATATAAATTAAAATATTTAAAATACAAATGAATTAACACCAGGACCCTTTAGTTCGTTGTAGAAACCTGCCTTAGTTGGGGAGACTAAAGGTAAGGAAATAGGGGCCCTCTGTTTGAAGCTTCCTTTTTAATAAATCAGATATCTTTTTATTTCCTTATGAAACAAATTGTGCATTTGTTTCCTCCGCGCACTTTCTGGGGACACCATTAGTTTGCTGCCTAATCCATAAAACTAAAATTAAAAAAACAGTGCAAACCACAAACACGGCACTTCTGAATGGAGTTAACCTTTATTACTGAGTAGTTTTACTTGTGCATTAATAGTATTGACACAGCAATTTTTTTCCCTCTTTTGCATCACACTATCTAAAAAAGGTTTTGAAAATGACATGATGCAATAAATTTGTGTATAAAACGAGGGAAATCGTAAAAGTTTATTTTTCACTGTGCGGAATCCGAAAAAGGAGAAAATGAAACTTCAAGGGATTTTAAGAATTTCGAAATGAAAGCTCAATTTCAAAACACACTTATCAATATCATCCAATAAATATTATCCGAAATTTTTTAAAAGGTAATCAGTAAAAGTGTTTTCTCTACTGTTAAAGGTTAAAATCCTTTATTTTTGCATCATACTACCGTTCCAGGAAGTGAAAATTTAAGCAGCTGTCTAGCGCAGAATATTTCTTACGAACTATTTTGATACTGAAGTCTTCCATAAAGTGGCCGTGCTTTCTAAAATGAAATGGGTGATGTGATGATTTCATTGTATGGAATGACCCTCACATTAAGGAAGGAGATGGTGAGGCAAGAGATAAAGGCGCAATATATTCAGGGGCACCAAAAGGTAAAGAGCGAGGACTTTTTTTTAAGTTTAAGATATGCCAAGGAGCGTTGAATTAATATTTATTGTTTCTGGAACGCGGAAATTTTTATTTTAATCCTATCCTAAATTTTTATTCATTAATGCGTATTAAAGAGAGGGAAAAGGTAAATATATGAAAACATAGGTTTTTTTTTAAATTAATGAATTTTATATTTATTTCTTAATATAAGCTCTATGAATTTTATTCATTTCCTATATATATATATATATATAAATTGTTGCGTCTTCGTTGTAGAAGTTATAATAGTTCCATATTCACACTTGTTCTTGCATATTAAGATATATTTCGTTGGTATAAGGGTTTGTTTTCATCTTACTATGATATGGTTACACTCATATTGCATAAAATACTTTTTACTGGAAGACTCTCTTAATTAAAACGCATAAATAGTGGAGAACTTGAACAATTTAAAAGAATTTTAATATAATTTTAATCAACATGACATACGTCTTGTTTTAAATAATTTTTAATAGCAAAACAGGTATAAAGTTTGGTTCAGATTCATTCGAATTCTTGGTGTATTTCTTATTCTATTCTTTGATGGCAGAATTTTTTTATATATCATGTATAAATGACTTGTGTTCCAAAAAGTGGTCAGAACATATTAGCGTATTTAGTATATTCAATTTAATGGCATTAAAGTAAATAACTTTATTAATCTGCGAAAATTAAATTACGTTCATACGTTTAATTGAATTTATATAAATTTGGTTATTCAAAGTTCTTTTCTCTGTAAAAATGCACGCATACCTGCACTTTATTTATAATGTATATTTGGAAAAATGAAAAATGTTTAATCAAGGAAAAATGATAAATGATTAATTAGTATATTTATATTTTAATAAAACGCTAAGTTTTCGTAATTTTATTCAAACTGATTTAAGGTCTAATTACTAAATGTTTAAGTTAGATTATTTAGAGTAACTTTAAAAATTAAATTATATATGTATAAATGTGATTAAAAACAAAATTATATATATTTTGATCCACTTTAAGTGAAATGCGCATAATTAGGATAGAAACTTATCTATATACTGTAGGACTTCAAATCTTTCCCTTGTGCTAAAATGGACGAGGTGATTAGTCATATAATACATTGCACAATAACAAACTGATGACATAAGACATGTGATCGTCAAAGTTGGGTCCCTTAAAAAAATGAAATGTCAGAAAAACTTTTCTCGCACGGTAATGGGCACACGATCAAGAGCCATTTGCTACTGAGCCAAATGAGGAGGCGTTTTATTTTAGGTAATTAACACTGAACTACATTTTAAGAGAGCCGTTCTTCTTATTTCAAACTTAGCAATCTAAGAGCCTATATTTTTAATTAAGATTATTTCAATATAAGGAAATAAACCTACACACTTTATTTACTGCGTCATGTTTTCTCGTAAATTAAAAAAATTATTATTATTATAATTATATATGCGCAACATCCATCTTTATTTTAGCTGGGATTGTCCTTCGATTTCGGTTTCTTCTTAAGTACTTGAGATGAGATACCATAGGTATTTGCTCAGGACATTGGCAGATCCAGCGAGGGGTGGAGGGGGCGATTGCCCCCCCCTAGGGTTAAATAGGAAAATAAAGACGATGAAGAATATTTTATGTGTTGTTTGTTAAGACTGTAATAAATAAAAGTCTTACACTAAAGTCTCCAAATCTTGGAGAAATGCGATCCAGACGTTTTTCCACGAATCTTCAAGCTACTCGTCTTTCAAACTGCATTTTCAGTAAGTATTGCTTCAGCAGAACGTAGTTTTTTATCCTTGAAGCGCCGTTAAACTTGGCTTCGAACGCGGATGACAGAAGAGACTTTTAATACACACCCACAGAGACATTCATATTGATGAAAATAAAGTGATTGACAAATTTTCAAAGAAACCAAGATGGCTCGACTTTGCACTATAAACTTCAAGTTTTTTAAAAAGTTGCTTGTTATAAAAAAAGTAAAATAATTACGATGTTTTTGTAGTTTAAATTTAAACTTGTTCTATTAATTACATTGTAAATTATCGTTTTGGTTATTGTATATGTCTCCTTTACTAGCTTATCCTTCTGTCATACTTGACTATAATCTACCCTAAACCATATAGTTTAATTAAAGAAAAGCCCAGCTTTAATTCATTGTCGTAAATTAAATATTTTGGTGAGTATAAAGCAGGGTTGTCCAACCTTTTTGGGTAGCGGGCCACTTAAAGAATTTTCACGGATCTTGTAAGCCAGCGGTTTCTTAAAAAAAAGGCAAAAAAAATTACACTTAACAGCCCCCTTTAGAGTTTTTTCCAGTTATTTGTTTGTGCACGTGCAATATAGAAATGGGTCACCTATGCATTCTCCGCGATTTTTCCATATTTTTGAAAAAAATCTAAAATTTTTGTTTGGGAAACTTTTTTTATTTCAAACAGTTGTAGGCAAGCCAGATAGTGGCCTGCGTGCCATATGTTGGACAACCCTGGTATAAAGGAAGGCTAGTAATATAACAACATTTACCTAAACTATTTAATAGTCCAAAACTAAAAATTGTTTCGGCGAGGGTTGCCGAAACCGCCCCCCCCCACGTAATAACATCCTGGATCCGCCCATGGTTCGGGATGTCAGCAATTCCAAATAAAGCGGTCTTTTTGAAATACTCGTAGTGTAATCTTGTCTATTCTCAATACGTTAAAGGGATGTTGAAAATTCGTTGGGGTTTCACATAGTGCGCCCATTACAATGGGGTTTCAATCATGATTACAATGATTTTTGCTTTTTTCTACATAACCTATCAATTTCCATCTATCAATCTTCATATTTGGTGAATTTTCAATTTTTTTATTTTCAATATGTGGGTCTCCAGGTACTGCTACATCTATTATCGGCTCATACTTCTTTTCCTCTCTCTTTAAGTCCGACGTATTAGGTACTAGCTGCATGTCGGTTTGAATTCAGAAATTCCATAATATTTTGGTTCAGACATTTTCAATAAAATTTCCAGCCGTGATGTCCCACCGGTTTTTGTTGACTTGTATATTACTTTTATGACATAGTATATATTGAATAATTTACGCTATTTTATTTCCTTTTTCCATATACTTTACGTAGAGCTTTTTATTTTAATTATTATTATGAGTTGAATCGGTATTGTAATTCTTTTGAATAGATATAATTATCTTGTAGCTTTTTCACTGCTACACGAATTAAAATGTGAAAGTTTAGCTGCAGAAACCATCCTAGAAAAGAAGTTATACTCACTAAGCTATACAGCAGCCATACACGCTTCTCCTACCAACATCTGTTGAAGGAGGAAGACACCCCGAACTGTACTACATGTATTCAACCATTAAATGTTTTGCATATTTCATCCTGTTACATAAATTTTACCCAACAGTGTCGTTTTATTTTAACTGAAATAATTTAACCTCCGTGACATTGCATACAATTTATTTAGTTATAGAATAATTTTTTTTATTTGATTTAATTTTTTGCACTCTCATCTGATTTTATTGCACGATTCGTTTTTATGGTATTTAATATACTTTTTACCTTTATATACAGTCTAATTCGTCTTTTATTTTAAAACCGTGTGTACGACCTCACTTTGTTTAGTGCAGAATGTCCCTTGCTTTCTGTCAGTCATAAAAATTCATCACAGTCATAAAAATTCAACCAAGCTTCATCTTTGCACAAAATGCAAGGAGTTCCAGGTATTACTCCATACACTACTATGCTGATTACACAAAGGTAGCGAAATGTAAACACGGTTATATGTTATATTAAAAGGGTTCATATATTTGCTTGAATTTGGAGAATGCTGGTTAGCGCGAATCCTGGAATTACACTTTTACATTAAAACTGAAAATTTTTGCTTCATAGCAGAACAAAGGAGATTTTTTAACATACGCGTATGTAATTCATGTTATTAGCTTGAAATGCTGCCATAATCTTGAATACGTACGTTATGCGTAATTCCAAATATTCTGGCAACATCATTCACTTTTTGGCCTTTTTCTTATCTCATAATAACTCTTCCTATATCTAATCATCTAGATAACATCTTAAGAACTTAACAAAAATTTCTCATTTGTATACTCTACTCTTTTGCATCAAGATTTTTATTCAAACACGATGCGCCTACTAACCTCCGTTTTGCTTTTTAGCCGTTGAACTGCTATTGCACAGTATTTATGGGTGCGATTCGAAAATCCACATGTGCACCAGCTTGGTGCTGAATGTTCACTGTTTCGCCATTTGTCACAGTTTTTTGTCTGGTTTCGTGGATGCAACTTTCAGAAACAATTTCGATCCTCAGATTTTGGACACCAGTGCACAATATTTTGCTGTTACATTTCCGGAAGAATAGGTTTAAATGCAACTTGAATTTGGATTTTAAAGGTTCTTTGGGACTCATTCAAATATTGCTATTCAAGTTTGATATGTTGTGAAAATTGTTTTATTCACAATGAATAAATAGTATTTAAAATTTTTTACATTACTTAAGTATTCTCAATTATATTTGGTAATTGCTTTCACTTTAAGATTTCGACGCATATAGCATGATGAATAACAACAAAATAAAAACCGCTTTGTTTTGCCTTGCACCTGATGTTATTTACTCATGAGCTTTTGACTCAATATAATATTTGTCCGTGAATTAAATCAGTTTATTATCACATGTTTCCGGTTCATTCCAACCTTCGTTGTCCTTGCGTCAGAGAGCGCAATCAGTTCTTCACATGTTGTCGAGTCACTGTGATTTTTGTTGTTCGTGCATCAGAGAGCTCAATTAGTTCATCGAGCCATTATGATCTTTGTTGTCCGTGCATCAGAGAGTTCAATTAGTTCATCTTTATATGTTCCTCGTCCATCATCATCATCTTTGTTGTCTTTGCGTCTGAGAACCCAGGCAGTTTATGTTCACATGTAGCCCATCATGCTCACATTAGCCACGTTCCCATTAGCCCATCATAACCTTCGTTGCCCTTGCACGCAAGAACCCAATCAGTTTACCTTCAAACGTTCCTAGTTTATCATCATCATCATCATCATCATCATGTCTTTGCGTTTGAGAACCCATTCAGTTTATCTTAACCTGATCATCAAAACTTTTGTTGTTCTTGTATGTGGGAACCCAATTAGTTTATTTCCAATCGTTCCTAGCCTATCCTGACCTTTGTTTTCCTTGAGTCACTGAATTCGATTTAACTTCGCATGTTTAAGTTCAAAGTTCACCTATTGTGATTCTCTGTCCATTCAAAGCGCTATTTTTCGTCTGCTAGGAAGAATAGCAACCGGATAATCCGCTAAATTTTCCAGATAGCCGGTCGAAGTTTAAGGATATAAAAGCTCAAAGCAAATAAATATTTGAATTTCATTGATTACAAACAACTTTTCTACGTTTTTCCCATACGAAGTATCTCATTCGAAAATTACTTCAAAATCGGGAAACCCAGAATTTTGTAGGTGTGTAAAAATATAATCAAAAGGGATGATGTACTAGGGTAAAAGGGAGATATGTACGGTATGGTTTATTCATAAGATTCATAAAACCTCCACTGATGGAACCAAAGCATTAATAAAATTTATCTTCTAGTCTGAAAAGTTGCGAACAATTTCATAAAAAGTTTTGCTCACGTTCTCTAAACAAAAAATAAAATGTAGAGACTTTACACAAAATAAAGAGGGAAAAACTTTGTGTGTCTTAATTTTGCTTTAATTATTTTACTAATATAATATATATTATTATTTTATTCATGTTTGTTATATTTATTATACTAATTATTATTAATTACAAATTTAATATTAAATTATATAAATTATTATTAATTACAAATTTAATATTCAAATTATATAATTTATTATTAATTACAAATTTAATATTAAAATATATAATTTATTATTAATTACAAATTTAATATTAAAATTATATAAATTATTAATTGCCAAATTTAACATTAGAAGTATATTTATTATATTAATATATATTTTATTAATGTTTATTATTTTATTATTAATTATTTTATTAATTACTTTTAGCAACAAAGAGGAAATAAATAATTCTGGATTGAATGAAATGAAGAGTACGTTTATGGCCTGCACTGTTTCCTTCCCAAACAAAACAATGGGAAGGCTGGTTTCTGCAGAGATGTCGTACAAAAACTTAAGTAAATTTGTTCCACGTTTAAGCCTTAAAATCAACGTTCATCCGTAAAATTCTTCATCAATCAGTACAGCTGACGTAAGATCATTTTTAAACACTTAAGTACTACAAGCCACGGAGCCGTCATTACTAACTGCAAATAATTTATAACAAGGTTTGAATTTTTAAAATAATTAATAAACTGTTTGTTTTATTTTTTAATATTAGTTACGCAAAATAATTTTTAATATTAAATTTTGATTGATATTGCTTATGTTTTCAAAATTTTTGTACTCACCTGTAAGTCAATTAAAAGGTCCTAAATAAACTTTGGAAACGCGAAACATGTTAAAAGACATGAAAATTTTTCTTTATGGCGGTAGTAATGCCATATGATTAATTACACCGAAAATACTACATTAAAAAACTCACCTTGAATAATACATTCCATCGCTATGAAACCTTGTAGGTACAATAAATATGTAAAGATAAAAACAGGTAATGTTTTCATTGAAAAATAACTGTACATTAGAAAACCATGGTAAAGTAACAGTCGGACCTTAATACATAATAAACCTTATTTTAGTAGAGACACACATGGAGGTATTGAGCTCGCCCACCAACTGCTTTGAGCTTTTTTTTTAATCCCAATGAAAACGCGGGCGCTTTGCAAGAGACCTTCATTTTTTCGATTTCTTTAGAAGTTTCTTAATTTCGTCGCATTTTTCCCCATTGAGTTTATTTCTTAATGTTTTTCACTTATTCTTCTTAGTCTCTTTATTCTCCTTTTTATACGAACATAATGTTTGGGATATGAGCAGAAGATGTGGTTTTTTGTCTTTTCAATTCTTCATGTACTTTATTTTCAAAATATAACAAGAGCAATTTTATTACATATTTTGGGTTTCCTTTTACATACATAGCATGTAGAAAATTCCCATAAAAAAGTATTTTTATTATAAGAAATATAATCCTTAATTTTTGAAAATTTAGACTTTGCCATGAAAGGAGTGGTAGGAATTTGGAAAGGATAAGCAAGTTATTGAGTACAAAAAAATACACTTTACTCTATTAGATATTCAAAAATATGGGATACAGAAAATTAGTTTAAAATACTTTTACGTTGAACTTTATTCCAGAATACATAGAAAAAAATGTTCTTTATTAGTACTAAGACTTCACGTTCAAACCTTATTTTAAAAGATATTATTAGATATTCGAATTGTTCTTTTTTTAAAGGCCGCACGCAATTCGACAGCTGTACTTTTCCCATATCCCTGGGAAAATTGTCCTTAAAGCTTTTTCATCATGGCGTCTGTTTGTATGAATATTTTTTTTTCTAATTTTAATTTTCGGAATTTCCAATAAGATAAATATAACAATCTAACGGAAAAAGCGATGCAAATCGCAGCTTTTGACGAACAATTCGGCAAAACTAATTTATGGTAGTAGTTTAAATTTTTGATTCCTTTATTTGCGAACTTTTGATTTCTGTTTTCCGATTTCTGCATAATTAAATTTCCTCGTATTTGTTAGTTTCCGATTTTACTGTGATTAGATTTTCTCCTATTTGTTCGTTTCCGATTTTCCCGTGATTAGATTTCCTCCTATCTGTTCGTTACCGATTTGCGCGTAAATACATTTTCTCCCCCTATTCACGTTACGAGATATACAGTTTTAAAGTAGATAATCAAATTAATTTAATGAAGATGATTTTTTAGAAAAGATGAACATCACCCAAAATTTTCGTAGATACCACTTTTGTTGCATTTGCCATTGCTGAAAAAAAACGGAAACACCATTTATTAAATCCTGTATTGTGGCATGCAGACAGAATGTAGAATTCTCTATTCAGGATCGAGTCTTCCTTTTCATATTCCTCTTTCAGAGATTAATTTTCCAACTCTCATCTCTCTTTTTCCCATCTGGCATATTTCTCCTTTTCCACCTGGAGTCGCGCATGTATATTTGCCCCTGAATGTACATGTAAAACTCTAAAGAAAACAAAATGTAATGATAACTGTAATTCTTGTATTGTAAAGTAGATTCCAAAATTGTAAGTAGATTCCAAAGGACCATTAAAGATCAAGGAAACGTCCTCAGATTGGATGGGTAGATGAAATTGGAAAACTGGTTGAGAGATAATACGGAAATAACTTGCGTAAGATAGACTCGTGTGGAAAACACTTGAAGGGTCTTAATCTGGAAACGGATGAATAATTGTTGAATATTCGATGATATATTCATTTTTGCTGCTTTTTTAACGCGGACTTTAGTTATAACTTTATCTCTACCAGATGGTGAAAGTTTAATTATGGCCTTATTTTAAATGCTTCTTTGTTTTTAACATATGAAATGATAATATAATTATTTTAATTGTATTTCATTCCTCCGTAGTTTAGCATTTATTTTGCCGCTTATACATTTACTAACTTTAGCAAATCTAGTGCCTATCTAGGGAGTATAAGCTCAATTAATTTAATTAAATTTCAAGGCTTAACAATTATTTTACCTTTTGATACTTTGGGATACTGGAACATATTTGATAGAACCTATTATCCGTACAGGTAAACCTTTACAACTGTACAAGTTGAACTTTACAACCGTACAAGTTGAACTTTACAACCGTACAAGTTGAACCTTACAACCGTACAAGTTGAACTTTATATAATCTATTATTATATCTATATATTATTATATAAATATATTATATATTTAATGTAACTAATTAATACAATATATATTTTTTTCATACACTGTTATGTTGATGATGATGATACGGAGAAAGAACGCCCCTTTTAAAAGTCTGTATCTGCCTCTGCGCCTCAGATCTGCTAATTGTCATATTATGTCGGCTATCCAAAGCAGTGTTTCTTAACCTTTTGTACTTCACATACCCCATGAGAAATGTGCATGTAACCGGAATATTTCTTGTACAAATAGCTAAAACTAAACATGTAGTGTAACAATAGGGATATCTTAAACACACACACATACATACACATATAAAAATATATGCGCATGTCGAATTTTGTACTCACTATTTCACATATATCGATAAACTGAAAGAATGGCGTGCATAGTTTAACAAATCGTATGCAATTATGAACATTTTACTAGATATTTAGTGAGATAACACTAGATCTAGTTCCTTTTGAGCTCTTGTGAGTATACCCTAAAGTTTTATCGCGTTTTCCACATTGAGAAACTCCGGTTTAAATTACCAAACTGTAGCGAACTGGCATTAAAATCGACACACTTAAATCAACCATGTCTCCTTAGAATTTATACGGAAATCCTGTTAGATGGGAATGTTAACGCATGGCTATGAAGAGCAGCAAATATATTCCAAAATGCTTCTCCAGATGAATTCATCTGTTGCAGTCAGTTGTGCGGAAGACCGTTGTCGGAGGCGGATCGTAAGACACAAGAATACCGTTGCCGGAAACGGATCGTGAGACGCTGGAGGAAATGGAAGCCCAGCGCTAGTTCAGTTTCTATAGCAGTGACGTAATGTAGTTAAAGCGCGGCAACACTGCCGCGGAGTGATTGTATAAATTGTAATGTGGCAAGAAATCACAGCAGAACTTTTTTCGTTTAGCTTTTGAGATCTATAGTCTTGATTCGTGTTGATTGCGAGTAAGGTGCTGTTCGTTCTATAGCAATGGTTCCCAACTTAATTTAATCCGCGGACCACTTTTCCACTTCGATTTTACCCGCGGACTCTGCGAAAAATTCTCACGAGATCAAGGGCGGATTTAGCTGGTAAGGCTATCGCCCCCCTTGAATGAAAATTTAACATTGAAAAGATGCAAGGTAAAGGTCCATTTAGGTATCATTTTCAAAACTCAAGTCATTAATCGCCCCCCGAATGACCTTTAAATCCGTCCCTACACGAGTTGACTGCAAGACCTTAATAAAAAAGGGGAGCCGGGTATTTTTATTTGTGGGGGAGATATAGATATATAGAAATAAACAGAACAATGTTGCCAACAGTGAAGCCAAACAAAGCAGTGCTGTCAAGGTGAAATCCCTAGTGGCATCAATGGAAAGTCCCTACATTTCACCAGAAAGTCCCTACATGCAACAGCGTAGCAGCTTTTCTTCAAGAGTGTGTGTATAGGGGGTGGGGGGGAGCAAAATACTAAAAATATACCATCCGTTATATTTTTATATTTAATTTTAATGTTTAATAATAATAATTGTTCGTTAATAACAATTTTTTTTCAATAATTTATTTTTAAATAATGACCCGTCTCGCGGACCATTTGGGACTCTTTGGCGGACCACCAGTGGTCCATGGACCACCAGTTTGGAACCACTGTTCTATAGTAATACTTCTAAGAATTTAATTCTTTTAACATGTTTTGTTCGGATAGATAAATATTTTGTTGTACACTTTCAGTTTTATAACACAGCTCCATTTTCTTCTTCTTACAGCATCGGTTGCAAATCTGAACTTTCTATGTCTAATGATTTGAACGAGCCACAGCGACACACCCACCCATTTCGATCTATTTTATTTAAAATAACACACTTATAAATCACTCAACTGCATAACAGAGTGTAGACACTACGCAGTAAATTAAATAAAAAAACAGTAAAACAACGTTCTTAGTATGCATAACGCATAACTTAGAAGCATCATACGCACTAAAAACGCCTTTTTACTGTTTTATTACTCAACCGCATATAGCAGCCAATGTGATCACGTGATACGATGGCATCAAAATGGCGTATGCATCAGCTTTCCTTTTTAGGAACTTTAGTCAGTACGATGATAAATTTGCAGGCACGGAAATTTTCACTAGACAATTTCAAAAAGAAATAAAATGATTGGTGAGTAAGAAGAAAATTCACGAATTATTGAAATTTATAGAATATCCCAGATAGTAAAGGCCGTCCTGGGGACGTTCTGGACCTCGGTATTTGGTCCTTGGACGTAGTGGATGTTTTTTGGACAGCCTTACGACGTCATTTTAGGACGTGCGGACGACATCGTTATAGGACGTCCTGAGGATGTCATGTTCACGTCCGTGTTTAGGCCATCCTATAGCAGAAGTCCTGAAGATGTCCAGAATTTACGTGTTTTCTCCTGGTACGTAATGAGTGTTTTTCGCACGTTCTCAGGACGTCCTTGTACTTTTAAGACGGCCGGAGGACATCGTTATAGGATGTTCAGAGGATGTTCCATTCAAGTCCTCGTTTGGATTACCCTGAAGCAAAAATCCTGGGGAGATCCGGAGAATATCCTATTCAAGCCCTTGTTTAGATCATCCTATAGCAGAAGCCCTGGGGACGTCCTGAGGAGGTCCAGAACATCCGTATTTGTATGTAAAGGATGATTTTAGCACATGCTCAAGATATCCTATTCACGTCCTTGTTTGAGTCATCCTCACTGGCGTACGCAGTGGGGGGTGGATGGGGGTTGTAACCCCCATTGCAATGAAATTTTGTATATTTAACATAGGAATATGTGAGTTGTAGCTCTGTAACGCCCCCACTGAGCCTACGATCTCTCGTTATGAACTTTCTGCGTAAACATCTAGCCATCCTACAGAAGAAATCATCGAAGTGTCCTCTGAAAAACATATCTGGGATGAAATTTTTAACCGCATAAAATTTTCAAATTTTGATACATTTCGTGCATTTGTCTGTTTATTTGTTTGAATTTTTATGGTGTAGGAGCATCTGGGCTATACTGCTCCAAGCGTGCATTTGTCACGATCAGACATTGGAGAAGCCATGTCTGTATACAGTGAAAATCGTTTATAACGATGCCGGTTATAACGACCAACCGCATATAATGACGGAATTTTTACAAGAAGTTTGGTTTGCTATTCTACTCCATACTAAATATATCGGTTATAACGACATCGTATATAACGACGAAACCTGCTATAACGACGGCGATTTTGTAGTCTACGTAGATTCTAAGTAGGGAAATTCGTATCGGATATAACGACGCGACTTGACAGTCATAAAGCAGAACCACGTGGGTTAGTTATTAAAATTTAAAGTTAGTTATCAAAATTTAAGCGTTATTCTAATCTTGTTTATTTACAAATGTCCGAGAAATTTTTATTACTGCTAAACCTGAATATTAAAGATAGTGAACTTAAAAAGTGATTTATTAATTGAATATCACGAGGGTCATATTCTTTAGGAGTCCATTCTATTTTTTCAGCGTAGAGCCCACAAAACTCTTAAACCGGCACTGTTCTGAAGTCATTAGTATAATATAATAAATATTATTCATTAGATTTGTTTTCTACATTATATACTTTAGTAGTATTTTCTACAATTTTTTCAATTTAAAAAACTAAGAAAGTACTATGTACTTAGTTTGGCTATAACATAATATAAACGGAAATTAAATTCATTATAATTATGTTTTTATTTAATTTTGAAACCAAAAAGTTTAATACTTTCTACTATCAAAATAATTTATAAAACTCTAGAGTGCATTGCTATAGGCTACTATGATTTTAAAAAGATATCGTTTATAACGACCGAATTTGCACGGTCCCTTGAAGGTCGTTATATCAGATTTCCACTGCATATTCGAAGGTGTCCGCTATTTAGAGGGGCCCGTTATTTATACATGTCCATTATTTGTAAGCGTTAGGGCATAGCATATATATCTCTCTATGACGGACACTTTTCCCGTTAACAATTCCAAAGCTTTTTATGCCCTAACACTTCCAAGTAGCGGATACCACTGAATAACGATCATTTCTGAATAATTGACAAATTCTCAAATCCTGAGGTGTCCGTTATTCAGAAGTTTTACTATATACGCTATATAGTAAAATCTCATTTAATGGTCACCTTTCTGGGATTACAGCGACGCTTTCGGCGGCCACCTTCCCCCGCTTTTTTCTTGTTTCACACTTCCTTCTTTAACGGTCATCCCTAAACAACGGTAAGTTCGGAAGATATTAATAGAACCCTAATCCTATGGAACTTGTTAACAAGTTAACTGTTATTCCGAGGTTGCACTGTATTCATTTGTGTGTGTATACTTTTCCACCGGGTTTGACATCAGGGTATGAAATGCTTTTTATGGGAGTCGTTGTGGCATCAGTTGCTTTATGTACCTCCAGTTCCTGTTTCCGAGCCTTCTGAGTGGCATCCGTTTTTTTGTTGTATTAGTATAATTTTTTACGAGTAGTGGATTCACTTTAACAGTATTGTATAATGTGTTCTATATATAGCTTTTCATTATATTTATTCAGAATTAATTCTTTAATATCTGAAAGAAAATTCCCTTCTTCGTCTGACCGCAAAGAAGCTTAGCTACTGATGTGTGTGTGTAATTCAGCACCACGTATAGCACCAATGCGAAATTGGAAATAAAGATATATTTAAACAAAGATTAGTTGAGCAAATACAGTAGATTCACGATATAGCAATCTTGATAAGACCCTCACTGCAGCAGGGACGTTATATAAAAAAAAATTCTTTTCTGATTTCGCAATTATATGATCGCGGGGGGCTTGGTAATTTGTCATCATATCGTAATGAGACGCTAGAAAGTGTGTGCCTACCGTATTTCTTTAAAATTTGTTTTTGAAACTAACAAGATTATAAAAATTACACATTTTTTATATACAATTTTAATTAGCAAATCACGTAATATGGATTGAGACAGTTTTATTCTGGATGTAGGGGAGATAACTTACCACCTGAAATGACATGATGTCACTGCTATGAAAAAAGTAAATGAGCAGCAAAATTGAAGGAAATGTTTCATTAGTTAGAAATTCGGATTTGTAAGCTGTTCTAATAACGGGTTTACTTCATAATCATTAAAAATATATAATAAGTATAAATATTATATATATAATAATTAAACGTTATAAAAGTCTATAAAGGATTTATAAAACATTATTAATATCAGCCTGGGTATTTGCTGAAAAACACAATTATGAGCTAAGACATTCTGTAGATTACACGCGTTTTTTGTGATTATATATAACCACAAAAAACTGCTATATAAATCCACATAATGTCCTAGAGTTATCTATTATCGTCCTGAGGATGTCCCGTGAGCGTCCTGATTAGCTTCTCACCGGCCGATTGTGTCGAATCGACCAATAAAAAGAAAGGTGCGGACGGGACTACCTCCTTTATTCTAGCTATCTTGGTTTCTTCCCATCAAAGTTTCCAAAATTCCCGGGCTTTTTACAACTTTACCTGCGGACCTCATTATGCTATCTGGGATGGGATTAAAAGGGGTGAAAGAGGGATAACCTACTCGTTGGTAAACTATAAGAAATCGTTTCTATGTTATTGTGTTTACAAATTCTTATATTTTTACTTTTGCGATGTGGTGTATTAGTTTAATCATGTAACAGCTACATGCTTGTTTTTAAGGTTTTTTTTAATATAAAAATGGGTAACTATATTAATGATTGATAAGGTATGACTTATAGGGAAACATATCACAGGTAACCGTATCATATCCATCAGCCCTTACCATAAGTGAGAATTGATTTGTAACTATATTAATAATTGATCTGAAATTTTTAATTAAAGTATGCAACGATTTCTTGCCACATATACATTAGTACATGAATAATCCGATTTGTGAGGGATGTCGGATTCCTAAGTAATCTAGAGTAAAATAAAGCTATGTAAATTGAAGCAAAAATCTAATAGGGTATATCATCATCATCTTCTTCTTCAGCCATTCATTCATTGCTGGATGAAGGTCTCTCTAAATGCTTTCCACACAAGTCTATCAGGAGCAATTGCTTTCATGTCGCCCCAACCTGTTTTCTTATTTCATCCACCCATCGACTTTGAGGACATTTTCTGAGTCTTCGGTGGTCTCTTGGAATCCAGTTGAGAATTTCAGTTGCCCATCGTTTATCAGTTTATCTTGTAATATACCCAGCCCATCGCCATTTCAGCCTTTTCACTTTAACAGTGATGTCATCTACTCTAGTTTGCTCTCTCACCCAAGTGTTTCTTTTTCGATCTATCTAGTTATATATATATCAGGGGCGAATATTCCGGGTGTGCCAGGTGTGCGGCGCACGCCCACAGAAACAAGCAACATCACCAATATTATATTATTATATGTGTGAATTTATTTCTTTTAAAAACTCCCACAATTTAATTCAAAATTATATAATTTTAACTTGAATTGGTAATAAAATTTTTAATTGTTAACGAAATTCCTCGTTCCGATGAGAAAAATAAACAATTAAGACGTTTTTATGCGAAAACGTAGCATAATATTCACGTTTATAGCATAGTTTTCAAAAATTCCTATCGCACACCATTGTAATACTCTAATATATACACAATTGACGCTTTAGAGCTGAATTTTTTGTTGTCGCTTCGATTTTAGTACGGGCCACAAGATTGGCAACCTTCGCCAAGCTGAGCGGTGGCCGTTCAACACCTGACAATGACGGCTTGTCGTTGTCTGTGGACGATACTTGAATCGTCCTCCAAGAAGAACTAGCGTTGTTTTGATTGAATTTTGCGTCTTTGCCGTTAAGTTGGCCGGATTCAAGCCAACTCAGCTTACTTAGTTCCGTTATTTAGTTGCGCGCAGAAAAGGCTCCAAAATATTCATGTTATAGTAAACTATTTACTTTAAAAATGATAAATAAATTGACTAAAACAAAAAAATTGAAATAAAACAATTAAATTGTTAATAAATTCATATGATTATTAAATAATATGATTAATAACTTAAGTAATATTTAAATTAACAAATAGCAATAAAATAAACTAAGTGTATATAATAATAACAGGACTTACAGCAAAATTAAAATGCGCTGTGATAGATGATGTATGATAAATGATGAGTAATGATGCAATGATGAATGACATATTTAACACATCAAAACGCTTAATCTCTTTGAAATAAAATGAAAATACATCAATATAAAAAAAATAGAAGATAATCCAATCGATTGCATTTTCTGGGGAAGAATCTGAAAAAAATGTTTCAATGTCGAGAGCGAATCGCGCTATGGCCTATCACAGTCGTCAAACATTTACCAAAAGTTTGTATTTTACGAATAATGTTCCTGTAGTTGTCAATCAAAGTATGAAAACACGCGTTATAGAAAACTACTTACAGAGGAATACAAGGCACGTGTGACAGCAAAAGGTTAAAATGTTGTTTAAAAAATGGTTTAAAAAGCAATGTCTTGAATAATGTAAAGCAAACTTCATCCTATAATATAGTGTATTGTTGTAAGGATGTTTATGATACTATAGAGCAGTTCAGAAATGACAGGGAGCATGGATTTGAAGATATTTGGATTTTTGCATTAAAAAAAAATGGGCAATTGTTGAACAAAGACCTAAAAGACAGAAAGGGTCTGAAGAGAAGAAGAGCTCAAGTTTTCGATTGTACCAGGAAATAGTCAACTGCATGTTTCTAGGGATGAAAGAAAGATACTCTTCGCTTTCGAAACTAACTTTTTCAACTTTTTTTTGTAGCCAAAAGTGTATTCAATATGCGAAGTTATTTTCCGATAACATTTCAGAAAGCTTAAAGGATTTCTATAGCCAGATTTTTGATTATATTCGTTTAAAAAATGAAAGTATTATTTACTTCTGGTGACTTTGCTGTGAATCTTGTTTATGACTTAAAATTTATGAATGAAAATCAACTTCAAGTTACATTTTAAGAAATTCATAAGTTAGCAGAACTTATCATGTCACTTCCAAGCCCAACCGCTACGGTCGAATTTCCTTTTTCGTCCCTGAAAAGAATTCATACGTTATCGGGGAACGCAAACACAAGAAAGGCTATGCGGCTTAAATTTAGTTGCAATTGAAAAGATATTATTGATGGAACTGAAAGGGAAACCTCTGTTTTGTGATGCTGTTCTAACGCGTTTTCTAAAAAAAAAAGAGAGAGAGAGAATGGAACTTGTGTATAAATAAACAACCAAACGAGGTAATTCAACCTTTCTTTAATAACCTAATCATACCACAAAATGCAAATTCTGTGCGTTTTTCAAATAAAAGGCGTATGAAAAACTTAGCTGTTAGTTAATTTGAAATTGCATTGAGCATATTTGAAATTGTATTGAGCATATTTGAAATTGTGTTGAGCATATTTGAAATCGTATTAATTGATAAATTAAAGCATTCAATGATATCCTACAATTAATTATATGGAACCAAGTAAGGTGAGCTCTGGTGTGATGTGCATATTTAAACCTTTCGAACAGTTGCCGTGCTGGACAAAAAAAATGAGGAGATACAAATTCCTACCTACGTGCAGTGGAGCCTTTTAAATTTGTTCGTTATAATTAAAAAATAAAATCCAGTTGTATTTAGGGGCATGCCTCCCCGGTCATAGCCTAGAACCGCCATTTCTTTCAAACATCGATAACAATGTAATCAACTGTTTACATTAACGTTAATTTTGTAACATGTATAGCATACCCAAACGAAATGGTCACGCGACACCACTGATATATATAGTTATGTAGGTATGTGTATATATATATAAAGAGATATGAAGGTGGACAATCGAAATACCAGTTCCAGGATTGAGTACATAGAACTTTGTAAAACTCTGCGCAAAAGCATGAAAGAAGACATAAGAAAATTCAACTGTGAGCTAGTAAGGAAAGCCATTGAAAATAACAAGAGCCTTAGGGTTGTTAAAGGGAGTTTGTCTATTGGGAAGAAACACATCATTGCATTAAAAGGAGAGGATGGCACCGTAACAAGAAATAGGGAAGAAATACTTAGAAGAGTTGAAGAATTCTACAAAAATCTATACGAAAGTAACAGTGGATTAAACGAAGACTCTGAGATAGTCGAAGGAACAGCTCCTAAAATCTTAAAAGAAGAAGTTTCATTTGCAATAAAAAATATGAAGAAAGGAAGAGCCCCTGGTGATGATGGTATTACATTAGATATCCTAAAAGAAGCTGGAGAATATGTAGAAGACATACTTGCAAAATTCTTTACCAAATGTCTTAACAGCGGTAACATACCAAACCAATGGGATTCTGCAACAGTAATTCTTTTGCATAAAAAAGGTGATAAAGAGGATTTGAAAAATTACCGACCAATTAGCTTGTTACCTGCTATTTATAAAATCTTCACAAAAGTGCTAACACATCGCCTGCAGAAAAAATTAGATGCAGCTCAACCAAGAGAACAAGCTGGATTTCGAAGTGGATTCAGTACAGTGGACCATATTCAAGTATTAAGAGAATTAATTGAAAGAACACATGAATATGAACTTCCATTGTGTGTGGCATTTATTGACTATGAGAAGGCCTTTGACTCTATTAAAACATCAGCAGTCATCAACTCTTTAAGATCAACAGACATTGAGGATGTGTACATTGACATGGTGAAACGTGTGTATAAAAATGCAAGTGCAAAATTTCGGTTACATAAAGATACCAAAACTATCAAAATTGGTAAAGGTGTGAGGCAGGGAGATACCATTTCTCCAAAACTTTTTACTTCAGCTTTACAGATGATTTTTCAGCAGATAAATTGGAATAACAAGGGAATAAAAATAAATGGTGAATATTTAAATCATCTGCGGTTTGCTGATGACATTGTTATTTTTTCAACGGACCCATTAGAACTCCAAGACATGGTACAAGAGCTCTCAACTAGAAGTGAAGAAGTTGGACTCAAGATGAACCTACAAAAAACTAAGATCATGTTCAATAATTTCGTAGAGGAAACAAAAATACAAGTTGACAACATTAACAGTTGGAGCAATACGAAAGTTACAGACAACGCAAAGGAGCATGGAGAGGTGCATGCTTGGAATAACTAGGAGAGATCGAAAAAGAAACACTTGGGTGAGAGAGCAAACTAGAGTAGAGGACATCATTGTTAAAGTAAAAGGGCTGAAATGGCGATGGGCTGGGCATATTGCAAGAAGAACTGATCAACGATGGACAACAGAAATTCTGAACTGGATTCCAAGAGACCACCGAAGACCTAGAAAACGTCCTCAAACTAGATGGGTGGATGAAATAAGAAAAGAGGTTGGGGTGACGTGGAAACGAATGGCCCAGGATAGACTTGTGTGGAAAGCATTTGGAGAGACCTTCATCCAGCAGTGGATAGATAATGGTTGAATATGATGATGATGATGATATATATATAGTTAATTATAGGTATATTCGCAAATATAAAGGCTTTCGTTTTAAGGCGTTGCACAATAGCGCAAAATACTTGAAAAATGTTTCATTTTGTAAAATTTACGTACTAGAGATATTGTACAATATTAAAGGTAATAATATATAAGAGAAAATGGAATTTATTCTTGTGCATAATTCAAAGTATGTCTGTTTGGTTTCTTCTTTTTCTGATAATGAGTTCTAATATGTGATAGTGAGTTCTAACGAGACTAAAACACAATAATAATACGCATAATAATATGAAATTGCACACTTCTTTTAACAGTTGAATTTCTCTTTCAGTTCCGATTTTGATTACCGAAGATCAGACAGCTCTTATTAATACAAGAAAAAGCTCTTTTCATTGATTTTACTGCTGTGAAATTTTTTGTTCTGCATTGCAAAGTCAGCTTAATTTTCTTACTTTGACTTTGGACTGCAGTTTGCTAACTTTTCTAAATCTTCCGTTGAAAAGCTTTCTGTCTTGGATTTCATTCTCAGGAGAGAGAGACAATCATTTGCATCACCAAATGCTGAATTATTTAGTCCTGTTCCATTATTATTTTATTCACTGTCGTATTTTTCACCACTTTTATAATATTTTTTATCAGTTTTGAATTCTTTCTTTCTTCCGAAGCGTTTCCTAACACGCAGGTGTTGGGATTTCTATTCTCTTCTAATTCCAGCCTAACTAACAGAAACAATACCTGCATTAATCATGTCTAATGGCATAGTCTGTTAAGTTTAGTGCATTTCTATATAAGAAATTCATTGATTCTTTACTACGTATAATTTAGGTTGAATAAATCTCTTCATAATTATTATTAGATCAGTTTCATTCTCTGTTGTTAACTCAAGCGTATTGAGTCACATACATGTAGTCGTGTTCTTGCAAATTCGGAAGGCAGTCAGGACAACGCTTGCACCAGACGCCATTTATATATGATTTTGACGTGGTTTAATCATTTGGTAGTATAAGGTTATTGCAGTGTCGGGACCACCTGTGTCTAGAAAGTTTAACAGTGTCATGACTGGTTAGTAATCTATAAAAGGCATGAAAGTGAAACGTCATAAATAGAGTTATATATTTTCCTTCGTTAATTATGCCTGAAAGAATTATTGGCAGAGGACGCTTTTTCCTTTAGTGTTCCTTTTTCTGAATTTTCTGATTTAAGTGAGGATGTTTTATTTTATCTTGATTTTAGAGTGCTTTATCGCAGTCTGGTTTCATCTTGTGAGTTCCAATAAAATTGCTTGACTGAGCACGGTCTCAGAAAATACTATTAATTATGTAGACATTTTTGCCTTACTATCGCACTTATACGAGAAAATATGTAAAAAACAGATATTAGTTGTGTAGTTAACCTGTATTTTGTGGGAAGGTCAGCAATATTTTTTATGTGGGGTATTATATAACCCAACGTACCCGATGGAAGTTTGAGCTCATGAGAGTGAACTTAATTTTTACGACATCATCAATCAAATGGAATATTTTTTATTTAGAAACCAAAGAGCTTTCATTTTTATGTGAATTTTTGTTAAATATTTGGAAGGAAAACTTAAAAAAATTGTACTTTTTTATTTGAGAATAATAATTACAAAATCAGAAAAATATATTCTGAAAAAAACAACGCTGCCTTTAAAATTGTGTTATTAAAACAGAAAGCTGATAATAAATGAGCATATTAGTTTTTAAAATATTTTAACCCATATTAAGTGTATATGAATCCCAGATGTAAAAAATTCCACTTTATTATCTCAGCGGGCTATAATTTACGAAATGTTTTTTGAAAAACGGGCCTTCCTTAAAAACCCAACGATGTTGAAAAAAGATTATCTTTGCATAAATAACCCTAAGAAACCATAAAAATAATTTAACGTACAAAAGACACGTGGGGGTAAAAAACAGAATATATTTTCTTAAAATAAACCCTGTTGGAGCAGCACAAAGTCGGTGATAAACCTAAAATACACCCTTTTAGCTAATTTTGAAAGTTTCCACCAAATCAGAGTTGCTTTAAATAAATGACATCAAAATCGTGCCAAACGTTTGCGAGGCGGAAAAAATAATCCACAAAATCTTCAAAAAAGAATATTTTCCTCCAATTTTCAAGTGAATTTGTGTTTATTTTGAAACTTGAAAAAAATGTGTTTTTAAATACATCTTATATTTCAAATAAACCTGGAAATGTCAATTTTTGTTACTTTTACGTATGGGATTCAAACAAACTATACAATAAAGTAACAGAGAATTTTGATCAATAACGTATTTGATCAATTTCAAAATTTTTTTGCTCAGGCTCATCTATTTTACTGCTATTTTAGAACTTGCAAGAACGTCTTTAGAACAGTCTAAAACGAAGGCAAAGATATTAAAAATATTCTCACCGTAGTACCACAACATTCATTTTCAGCCTAGCCATTAAAATTTTATTAGACCGAAATAGGATAAGATTGTTTATGCGTAGATACTATACTGTGCTTGCAGGACTTGGTGATAATATTATTGTATATGTATATAATATATATATA
>QLNU02014176.1:78052046-78063147 GCA_006491805.2 Dysdera silvatica
TTTGTTTATATGTATGCATATACAACTTTTATTTATACCCATAATATCTCTAAACTCAGACTTACGTCAAGGATTTACCGCTATTAACTTAGATGTGTATATTAAGGGTCATTAGTCGAAGTATCGAATATCAATACTCCGATGTTTATTTCGATACTGCGATCTTATTGAATTACTGATATCGATACTGGTACCGCCAATATCGAATGAAAAGTATCGACATCTACCAATATCGGTTGTATCGTAACGTCCCTAAATGCAATCCGTAATATTTTGTCTGCATTTTCTGGCGCAAGGATCACAAAGGTCATGCTGCGTCAAGATATACAGTTTTCTAAGATATCCGAACCTTTTTCGTCAGGGAAATCAAACTATACCCCCCCCCTCTCCAACTGTGGGTATATGATAAAAAAAATCTATGCTAATAAAGTGATGGGGATCTGCTGAAATCGAACTCCGGAATATCCGTACGGTGACCAAACCCATGACTACTTCCCCCATTTCATAGACTTAATCGGTAATATTTATGTTAGTGAGATGAAATGGATGGAAAATTGAAAGCAGTCCCCAAGTCAGCGCGGAATCCTGTGTTTAGCAATATGATTTTATTAGATAGAATAAAAATCCAAACATTAATCGCTTTTTTTTAACTCGTTTCATTTGTGGCTTTTTATCTCGTTTCATTAGTGGCATTTTATCAAGCTTTCTAGGTTACGAAGTCAGTGACTAAACCCATTATCACTTTCCCACTTCATAGGCTTAATCGGTAATATTTATATTAGTGAGATGAAATGGATGGAAAATAGAAAGCAGTCTGTAAGTTAGCACGCAGTCCTGTGTTTAGCAATATAGTTTTATTAGATGGAATAAAAATCCAGACATTAATCGCTTTTTTTATCGCTTTTTTACACTAGTTTCATTAGTGTCTTTTTATCTAGATTTCTAGGTTAAGAAGTCAGTGATCAAACCCATTATCACTTTCCCACTGCAAAATTTAATCGGTAATATTTATGCTAGTGAGATGAAATGGATGGAAAATCTAACGCAATCCGTGTTATAAGTAAACACGCGATCGTGTGTTTACCGATATGGTTTGTTAGATGGAATACAAATCCAGACATTAGTCGCTTTATATCTAGTATTAATAGTTGCTTTATGTCTAGTATTATCAGTCGCTTCATATCTAGTTTTGCTAGTCGCTTTACATTTAGTTTTTTATTACTGGCTTTATGTCTTGATTTTTATAGAATTTGGTTCAAGATATTAGCTTATTTATATACAGTACTTAATACAGAGTCATTCGAGATATTTTTAATAAAATATTTAATGAGTTCAATACTGGTATCAGAAATAAAAGCAGGCTTTGACTAAAAAAAAACGAAAGAAAATTCACTTTTCATGAGAATAAAATTGGATGAATTTAGTCCAGCTATGCCGGCAGGATTAGTAGGTTCATCTCGAGAAGAATATTTTGCGTATGACGTAACGTCTTTTGTTTATTACTTTCTGTAATATCTTGAGATTTGTGCACTGTGATAGTGACGCATGGATAGTGATGACGCACTGTGATAGTGACAAATGGTGACGCATTCGCCTGATGTGCCGATAACCCGAATTCGACCCACAAAGGTGCCAAAAAAAATGCAAAAGTAAAGAAAAACTACAACTACCTTTGAATCAATTACTCAGTGTAGTCCAAGGGGTGGTTCTGTGGGTCTTAAGAGGTTCGGATTCCTCAAAAAAATTGTGGAACTGGTGGCAGCATAACCTTTGCTGTCCTTGCGACGTGAAACCACAATCTTGACCATTGTGATTAATTTTAACACGCGAGCAGGTTCACGAATTGGAGGTACGCGAGAACGCGCTTGGTGCTTTGCACCCCATCTAATTATATAGCATTATTTCATTAAAAATGTCCAATTTTACAGGAAATAATAAGCGGAATTTACGCTTTTTGTCATCTTGCCCCAAAATATTGTGACTTTGAAGAAACATAGTCTTTGTCAAGAAAATGAATTTTGTCTTCCCGATTTTTCTCCATTGTTATTTCAGTATTAAATAAAATTTCTTCAAAATGAAGGAAGAAATTTAAAGCATTTTCTGCTTCAAACATTTCAATACAAGAAACAAATCTTCGGGTCGTCGCAAACGAAAAAAAAAATTGAAAATTTCGGAAAATCAAAGTCTGGGGAAGAAGAGTAATTTGTAATATTGAATTGGAATTTTTAAATCTTTCATTTTTCTTGAAGTAATTTACTCCCGTAAAATATGTGAGTTCCTTTATAGACGGCGTGGTCATTTTTCAAGGTAAATCCTCTTCTGTTCCTATAGTTCCTATTGTTTTACATCAATAGAAACGTGCATTAATAACAGAATATATCCCCTCCCGCCATATATAATTGGATATATGATAAATTATGTTTCAAATAATGTTCGATACTCGTTAACGCGTTCAGGATTTCCGATTTTATTTTCCGCTTTCGTAACTTCGAAATTATAATTTCTATCGTACGATGAGGGGTTTTAAAAATCTCTGAATAATTTGGAGAAACCTTTAGATGAGAATTAATTACGAGGATCGTGGAATTTCCAATGAGTGCTGGGAATGGAGGAACTGCGCCGACAAAAGGGGACAATTAAACGTTCCTCGCTGACGTCATTAAAGTGCAGCGCAATTTATAAGGTTCATAATTTAATCTTAATTTGCACTGGGAAGCATTACGAAGAAGTGTTCTATTGTTTTCTCCATTTCTATCTTAAAAACCATTTTTCAGAATAGTTTATGTTAGAAGCAAATATATTTTAAGTCGATCATGAATCAAAATTATACTGTAAAACCTGTGACAAATGGCCACCCGTTTGACTCTAAAGGGTGGCCGTCTTTTACAGGTGTCCATTATTTAAAAGTTCAACTTTAAAAAAAATCGTGTATGGACGCAATTAGTTATTGGAACTCTGCTGATCCTCATTTATGTGAGATGATTTGACGTTAGAATTGCCCAGATTAGATTCGTATGTCAGAGGCTTAGATTATTATTAGATTTGTAATCAAAATTTTATAATGCTGACTTTGACTCTGATAGACTTTGAGACTGGTATTAAATTGATCGAAATGCCCGTTGCAGCATATGTATTTATTTTATATAAATCGAACACTACGCAGATTAAATCAAACAACAATGTCAATCAATCAACGTTTATTGGCGTAGTGATACCAACGCCGATGGTATGGCGTGATTAGATGGTGAAACGTTCGAAAGAAAATAAATATTTCTGCGTTCGGTGGGACCTGAACCCACGACCTTCCACTTGCCGGGCGGAGGCTCTACCCACTGAGCTACGAACGACAATATATAATCTCTTTACGAACGTATATATACTGTTGCCAGTTATTTCGCAGAATGGTGTAGTACATAGACTACTATTTAAACCAAATTGCAAAGAGACTGGTATTAAATTGATCGAAATGCCCGTTGCAGCATATGTATTTATATAAATCGAACACTACGCAGATTACGAACGTTTCACCATCTAACCACGCCATAACATCGGCGCTGGTATCACTACGAGACGATTAATATCGTTGTTTAATTTAATCTGCGTAGTATTCGATTTATATAAATGCATAAGCTGCAAAGAGCATTTTAATTAATTTAATACCAGTTTCTTTGCAATTTGGTTTAAATAGTAGTCCATGTACTACACCATTCTGCGAAATAACTGGCAACAATATATATACGTTCGTAAAGAGATTATATATTGTCCTTCGTAGCTCAGTGGGTAGAGCCTCCGCCCGGCAAGTGGAAGGTCGTGGGTTCAGGTCCCACCGAAGGCAGAAATATTTATTTTCTTTCGAACGTTTCACCATCTAATCACGCCATACCATCGGCGTTGGTATCACTACGCCAATAAACGTTGATTGATATTGTTGTTTAATTTAATCTGCGTAGTGTTCGATTTATATAAATACACTATACAGTTTTATTAGATTAAAAACAAGTATTAATTCATGAGGCATGATATATATATCATCAAGCAATAATGACATTTTCTAAAATGTTTAGTTTTCTCTTTTAGTCGGCTTCAACTGCTGAGATTGAAATTTGCGGAAAAATTAGTATTTGCTATTTTATGTTGTTTCTTATTTCTTTTCCTAGTTATTGTTGATACATGTTAAGGATCTAAATAAAATTGATTAAATATTCAAGGTTGCTAATAGCATTATAATAAGGAGCACCTAACAACAGAACGTACTTCTTTATTTTAATTTGCATGGCAAAAAAATCCGCCATTCGCGATTATTGCTTTTTAACCCTTTCGCTGCTGTTGACGTGCTTGCACGTTCGGTCAAAAGTGTCGAACGTTTTCTGTTAAGATGGGCAAAGTCGTTACTTTTGTGAATGATCCTTTTAAGGCCCGCACATTTTTTAGATTCGTTCTTTTGAACTAGTTTCTCTATAACATGCGTACACATGAAGTTTAATTGCGCTTTTATTTATGTTAATTAATGAAATTTATGCATTTATTATATAAAGTTAGAAATTAGTACTTAAAAATTTAGGAACCTATCAAGTACATTTCATGAATCTAGTGCAATATAAAGGCAAAAATTGTCATTCAGAATATTAGAATTTCTTAAAATATTGTTTTTGTTTTATTATTAATAAAACATTAAAAATGCAAATAATGTCCAGATTTTTCCAGAATCTTCTCCACCGGTTGGAGACCGCTGCCGAAGACATAAGTTTAATATTCACCCAATGACCTCTCTTCCGCACATCTACGTTTTGATCGATTCTAAATTATGGCTATGGACGCTAAAGGTTCGGTTGGAAAATAGCTTTCCAAATATTCGCCATTCTCGCCAAAAATTGGTGACCGCAAAAGATGGGAAATTAAAGGCCAAACTTTCAAATACAATTTTCATTGGCTGGAAATTGTTAACTCCCACATGCCACAGATGCACAGTGAGTACGCTACCTTTTTTTTATACTACAGCCCAGATGCGGTCGATTGGGTAAATACGTTCATTGTGGGAGTGACTTTTTTTCATCCAATCATGCTTTGTTATTTGTTTATAGCCATAACTCCGTGGTTATTTATTTCCGACCCCCCTACAAAGGTCCACTATGGTTCATTTTGCGCAAGGGTCACGGCTATATACGTTTGATTCGGTGTTTTCGGAACACCCTGTATGATGCTGGCTAGACATGAAAATTGTATACAGTGAATTCGCGATAAATCTAAGTCCGATAAGTCGAATATTCGTGTATGTCGAAGTTTTTACGCAGTTCCGGCCCCGTCTATTAAAATTCAACGTAAATTTTTTCCTTATGTTGAAATGGGCATCCTTTAAGTCGAAGTTCGCTTTAGCCGCGTCGTCACACGCCGTAAGACTTTTTACCCAATCAGAATTTTTGCAGCTTCTTGCTTGCATTCCCAAACCCCATTTTTCAGATAATGAAGTGTTTGTGGTCGTTGTTAGAGCGGTTAATGAATATTGCGAGGTTTTTTTTGTTTAAGCATAGGGTTTTAAGATATGTAAACGAAAATATCCTTAATTTGAAACAAAAAGTGGATTTAACAAATAATACTGAGCATAATCCAAACTTAAGGGAAAAGGATCCAGCAGAGAAATATGGCATTCCACCCAACATGCTATCAACCATTTTGATGAGTGAAGAGGAAATAATGAAAAGACGCTAGTGCAATGTTGATCCGAAATATAAGAGACTAAACGCCCATGCTTTTCCTGATGTTGAATCCACTTTTTGAAGTGTTTTGAATCGTACAGGAGCCAGAATGGTAAGATTCCTCTTTAGTGGTACGATGCTACATGTAAGAGTTATGGACTTTGAAAGTCTGTTGAAAGTGGAGGGCTTCAACGCAAGTCCTGGATGGCTTGAGAAATTCAAGACAAGGCACAACATTGTGTTCGGGACTTTGAAGGAAAAGATGTGTCCAGTTAAGACTGGGAAGAGTGAAAAGGCAAAATTTCGCGACGCAGTATCTTGAAAAGTAGAGATAACGTATACGAAATTTTGTTCGTGTTTTTATAAAAGGTAAATAATTTCATAAAATTAGAATTTCTTCAAAAACAATCCGATTTTTTGAGAAAATATAATTAATGTAAGTACCGTTTCCTGTGTTCAAAATATGGCTAGGTAATGCAAAAGTTGCATTGAGCAATAAATAATACAGTACATAAAATGAATAACTTCTAATTCTTAATGTAATACTCTGCTTTTTGGAAACGAAGTTACTGTATAAAACGATAAGTCTAACTTACGATAAGTAATTTACGTTTTATACAAGTCCAATCAACGACAAATGTTAAGTTGAACTTCCGATAACTCGAGGTGTTTAGTCGGTCCCCAGGAATTCGACTTATGGCGAATTCACTGTATTGTTCTATCAATCTTCGAGTGTTGTGTCCAGGCGTCGCAATTTTTGGAGCGGTGCTATACACTTTCACATACTGAAATTCAGCTTAAAAATATTTAACTCGTTAAATGCTAAAACATAAAACTAGTCATTATTGAAAAAGTTTCATTATTGGAAAACATGAAACTGGTCATATCATTGAAAAACTAAGAAACTAGTTGCACTGTAAAATCTAAGAAACTAGTCACATTGTAAAATCTAAGAAACTAGTCACATTGCAAAATATGATATAAAACTGGACACATTGTAAAATTTAAGAAAGTAGTCACATTGTAAAATATGATGTAAAACTGGGTACATTGTAAAATCTAAGAAAGTAGTCACATTGTAAAATCTAAGAAAGTAGTCACATTGTAAAATCTAAGAAACTAGTCACATTGTAAAATATGATGTAAAATTGGGTACATTGTAAAATCTAAGAAACTAGTCACATTGTAAAATCTAAGAAACTAGTCACATTGTAAAATCTAAGAAACTAGTCACATTGTAAAATCTAAGAAACTAGTCACATCGTAAAATCTAAGAAACTAGTCACATTATAAAATATGATGTAAAACTGGACACATTGTAAAATCTAAGAAAGTAGTCACATTGTAAAATCTAAGAGTAGTCACATTATAAAATCTAAGAAATTAATCACATTGTAAAATACGATGTAAAACTGGTCATATTATTGGAAAATATGATGTAAAACTGGCCACATTATTGCAAAATATGATATAAAGTTGGATTTGCATTGCAAAAAATTAATATAAAAAATTGAAGTGTAAAGCAAATAAATCAAGAATGGCGAATGAGCACAATCACTGTCATCTACTACAGGACTAGATATCTAAACGAATAACAATAAAATAGAAGCTTTCTCTTCTGGAAGATCGGTTTCCGCTGATCTCCGCTTTTCCGGGGTAGATATTTGCTTCCAGATTAGGGCCTCGAAAAAAGAAAACGATTTTGTGTAATAAGGCCAGAGGGACGTAGTATTGAATGGCATTGTCGTCTATGAAAAAAGCCTCTTTTTCTATCCTTTACCTCCTTTGTTGTAGACAGCAAAATATCTCCTGTGATATACTGGTATTATACTGTCAACTTAAATTGCATTTCCAAGAGAAAAAAATGACATGGGCTGTAAGGTGGTCTCAACATATTGTTTTTTTTTTATATTCGAAATATTCAAACGGCGTTTGCCTTCTACATCTGTATTATTTAAATCCATGGGAAAATACCAGAGAATTCAATAATACGTTGTATAATAAATGCGACTCTAGAAACCATTTACAATAAAATAAAACATTTCTAATTTCGTTGTGAAAAATAAAAATAAACAGTATTAAACGTTTAAGAAACAGAAAATAATATAAAAATTATATGGAATATGGAAAATTTATATGAATTAATAATAGTAAGTTGGGTTTAATGAAAAGCAATCCTAATGAGAAAGCTTAAGTGATTGAGTGTCATTAATTTTTCAATGACGTGATTAAAGATCTCATAATTAGGTTTTTCAAAAACTTGTGAATTTCGCAAAAGGAAGATATGTAGTTAGTGACCGAAATTAAAATTTGTTTTGTATAATTAATCTGTGCAATAATTAATCCACCTATAAGAGTTAACTCTTATATCAGCTCTTAACTCTTATATCAACTATACGAGTTAAGCAGGGCTGTCCCTAAAGGGTACGCGCTATGCGTTGCGTATTCTCAAGAAATTTTAAAAAATACAGAGTACGCGGCGCGTGCTCTCAAGGTCTCAAAAAAGTTTTCGTATTTGCTGGTTTTTGGACAACTTTCAACAAAGTTCAGCCTTTTTTTTTTCTAGTCATTTACAAAATAAACTTGAATGGAAACAAATGAGTAGAAAAAAACCTCCTGACCCCCCCCCACGAGCCTCAAAATAATATCCTGCGTACGACCAGGAGAGGAATGAAAAACTGATGAAAGTGGTAACTGCCACCCTGAGCTTGGATAGACGACCAGTCAAATGCTATTCAGGGCGGCGCAATGACGTCACCAAATCCAGTAACCCCTCAATTTCAATACTCTTTAATTAAGATAGCACAGCATACTTTCAAGAATTTTCTTCAGGACAGCCCTGGAGTTAAATTCTTATGAAGACCTTGCAGAAAAAAATTCAGTAATTGTGCTTAAAAAGAGTCATTAAGCCTTAAAAGGACAGATGATTATCAGTACTAATTCACAAATATATGTACTAATAGGTATGATATTAAAAACTAGAAATTTGAACGTATTTTTGTGTGCTCAACTTACCTGCTATTATATATCATGTAAAAATTTTACAAATGAAAGGGGTGGCCACAATATCTCTTTCTATAAGTAAAGATGTGCTTGTCTTGGATAAGCTGTGGATAAGATAAACGTTGCCATTAACCAAATTAATGTACAAAATACTCTCTAAAAATTGTTTTGTTTATAAGATTCCATGTCGAATATTATACTATTGGCGAAGCTCATAATATTATACTTGTTCATAAATAATGTTAATCTTTAGGAATCCACAAAATTACAACTATGATCACCACGGCTGTTGCCAAGGGGAGACCAACCAGACATGTGCCTTGAACGGTAAATGTTTTGGAGCGGCGAAATGAGATTATTATAAAAAATGAAGTGAGTTTGGGGCGGCAAAGCACCAAAACACTAGCTAGCCCCGCTGGTCACACACCCAACAAATTTTACCCCGAGAAAACTATTATGCCACAATTTCTACATTTATATCGTTGAACGTTGAATTTCACCGCGTAAGTTCAATTATCTTCAAACCATTACACCGCATCCTGAATTACACAGCAAACTTAATCTATAAAGTAGTTCCTTCCTTTAAATGGTACTTGACTTCAATGCTCTCTTGTGTATAGCAGGCAGTCTAATTCTTTTGTTCGGGACAATTTGCAATGTTGAATAAGAACTAAATGGAACGCATTCGTTTCTAAATACAGCATTCCAAAATGAACTATTTTACTTGGAATATTATTTGTTAAATAATATTATAATTTCTGTAAACGAAATTACAGAATTCTGTTCGTAATTGCTTTTGTGAATACGAGCCCACTGAATTATTTACGAAATGGTCATTGTTGTTTTGATTTTCATACGTAAATTTCCCTTTTGCAACTGAGATTAAGATTCGTTGACGAATTGTGTACATAAACGTGAGAGTAGTTGTTGCTGTGAGAAATAATGGTTAGGAAAACTTGTGATTTCAGTGAACTAACTTAATATTTTATTTTTAATATAATGAGCAACGCAACCATGAAAAATTTAAGTAACATATGAAAATATTTGTTGCTTAACCATATTGCGTATGAGACGATAAATTACTGAAAAAGAAAATAATGATTTCTTGGAGCCTAGCGGAATCCGAACCCACAACTTCTTGATAATCGGACAAGTGTTTTTCCTATTGAATTACAGGTGTCAATGTTTGGGTTCTCTCCCCACCAGGCACCGTAAAATCATCACTTTCTCTGCGAGAAATTTATCATACAATATTATCACATCATCAGTGAAGATGAGAGTGGTTTGACTTCAATAAACGTGATGAGCATTTTCATTCCCAATGGCTAATTTATTAAACAGCTGGTAAATGGAGAACAGGATTTAAATAGAGATTATATTTTTGTCTGAGGTAGATATAAACTACGTTGATGTGAATGATCTTACATTTAAAGTTAAAAAAATTGAAAAGAAACATGAATCAATCATAAATAATTTATTAATTTTTTCGAAAACAAATTACATGTTTTTCTAATATCGAATAGTGTTCGAAATATATATAATTCAGAAAAAAAGAATTTGTTGCTCCAAGAAGGACGAAAAATGGCTTTATAATGCAATGAAAACTTAATCCGGTAAGAACATTAATAGATCAGAAATATTACTCAACAAATATAAAATTATATAAATGTGAAAATATGTATCGTAAACGTAAATGTATCATTTGTTTCAAAGTAACGAGAATTTTCAAATTATGTAACTGTATAATGTTTACTATTAAATACATGGAAAAGTCATTCTTAAGATCAGTGTGTTGACTTTATGGACATTATCCTGCAAAGCACGTGTCTAGCTGGACAATATTTATGATAAGCTCGATAATAGAAATTGAAGGTTATAGACGCAGTACATTTAATATTAGAGTAGGGTGTGATTAAACGCGGAGTTTATACATTATGGAAATTTTTGGGTAAAGTCTTGGCAGGCAAAATATTGCTGTTGAACAGAACTCAATTTTGTCAGCATCAGAGGAAATTGATTTCTGAATATTTTCCCAAGCTTCAACAAGTTTCAAGTTTTCCAATAAATGAACCCCAAGTTATGTCCAGAAATACTTTATTATTCGTATATGTCTTGCTTGGATATAATCTGTAATCGTGGAAGGCAATTTTACAATTTTCCATAAATCTGATTCAACACATTTCGGAAATTTCACTGCATTACTTTATAGAGAAAATGGTTGATCTCATTATATTAAAGAAGAAATTGCTTATAGCATAATTTATATATATAAAATAAGGTCTGACTTCTCTTATGGTTAGAATTTATAATCATATATAAAAACTAAATGTGTTTATGTTCCAATTATGGTCCATGACAGGGTAGCCTTTGGTATACAAAATATCTACCTTTAAAATATTGGCTCC
>QLNU02014176.1:78066568-78085963 GCA_006491805.2 Dysdera silvatica
ACATCTTCATATTGGCCCATCACCTGGAGTGATGGTATGGGGTGCTATTAGATACACGTCTTGATCACCTCTTGTTTGCATTCCCGGCGCTTTGAACAGAAACCGTCGCATTTCTGATGTGTTAATACCCGTAGCCCTTCCCTATCTTCGAGGCCTCTCTAACCCCATGTTTCAGCAGGACAATGCACGACCGCATCTTGCCTGTACTATCCTAACTTTCCTCGATACAGAATATGCTTGATTGTTGCCCTGGCTAGCACGTTCTCCTGATCTCTCACCAATTGAAAACGTGTGGTCAATGGTTGCCGAGTGACTGGCACGTCACCACCACTCACTACTGTCGATGAACTGTAGCATAGTGTTGAAGCTGCATGGGCTGCTGTACCCATACATGCCATACAATCTCTGTTTGACTCCATGCCCATGCGGATAAATGCTGTTATTTCTGCCAAAGGTGGTTGCTCTGGGTACTGATTTCTCAGGATCTAACCATCCTAATTTCCTGTAAATTTAATCACTTGCTCTTTCCACTATAATATATATGTCAAATAAATATCATTCTGTTATTTGTATTCCTTCCTGGTGTAGCAATTTTAATGGCCAGTAGTATATATATATATATATATGAAAAATCTTGTACTATTCACATGGGACATTTAAGTCATAAATTGCAAATTTTATAAGGATTTGTTGTTTTGTATTTGCATTCATTCATTCATTCGTTGCATTTCGTCACGTGGTTAGTTTTCAGCCTTTACAGTTATTCATCGTAAAATTGATTTCCGAATTTAATTTTCTGTTTTGATTAAATATTTCGAACAGTTTGAAAAAACGTTAATCGGTTCAACAAGAATTCAAAATATCCATGTTTGCTGAAACAAATATTTTTTCTTCATTCTCTATGTTTTCCATTTCCCATTTTTAAATACTGCCTTTCTGCAAGATGATGTTAAAAACGAATTTTGGAAAACAGATCATAGATTTTTGTTTATTTCAATTAAATTTGAGGGTATAAATGTTTCAACTTCATTTTTATTTTAGTTTTTCTAAAGTCAATTATATTTAAAGTCTGGAGTACACTAACTCTTCTAAGTTTCGAAAATCAATTTACGGCTTTAAATTCAATGTTGTGTAATTCATATTAATACATGATTTTGACAGCTGACTTTCCTTAGATTTATATACGAGCATATTGACACTAACGAAGCCAAAAATAATTTTAGGACATCACCTTCCTCGCTTTTAAGTAAAATTACACCAATCCATCAATATGCAAGTAACCTGCATATAGATTAACACTCAGTTTATTTTACAAATCAGTACTGCATTTATTTTGCCAAACAACATTATTATTTAACATAAAAATGTTAAATCAAACGAAGAAAGTATATATTCTTGTAAGCAATATTCTTAATAACAGGGTTCAAATAAAGTTTTAAATTTTGGAATAAACAATTTTTCTCAGTTTATTTTCAGACCCCGAAGTAATTTCATGAATAACTTGTTATTCCAATAAAAACCTCTACTTTCAAAAAATATGTCTTCTCTTAAAAATCGTCATCCTTCACGAATTATTCAACAACATCTTCAGCAAATAAAAAGAAACTTCTCCCCCTCATCTTGTGTTTGAAACCGAGAAAACGGATCATAAATAATGAAATGTTATTTTTAAGCTACCTGAAGTTCTGTGGATATAATACCTGTATATCCAATGAACTTCAAGTAGTTTTGTTTGAACCAAAAGGATTATATTATAATCCCTTCGTTCAAACAAATAAAGCCTTTGTTTGAGTCAGTATAATTGTGTGCCGAAAACCTTATCTTTCGTTAATCTTTGTGTAGCCCACTTAAATACAGAAGACCCCTTGACAGAGATATTCAAATTTTAATTGACTGGAAAATTCTCAAAAAGGAAAACCTTATCTATAGTTATATACTAGAAAAATGTAGTCTAGATTTTTTCCAAGCAAAAGGATTTGTGTGCATAGGGAATGATCTATTTACTGTACAGAGTCTCTACGAAAAGTACAAAGGACTGGAGAAATTGTAAAGATCTCATTCGATTCAGATGCTTTTACTGACAAATGATGTTCTCCTATGAACTTTCCTTTTTCAAAAGTTAAAATCTATTCGACCGCAACTGTTTGCTCTATCACAGGCGATATATCGTGACGTTTAGATATTCTGTCCTAGCCAGTAGATTTCTGAAATTTGGGAACGGAGTATCTTATAGCGAAAAAAATAAAGAGAACCTTCGATAAATTTTCGTGTCGCTTTCCTCCAATGTATCTGCTCTGTAGCTTAGGACCATAAATTTCGACGACACGGCGCATTCGTAACACGAGACGATTGCGTTGATGCGTTCATAACAGAATTTATTTTCTGTCTATATATCCTCGAAATATCCTCTTCCCACCTTTTTAGGAATTTTGGAATCTTACTTTCCTCTCAACTGAGTCATATTTTAACGTTTTTGTTTATGTTTTAGATGAAAATATATACGGAATTTACAATAAAAGGCAAAAATTATTATTTTTCGCAAATGTTTTATTAGTTTTGATAACTTTTTGTGGTATAATATTCGTTTTTATCTGAAATATACTTGCGTTTCCGTAAATATTGCATTTAATTAATATTACTCGTATATTTATTGTTTGGTGTTATATGCGTTTCAAAAGCAAAACTTTTATTTCATAGCATGAAAATGTAAAATAAAGATGTGAAAGGGTGAGAGAGAATAAAAATAATGGAACAGCCCTTACCCTACCCTCATTTGCAAGCCCTGCAGTAATGGATTATTGAATACGAAACCTTATTTACTTAATCATTCAGATAGGTAACGAGGTAATCATTCTTTAACGTTCCATGGGTTAACTCATTTCTAATAAAAGATTGACAATCAATCAATCAATTCCAGCAACGAGATATACAAATAGCTTATGAACATTAACTACATCAATTCTTTTCTTTTTTCCGATTATCATTTTATTTTTAATCAACAACATATTTTTCGACGTGAAAATCTTTAAAAGATCATATGTATATAAAAATATTATAAAAAGTGAAAATGGGCATTATAAACATGGACTGATTGTCTGATTTCATAAGATTGAGGGAGGAAATACTAGTATGAGCGCTTTACCGAAATGTATGTTTGCCGCACAAAACCGGTTATTACCACAGCGAATCCAATGAGTGTGACCTAATATGTTTATAACTGTTTTCCAATAATAGTTTGCCGATGTTTTCACTGTGTAGATATTAATTCAATCCCTCCATTTATTCTTTCTCGTTTATTTATTTGTATTCACTTTGGTATGGATAATACGGTATAAACCAGTCAATTATGAATTTTGCGTTTGCTTCTTTTTTATCAAATCTATAACTTTATATTTATACTAAAAACGATTGTATTCTTTAAGAACGAACACAAAAATACGATTTATTTTTTTAAATGGATAGTAATAAAATCATGAGTTATCTTATAACTTTTCTTATTTCCCACTAACGAAATTGTATTATGATAACCTCTGGTCAACATTTGTCTGTCAAGATTGAAATCGTTTCTCTTTGGCACAGAAAAATGTGGAAACCCAAATACAATGAGTAATAAAATGGAAAACAATGTTCACGTGATTTGCTTACCTAGTTGATTCTCCCATGCTTTTCCAATGACTTTTGTACGGCAAAGCTAACCTGGAACACTGTTAAGGCTACGGCTACCTAGTCAGGCCCGAGCAACGAGTATTCTTTCGCAGATTGGCGAAAAATGAGATAGCCCTCAACATTATTAGGCTATTTATCGCCTAATTTGGAATGCAGAAAAACGCGGTTGCCAAAATTCCAGGCGCCAAATTTCTCGCCAAGCAAACGAAGTCCTCTGAGTGGTCAGTTACTTGAATGACGTCAGCGCTCGCTACGATGATTCTTTTTCCTAAATTTAATAAATACCAGATTTTAATTACACAAATATGCCTATGTTTTATGTATTTGAGCATTATTTTAATGTTTTATGTACGAAATGTATCTTCTATTAACTCTGTTAACGTAAGAAAGGGCGAACTATATTGCACTGGCGAAATCGTACTGCTCTGTGCCTTATCAGTATATCACGTTAGCTTTGCCACGAGTATAGTGGTAGATTCTTTTCTTCAATCCCGTTTTGTCTTGCAGTGGCAATGCGGATTTCTTTTAGGCTGTTCTTATAAATTTGACTTCTGATGGTTCGATAGCATTCTTGCCGTGTTTCTATTTTGTGATTTTACATTGAGAGGCTAGTAAGCTATCGTTAATACAAAATCATTCAGATAATTTGAGGAACGCACCGCAGCGTTAAAAATATGAAAAAGTTGAAGTAGTACCATAAACAATAGGTGGATATTCTTTTCCTTGAATAACATCATCCAAAAGCGAAGATATGGCGTTAAAGAAATGTATGATGACGCGCTTCGTATGGAAGGAGTTATATTTTAAGAACTTATGAAAATAACATGCGTTGATGCGTTCTTTTAGCATCATATCTGTGTTTTAACATTGTTTTCCCGAAAATGTTTGTTCGAAATGAATATCATTTTTAATAAAAGACCTCTTCTGTCAGCTGATGTATAAACATCGATACGCTATTTTTACCACATTACAGGATTCTATGAATTGTGATTATAATAATATCAAAATATCATTGTTGTTTTCTTTATATATTAATGCATTTTTATAGCACAAAGGAAGTTACGAAAATCCTATTAGTCTAGAATTATAGGTACCATTCAAGTATCTCGAATATAGAGACCTACTCATATACCTTCTTAGTTTGAAAGCTGTGCCCAATAAGGGAGTTTTTTTTATAGATTTGCTGTAGTTATATCTAAAATGTTCAACCTTTTCAAGTTTTTTTAAAATTTTGTTGAAATCAGTCCAAGTGTACCAACGAGTATTGAAATGACTTTCGTTCCTTTTTGCCAAAATATGTGTATAGGTTTTAATCGCTAAGTTAGGATATTTGGTGATTTGTGTTTCTAAATCCTTATCTTTGATTCTATTGTCGTCAAGAATTGCAATGCTTTTTCAGTAGATCACCTTATCCTCCAATTAATGGAATACCAATGGCGTTGTGACTTGGGTTCCCAACCGTTTGTAAGCGAATATTCAAAAAATTTTATTATTCTACATTTAGAAGAGAGTTCGTGCACACAAGAAAATAAAATATATTTATTCTCTCGCCTCCTATACCCCGCAGTTAATGTCTGCCTTATACTCTTTACGACTTTAGTGCTTTTATCAACGAAAACAATTGCTTTAAGCTTTCTCTTACAATGAAATAGAATGTTCAAAAGCCTTTGAAACCAAAGATTATATTCAAACTTCTTATTCAAATTTTATCCTTAACTTAAACTAATTCAGTAAACTTGATTTGTATACTAAAGCAGATTTTTATATTAAGATAGCTTCATTTTACGATAAAGCTCCAACATCATATTTTAATTATAAATATACTGTCGCTGCACTTTAAAATTAAATTAGTTCTAAACGTCAGTTTCAACCGCAGAATATTAAATTGTTTAGACAAGTGCCACTGCGTACTGAATATTGAAATTTAGTTACCGAAGAGAATATAACTGTTTGTTCTCGTAGCAAAATGTTTCAAACACGATTCGCGCATTTAGAAATTTTATTTAAAATGGAAAATATGAAATAGTATATATATATATATATACGTACCATCGTAGATGATTGAAATATGTAAGAAAATAGGTTTAATCATTGTGATTAAGAATTCAATAGTTTTTTAATTATTTTACAGCATATGTACCTTAATTTCATTTTGATGAAATTGAATTGCTGGATCTACAAGTTTTATTGCTGAAACTAAAAATATTTGACCGATATACTCTATTATAAATTTAAGATGTTGTTGCGCTTGTACCAGGGTCGGTATAATTACCACGGAAACGTTTGGTGGAAATTGTGTAAAAGGCAATAATATTCGCAGATTTTAACCCATGAGCGAAGGATCTCTAATTTTTACCAAAAAAAAAAAAAAGACATGATGCAAAAATTTAAAATCATTGATTAGTTCCTGAAAAACCATGTTATACAGCACGAGATCTAAATTTGCCTCCTTTGCTTCTTCCAGATCTACAATCCTTGAAGAATCTGATCCATTTTATAATAATCATCGCCTATTCTGCTCTGCCCAAAGCTAGCTTTCTTTAAATTTTTCTTTGTAGTCCAAATTTTCTTTTCGTTTCTGTATTTGTTCTTATAATCTTTTTGACTATTCTAGTTTCTAATATTCTTCCCACATGTTTGAGCCATCTAAGTTTTAAGTTCTACGCTTTCTTCATTTTCGTCACAAGCTCTGTCAACATACATATCGTATATTTTATTGTTGTTTTCAGTTTCCCACTCGCTGTTTTATTAACTGCCCTTCTATATTTTACCCCGAAGGCATTTTCCTTTCTAGCATTCTATATCTTTACTTTGTATCAATATAAAGGTACATCATTGATTTTTCTTTTATAGGTGGTAAGTTTTTGTTTCACTGCGACAGTCGTAGAACTTGGTGTTTTCTCTTGTAAGCTGAACTCTCTTAAGTGCTTTTTCTAGTGAGAAAAAAGGAATATATATCTGTTATCTTAATTTGCCTATAAATTCGAACTGATTATGTATCTGCACAAAATCTCGCGTACATAATCTGTAACATTCTTCTAAAAATTGAATATTCTGTACAAAATACACTTATTTTGAAATAGCTAGGTTTTTGCGAAATTTAAGATTAAAGCTGTTAAGAAGGAAATTTGCCTTAAGTTAAACGTTTAATTAAAGTAAAAATGAATTAATGTTGGAAACGTTATATTATTTGGTGAGGCAATATGCAAAATGGCGAAGTTTGGCGAGAAAGTTGGCATGAAAATATTAATTTTTTGTAAGTTTAAGACCAGTAAAAAAGCTTCTGAGATTTAAACTGCCTAAATAATTTGGGAAAAATGGCTTATTCCTAATATTAAAAATGTTACAAATCATTCAAATAATTTAGACAGGCATGAGTTTGTGGAAGTAATGTCTGTCTTTTTGAAAAAATTATTTTTATTCTTCCTGTGTATTTCATTCATACCACGTCTTTTTCATGAACTTTTCATTTGATGGCCTTGCAGAAATATAATTTAGAAAAATCGAATTTATCTACACACACTAATTTTAATTCAAGATCTCTTAATTCAGTCACTTTTGTAGAGAAGGGATAAGTAGAATAGGATTTATTTTGCTTAAAACATTTATGTGCGTACAGATAAATATACCAACTTGATAAATCTTTCGTGTGTTGTATTTAAATTCTCTTTATTTAAAGTTTCAAGGGAAAAATTTGTGCAACTTTTTAAAACGTGTGTTTGTAATTTTCTTCTGAAAATTTTAAACTGACACATAATTATCCAAGAACTGCAATTATGTCCAGAGAAGACACTTATCAGGTCTGTTTTCTAAAGCGCTTCGATAATAACAGTAATAAAGTACGGGGCATTACGAAACTTTCTCATCTATTGCATTAAAATATCTTTTTATCGGGGGAAAACTAATTTTAACTTATTTTACAATAATTTCCATTATATTATCAGTTCCACTAGTCTTTCAGCAAGATAGTCCGAAAAAGAGAGAAAATAAATACAACATAATTGTTTGGGTAAAATTTTCTTAATGGCCTAAGTACTTCGGATAAATTTAATAAGTAATAGTTAGCGTAATATTTCTTTGTAAACAAATTAATTTAAGTTGAGATTTGTTTGTTTTCGTTAAGAAGAAATAATTAACAATGATTATCGAACCCTAATTTAACGAGAATCTAAGAGAATACAATTTCTTCGTTAAATCGGAACAATTGTAAAAGCAGCAAAAAAGCAGTGGTTGCAGTACGCATAAGCGTAATTTGGGGGTTAAATATAGTGTAAACAGGTGGGGGCACAGAAAAAAAGAAATCCAAAATTGTTTGAGAGAAGTACGATTTTGCCTCTTTTCTAAAAAAACTGGTGGCAACTGCTCCCTTGCCGCTGTCAGATTGCGTCTATGGCCGTACGTGACGTATAATCATACTATATATATTTATATAATTAATTAATTAATAATGTTACAACTTTTGTGTTTGAAATAAGTATCGCAAATAAAGATATTTATTAGTAGATAAATACATATACTTAATGTTTCTCCCCAATTTCGTATTTTTCTTCCTGGTTACAATATTATATGTTTAAAAAAATATTTCCACTGCTGTTAAATTGTGCACATTAACTTGTTAAATATTATTCTAAGTAAGCCTATGGTATAAGTATGTTCATTTTTTTTTTCTCTTCACTTATTACTCACTCTGCAGTTCCTGAACGTATCTGGGCTGTCTTAATAATTCTGTACCAATTTTCACTGCTGCTTTTCTTTTCTATTCTCTTATTTCCACCTTTCTGAGCTCTCACTCTTCCATCGAGCTTTAATTTTGTGATATTTCTTTTTTTTCCTTCCTTTGGGGTTATTTTTCATAATTTTGTTAACTATTCTAGCTTCGTATTAATTAGTACAAAACGAATAATTTTAAAATATTGATGTCAATATAATCCTAGTCGTTAAGTAACCAGGATAAACATCGAAATATACATCCTACTCAGAAAGAAGTGCATGGTAGTCTCCCATCAATATATCTCGCCAGGAAAGTGATGGACACTAGCATTTTTTTCTTTCAAAAATTGTCTGTAATTTCTTGAGGGAAACAAAAAAAAATTGAACGAAGTTTCCAACAACCGCTTCTAATTCCACATTTCGGTTGCTTGTTGACATCTAAAATGCCAGTTTCAGAAAGCCCATCACTACTTCAGGCGTTTCTGAACAGCTGCCATCCTAGTTCTTTTTTTTTTAAAAGAACGTTCAGTTTTCCTGTTTGGCTATTTTGTGAAATATCTTCACAGTTAGTCTAAGAACAATATTCTTCATAAGAATAATTTGGACATTTCAAAATAAAATGGGTATTTTAGAAACCAACAAGTAAGGATTGTGCTCCTTGGTGACAATAGCATATGATAGTGATGTAAAGACCAATACAAATATGCGCCTAAAATGAAAACATAATTTTTCATTGCATGAATAGAATCATACAAAGTTCTGTCATTTTATTACATAGCATGTTATTACAAATTACTTCACAATTTAAAATCGACTGTCATGATGCATAAAGTAAAGGGTGAACATAATCTTTATAATACGGTTTCTGTTTTTCAAGGTGGTGGCAGTACAGATGTAATTTTTAGCACCCTGGAAAAGGTTTAAATTTGCACCTCAAAATTGAAGTACGCCTTTCATATAATTACTGGAAGAATATAGCGTATTTCGTGGAAATATGCTTTGCTTTACAAACTTGGGGAAACTACCTAGCTTCACCTATCAAACACACGGACCGTGGACATACGATTCCCACATTTGACTCATTAATCTTCTAGTTCTAATAATTTGTTTATGGTGATATCTTCATTTTTGCACTTCGTCAAACTTTAAACCTCTTCTCTCCTGAGAACTGATTAGTTTTGACTTGAGGTAATTTTTCAAGCAAGGGTTTATAAAGTATTTAAATTTGAACCAAAATGTCAATTAATCTTTTAGTTATTATACTTACGCCCCGTGTGACTAAAATAATGACACACCACGAAGATAGGAATGTAGTTCCATATAGCTTGCACAATTGATGCATTTATACATGTTATGAAAATGATGGAAATTTATAGCCAATCACAGGATCGGCGAGCACGTGATGCAAGTACAAAATCAGGAGATGAAGCTATCATTCAAGATGTCGTTACGGCTGCGAGAAATGAGTAGTTTTGCTGTTGCTGTTCTTGAAGAATGAACAAGGAGTGCCAAAGCTATGACGCCTTCGCACGCAATGTCATGAAATGGATGAGTTCAAGAGGATTTCATTTTAAGTTCTCGTATCGCCGGTTGGTTCTTGCTCCGTATTGCGGCAGAAACGTAACGTGATGCCACAGCCATCGATCTTGTTTGGGGAAAATGGTCCAGAAGGAAAATATGTAGCACTGAGTGGGACTAGAGCTCTCAGAGACGGACATCAGAGCATACAGATCGCTATTGCCACAAATGTATGTTGCGAAGACTTCCTTTAACATCGAGCGACCATTGTTATTGCTAAGTATGATGTCGCATCAGGGATGCGTGGAGTGAAGAAAGGTGAAAAATGTAGTGTTTAACGTCGTCCTTTGTCTCACCAATTGGGATCGTCGTGTAAGATTCTGGAAGCGAAATGGCCATCGGGAGTATTCTTCTTCCGTTTTCGAGTACCACATAGTTCGTCACTATAACATCATATTTTAGAGTGCTATCAGCGTCAACAGCCGCTTTTCTCCTTGTACGCATTATGGACACATTAACAATTCACCTCTATGATGGTGGAGTGCTTCAGGCCATGGCATTACCATATTTGAAAGGCTTCTCAAGCACCAGTTTTCCACAGGAAAACGCCCTGCCACATATATCTTGAATCAGCCTAAATCCTTTGCAAGGTGCATAAATGCTTCCTTGATCAGCCTGATCCTCTGATCTCTCCTCAATTTAGGTCTGTCAGACATAATTAGATGGCAGGTGAATACCCTTCCATTCCCATGAATTGATGGTGAACTATCGATTCGGATCAACACAACATAGTCATCGTTATCGGACATTTAAACAGATATGCAAATATAGCGAATGTATCCAAAAATATTGGATTACTTACAAAAGAGCTAATACCTTTAACATATACATACATTCCGTGATATTTTTCGCTATCAATATAGTAGCTTAATAATTATGTAATGAAACTTGCTTCTAAATAAATGTTTTAATTTTTTTTTGTAATTTTGCATTGCCCATTCAATTTCCAGATTATCCAAAATTTATTATTATATATATAAGATATATTAATATATAATTATATATTTTATATAATAATAAATTTAATTATTATATATTTAATTATTATATATTTAATTATTATATATTTAATTATTATATATTTAATTATTATATATTTAATTATTATATATTAATATAATAATAAATATAATTATTATATATTAGCTTATCGGAAATCAAATTCGTCACTTAATTTCAGATTACCTTACTGCTAAATATGTGGTTGAACTAATAAATTGCCCTTATTAAAATAATTCCCACATAAATCTCCTCTGTCTTCAGTTTCAAAATTTGATTTCAAAATATCGAAAAAATCTGTAAAACGTACGTCCTATGCATATTTATTTGAAGACTCCGTAAAATTTTAAAAATTAATTGGCCAAACATTAAATTGGCTACGAAACGGATATGTCCGTACTGTCTCGTTTCCCTAGATTTATTGCCTCTTTTATCGAAGCAAAAAAAATCTCTAGCGAAGTTTTCAGAGTAAATTTTATTTGTCGAATTTATCTACCTGACAGAATCATTTTCTAAAGTTTTCGTAAATAATAACAATAAATCAAACATAAAATTTTAGGAAAAATAAACTGGCTACCGTCGGATTAATTTTCTTTAAAGCACAACAATATTGGCATTCTTCCGATATATGTCCCAGATACCTGTCTCCGCCGAAATTGATTTTTTAGCTCGTTTTTTAACCTTTTGAAATATTTTTCACTTTTTGATATCTTTGCACTAAATATACAGATCTCAAACGACGAAAAACGTATTTTTCAATTTGAACTTAAAATTCAAATGTATCTAACTCAAATGTATCTAAATCAAATGGAACTAACTATTTCTGGAAGTCTCATATATCCTGTACTCAAACTAGAGTTTCACAAATATATTCTTCTCTGGGAATGCATGCTGCTATTCTTATTTTCCAAAGAGAATGTGTGTTCTTTGGACTTTTTTCCATTAATCGATTATTCTGAGCTTATCATTTACTCACAGAATGGAAGTGTAAACGTTCTTTTTTCTACTGAAATAGATTCACTTTACTAAAAGCACAAACAAAAGAATGCATTTTGTAAAGTTTCACTTTACTAAATGCATTCTTTCGTTTGTGCTCTTACGGCGCAAGGGCATGATACGCGGGACTTAGTTTTTCCAGGAATCCAAACCTTTGCTCCAAAAGAAACTTTACTACGTCGGATGGAACAAATGTCATATCACCTGGAGTCGAACTCTCACCAGTGGCATTACAGAAGAATACGTTACTACTGGGTCACCGTAGAGCCGTGGACCTACAGTTTTTTGAGGAATCCGAACCTCTAAGTTTCAGGGAAGAGACCGGCAACCTACGGTACGATTGCCGTGTTTGGCGGTCAATGCCACAAATAATTTTTTAGTGAAATGCAGAGTGACGTAGAAATAAATTCTGAATATGGTTGTTAAATTTAAAAATCTACTGGATTCATAATAATAGTTCTATAGTAAAATAGATTCACAATTTGGTAGGTGAAGGCTGGCACCTGGAATGATACTGCAATAATATTTCGACACATTACTATTAAAAGTATTGGCTGATGCATAGGGTTGTTGAGGGGTTGTGACCCGCATTGCGATGAAATTTTATATAATATATGAATATATGGAGGATTGGCTCTGGAATAGGTTTAAGATTACTCATTAACTCCCACTGTAATCTGTACCATTTCACTCAGTGTATTGCAGAGCCTGGTCTCGTATCATTGTTGAATCCACAATATGCATAAACAACTTGCGAAAGTAAAAATGTATAATACGTTATAACATTCCAGTTCATGTCGGCAGTTTTGTCAGTGAACAGGTGGATGTTGCTGCAAAAACAGCAACTGCAGAACCTGTTAGTATAACCAATCCGTTTCAGAAGTTTAAAGCTCGTATCTCATCTTAGCTGTGCAACAAATTGCTGTTAGAATAGGACAAGGAAGTTTTTAATAAACTTCATCTCATCAAATCACAAGATTGATTCTTAAAAGCTACAAGAGCGACCGCCGAAAAGAGGTTGCTCTCGCTAGACTTCTTATCGGCCACACATTATCCTCTCATCGGCACTTTTTGAAAGAAGGAAGTGCCCCGTGGTGGGCTAAATGTAACCTACCATTAAATATTGTGTTTAGTTTATTTATTTGCCGAATTGTAATCAATAGCGGACATTAGCATTTAACTAAAATTATTTTGACCTTCACGACATGTTATGCCATTTCTTCAACCATGAAATCCTTTTTAATTTGTTATCTAATATCAATTTTTTTAGTCTCTTCCAATTTTACTACATCGTTTCCTTTGAGTGTATTTTTAATATATTTTTTACTATTATAGTTTTAATCTTTTTCCATTTTAAAACCCTATGTACAGCCACAATACCTTTGTGACAGAATGACCCTTGTACCATAAAAATACAACCAACCAAAGTAAAATCTTTAAAAAAAAATAGATTTTTAGTTAATTTAAATTATTCTTCAACTGAAGAATTATTATTTTCAAAGTCGAAGTAAAGCATGTCGAAGTAATTTTGAATTTGTGCTGAAGTAAAATTTATGATATGGCATTATGAGCTGTGCGATTAACGTCTGTAAATCAATTAAACTTCAATAGTTCATGGACATAACAATGTGTTTTAAAATAAAAAGACAAATCAACTTGCCAGAGAGGCATTATTTCTACAACAGCCAAATCCTCCAAAAAAAGCAATAAACCTTGAAAATAATAAATTCAGTTTAAGACCCAAAAACCAATCAGAATATTCTGATAAAAAGCGGACAACTTTGAGAATCTCCTCCGAAATCCACTTTGCCAAATAAATAAGCCTTTCTAAGGAAGTTTGGGACCGCCTGTTTCAGACACACGACCGGACATAACTACTTTCAACAGCATCCCCGTAAAAATAATTTAATTAATCACCGACTTGGCATCTGTATGAACTTAATGACACGGAAATACTTCCTTTCGGGTCCCAGTCCACAAACTGTCATGAGTGATTATTCTTAGTGGCCCTTCCGTGGCACAGTAGTGGCACATGGCGTGCTGTTTACCGGAATTCGACTGCAAGCGGCACAAAAAACGGTTACCGTAATTTGTGTTTCCCTAGGGTTCAGATTCCTCCGAAAGCTGTTGGATTCGGTCCAGCATTGCTTGCGCTCTTCTTTTGCCATTATACGTTACGAACAAGTTAATTCTTATTATGTTTTTTTTTCAACATATCAAATAGCCACTGATACGTTTAATGATTAATAATCAAAATGCTATAAGATGACGTTGTAAAAACAATATAATACAATTAAAAAATTATCATATATGAGTGCATAATCTAAATGATGCAAAATATTATTTCAGTTTAATATGTTACTTAATTTAGACATTTGGAAACTATTTTTTTTTCATCTTACGTTGTTTTAACGAATCAAATAACGCACTGTATACAATAAATTACCGAATTAGTAGAGTTACCGGAGCTATTTATAAAGCATTCTATTCTGCAACGTGCTGATTAAAATCTCTTTTGTCTACAATTTTTTATCCAACTCAGATATAACGACATTGGCTCCACCCACGATATTTTGGCGTTATAACCGATATATGATTACAGTATTCAGGGTGTTCGTAAACTGTTTTGCAAAATAAGGAGGGTAATAGTACTCATCAAGACAAACAATATTTTCCAAAGGACCTAGGTTCTGAAACCACTAACATGTCAGTTCTAAAACCATTCAGCATGCACAAATATTTGCAACCAGGATATAAGAAGTACCAGATACAACTCAGGTCAGCTGATCAAGTACGTAAATGATTAGAATATCGCATTTACAGTTGTGTTTCGTTTCATTTTGCGCTGTATGTGAATGATCTGCGAGGCAACTTAATTTTGGCGTAATACTCGAGTTATCGCTACATCTGAGGTTGTTGTGACTATGTTTGCTACGCACAAGAATACTTTATTTTCTTAATGAATTTCGTGTTCTCTCAGTTGCACTAAAGATTTCATTTTTACAGTGATTATGTATTCAACCTTCCAAAATTCGTGTTTAAAAGATTTATTCTGAAGACCATTTTTACTACGTTAATTGAGTACCAGTAACCTTCATTAGCAGGTTTCAATAGATATTGAACCCACTATTGCTTTTGGTTTTTCTGTCTGTACGCAATAAAAAGGGTAAGGTAAAGGTCTTCTGTAAATGCAATAATGATGGTTATTGTTAACGTGGAAAATCTACCGAGTTACTTGAGAATTAGAGAGTGACGAATTAGAGAGTGGAGGATTATCGAGTTGCGAATTAGAGAGTTGCGAATTAATGTTAATTGAAACTCGCTAAATTTAAATATCGACCTTAGGTGATTTTCTTTCACTTGCTTGTCGTGACCTTTGATTTTATTGGGCTGTTTGAAACTACCAATAGGCTTAGACGTCTATAAAAGCACCGTAGATTAGAGATGACATCCAACTCCAACTGTACCAAAACCTGGTCAAACACGATTTTAGATTACACAAATGCAAATATAGATCTTCACATATGTGGCTTTGTGGTGATGCAATGGCAATGCCCTCATCGAGCGTGCCACTAATCCGAGTTCAAGACTCGGTGGTGAAAAAAAAAAAGATAAAGAACGCTTAGAGAGAAACTGTTCTCATTTTAGTCCTGGAGTTGATTCCATTAGACTTTAAAAGGCTCGGATTCTTTGGAAGACGCTGGTTCAAGCGCAGCATGACCTTTAATGTCCTTGCGCCGTCGTAAAACCGACAACAGAAATTATACGGTAAAACATAAACAGAGTAGCTGTCCATTTCGAAATATAACGCGAAAATCTACCCTAATTTATGGCACGCGACTATTTTGTTCAGATTGTAGATTTCAATATGTTTGAAATTAACAAAAAATGGCTCAAAATTAGCGTCACAAATTCTTTACAGGACTTTCCAATGAAAACAATTGAATTGATAGTGGAATGAGCACTCTTGCATTTAATATTTTTTTATCGCTTAACGCATTGGCATTTTAGAATATTTTAGCTAAATTATCTGTAAGCCACATCGAAAAATTGACATATTGACATGCATGTGGTATAACGTCCATCTGTAGCCTAGAGTAAAATTCTTCTTATGCTCAGTCATATTGGATACAGGAAAATGGAAACTTACTCAAATTTTAACTTCCGTAAAATCTGAAAGAAAGGCTTTTCCCATTCAATGCATCGAAAAAATAGGCCTAAGCGGCTGAATTGACATGAGACAAAGCTTTTACATACGGTAAAATATGGTTATAATGGTAGTGTGAGGGCCGGAAAAATACATCGTTATGGACAATTTATCGTTATATGTGAAATTGAACCTGATAAACTTTATAATGAAGGTTATTAAATTTGGATATAATAATATTTTAATAATAGCATACTAAACAAATTATTAAATAACGTTACCGATTACGAATGTGCGTAACCAAAGAAACAGGAAGCTGGTAATCGAGTCTTTATCTTGTCAGTTTAAGAAAAAAATAATCAATTTTCGAAAGACATTTCAAGGTGACGAATGCTTGTTCCCAAGTTAGAGAAAAAATCTCCCTTCCTGAGACCAGCTGCACTTGTGTATACGATGTTCTTCAGCATTGATACATTCTATGTTGTTTTAAAAAAGTGTCAGATATGGTTAAAGTCTGAAAAGGACAAAACTATCGTTATGTACAGGTTTCCTGCAAATAAATTATCGTTATATACAGGTTCAATGCAAATAAATTATCGTTATATACAGGTTAAATGCAAATAAGTTATCGTTATATATATTTTCAATGCAAATAAATGATCGTTATATACAGGTTCAATGCAAATAAATTATCGTTATATAGAGGTTTAATAAATATTACCATTGTGGGAAATCTGCAGAGACCGGTGTAAATATCGTTATAGAAAGATTTTTGCATTGTAATAACCAATATTCTCATTATATCTCGCGGGAAATGGAAATTATTAACGTTTTTTAAGAAATATTTACTGGATTAAAAACGTTTTAAGTCCGCACTCTCCCTTTAACATTACAATTCTTAACCCATTATTGGTATTTTATCCGACGGGCGATGGGAGCTGTCTTCCCTCGGTTGGAATTCGCAAATTCCAGGCATGGTTCAATAGTTCTTTTTCCTTTGAAGTACGGAAAGAATCTTTCAAACAACGATCCGTCACTTTGCTCGCAATGCTTCATTGAAAAAGACTGCTTTTATCTAGAAAAAAAACACTGTATTTTTTTTATTTAAAATGGCAAATTTTTTTTTTGCGTAAATGTCATTCTGGCTGAAATCAAATGAAAAGTTTAAGTATTTTGCGTTTGCACGCGGTCGATGAAAAATAACATTAAATTAAATTTTAAAGTGCATTTACCCACATTGTGTTATAAGGAAGAAACGTAGGAATAGCATTTTGTTTTATATAAGCCGCCTTCTTTGTAATGTTGTGGGTGATCTGGGGCAGTAAGATCCATGTGGGCATTAGATCCCTGAATGTTCTACGGTTAACAACATTTAAGCAAAAAGTATTAAATATCTTGTCAATTTCGCAACTAGCTTACATTTGCAAACGTAATTTTAATGAAGTATAAGTTATAAAGGTCATTACATGCATACATACAAGATAATTGGACGTGGAACTAACCAGATTAAATTAATAAGCAAATGTCGACATTATAAGCGCAGTAATATATATCTGCGCTTATGATGTTGATTTTTACCTATCAAGTGTCCGTTCACATAGTTAGCGTTAAATTATTGACAATTCTGCAATATAATTTTTTTACCAATTTTTTTTATGAGAAATTTAAAATAGGTGTGATGATTAAAAAGAGGTAGTTCCACAAACCGCCATTTCATGGGAAAAATGCAATTGTAATAAAGAAATAGAAACACGTTGGATTTTTCTCAGTTACATATCGCTTTCCAATGCAATATTAAGAAATAACATTTTATTTTAAATGTAAAATAGGCATTAATGTGTTTTTAGGAAGCGTTATTTCTCACATGGGAAGAGTTCAAGTATTACGTAAACACGTGGGGTTGCTGTTATGTTTATTTTCCTATGTTAGCCAACGTTAATTTTTGCTTACCGGGGGGGGGGTTAGCTAAAATAATGCTTACGTAATACTTGAAAGCTCGCATAGTGATGGATACTTGAATTAACATTTTTATTTGTAAAGATGTTCGAAATCCTCGTCTTTGTTTGCTAAGTACCATTTATAATTCTGTCAGCACTCGACAATTTTTCAGCAGAACTAACTGAAACTGCTCTCAATTCGTGCATTTATATCATTGCACCCTGATTTTACATTATTATATCTCTTGTCTGGTTGTTTGTATTGCCTTATGTATGGAGAGTCCTGCTTAAGCATTCATTTTTTATTTCTTTGCTTTTTTCCAGTATTTCCTTAAGTACAGAAATTAGCTGAAAATGGCAAATTGTAATGTAATGTCTTCTTACTCACTACACATCCCCGTTCATTTTTCTTCAGTTTCTAAGATGACAGGAAACGTGGACTAATGACGTAGTTAAATGTTAATTAATTTTATTCCTTCAACGGTGAAGAGTGTGCTACCTTTTCATTAGTGAGTGATGACAATCATCAACAGTGAAACATTTTTCCAGGCCAGTAGCTCTTTGTGCAACACAAATCTCAATAGAATATAAAATGAAAATATAACATTTAGCTTTTTTTTTTGTCAAATTTTACTGATGCAAATTACTTATTTGTAAATTTTTAGGTAAGAGTACAAATAAATAATTTAAAAGAAATAACTAGTTGCAAGGAATAAAATTCAAAGTACTAAAAAATAAGTTTAAAGTGATTTTCCTTGCTGTGCAAATTTTTAATATATAACTAATAATAAACACAACAAGATTGCAGTTCAAAATTAATAACGTAGTTTGAAACAGCAATTTCAGGAATCACATATGTCCTGCTACAGAACGAAACTGCTGGCTACTGAAGCAACTGTTAATGACGTTAATAATTTTTAACTGCGATTATATTGTTTATTTGTTTCTGTGCAGTTTATTACGAGTTCATTTATTGATAATAGATATTGTTAAGGTTAAACAAAAATAAGATTTAGTAACATTCGTTTTGAGACTGCCACGACTTTCCTTCTCCTTTTTTTTTTACCACAATTGTAAATTGACCTAAAATTTGGAACATTTTTGAAAAATATTGTCTCTTATTTTGATCTAATATTTTATTGCATATCGTTTTGGGTATCGGCTACCTTATTGGGTAGATATATAGATCGACTGAGTAATAAGAACTGAATACTCCCCTATTGGTGATCATGGGAACTTATGTATATTGCTATAAGGCAGCCACGTACATATCAATAGGTAGAGTATACCAAAGGTAATCACACCACGGAATTATTTGCTTATTCAGAGCTTTGTCTGTATATTGGCAAGGGAGTCTTCTTT
>QLNU02014176.1:78086063-78097384 GCA_006491805.2 Dysdera silvatica
TTGGCTTCAACCAAAAATCAAGATCTCCCGTAATTTTTTATGAAGTATAATATTCAACTTTAATTCTTACATTATTTTTGTTCATATATGAGAATAAAAGTATTTTATGAATATTTCTTCTTTAGATTATTTCTGTTGTTTTATTTAACGAAGTGGGGTTTATAATTTTAATATGCATTTTAATTTAATTTTTTACACTTTTGGGCCCCTGTAGTAGCGTAACGTGGTAACGTGTTCACCTAGTGCGCCGTTAATCCAGGTTTGACTCCCAACTGTGCAAAGAACACTTACTCAGAGATCTCATAAAGATTGCACTGCTCACTGTAGTCCGGGGTTTGGTTCCCTAGGCCTTAAGAGGTTCGGATTCCTCCAGAAATTGTAGGTCCAAAGGTTCAGATTCTCCGGAAAATAGTAGGTGACCGTAAGGATTCCTCTACACGCTCATTGCAACTCTGTTTCGCGCCAAAATTCCATTCTCATGGACATTTGGCAATGAGTCACACGTACAACCAACTCCTTGGAATTTCCACCAAAAACGAAGGATACAGGCATTATCCAACTTCGAACCCTCTCCCATATATTTTCATTTAATGGGCAAAAAGTGTCAAGAAAGACAGTTCAACGTTAACATAACTCACAGCAAGTTCTCCCCTCTGTGGGGTCAAACTGACCAATAGAATCAAACACGAACTATTGCGTCAGTACTCAATTGTCCAATCACGGTCCACAAAAATCATTCGAAGTAAAGTTTTGGACCGATCAATAAATACTCTCTTGCTCCTTAACTTTCGACCTGAAAGGATGTTCGCTGCTAGCCTTAAGTACGATCCTCAATATGTAACTTACGCAAACTAACGAACGCCCGATATCATGCTGTGGACTGTATACGCTATCTATCTGTTCACCGTAAGGCCACAGCCTTCGACTCTTCAATAAATATTGTGTCTAATGTGCATCCTCTCTCTCTGGTCTACCTGCATTCACCGCCACGTAAAAATACCTTCTGAGATTATAGTCAAACCATGCCGCACGACGTACGCCACCTGGTCAGCTGTCCACACACAACACGACGCGGCAGTTGATGACCCATACCTACGTCGCGGCAGTTGGTGACCAGGACAAACGTTGCAGCTGACCACTGCAGTTCTTGAGCTGTAAAACCACAAACAAACAAACAAACAAACAAACGATACACTTTTGGGACTAATTGAAACAATATGATTAATAGAAAATCTTCATGTAGAATGTCCAGCAAATACTGAAAAGGACAACCCCGCTTTTCACAAACACCACAGCAAAACTCAGTATTATTTAATCAGCAAAATAGAGGTCCATATATTGTCTGTTCAGAAACAATAATATCTAGTTATTTGCAATTTTGATGTGATTATGCGTCAGAAATACAAATACCGGCAAATAAATTATTTAATTTAATGTAAATCCATTACGACTCGAATTCGAAATTGCACTATTTACTTAGTACGAATAAATAAAATGAATCATCTGTTTTCAAGAATTCTGTACTGTTGTTCTCTCTCTCTCTTAAAATATAAGGTAACAAAATAATTCAAATAAAAGCCATTTCGATTCTTATTCCAAAAATATTATTTGCCACTAATTGCTGCTTCTAAACAATAAATAAAATAATACAAATGTTTTTAATGCTGTTTAGGAAGTATAAAATAATTGTCTATAGTCAAAAACAACTTTTGCTTTAAAAGAAAGTAATCCAAAGTTCGAAAGCAAGAGACGTCGGTCCAAAAATTTCCAATCTCCCCGAAAGAGAAAATTATTTTAGCATGAACTCACACAGGATAAAAAACACAGCGAAGAAAATAGACCCTGACCCGGGGGTAAAGAAAAAACAAATCGATTATCACCGGTGTAGAAATTCAATCAGGTGTGAGATTCACACTACATGAGTTAATTGGATTAGGTTAGAGTTTCCAGGCGAGCAAAAAATCTTGTTTTGGATTCTTGAAAATACTTTTTCTGCTCATTTCGTTTTCTGATCGTCAATTTATGACCAGGGGATTGTTTTCTTCACAGAAGAATGGGGGGATAGATGGACTTATTTGCTAGCCATTTAATTTTAGTTCAATGATACTAATTTTCAACTATGAGTTTTATCAAAATTATATTTTACTTCAAGTAAAATTAATACAACACAGTTTTCTAAGCTGGTAGGTTGTTCATTCATAATTATTTCGGCAGTTATACCTTTACCTTCGTCAAAACAAACTTCCGGGACCTTTGAGTCCGGAAGTTTGTTCCGGAAAAGGCAGAACTTATCTCTGCCAAAATAACTATGAACGGCGTACCAAATAATAAAACTTCTTTAATGTTAATTTTAATTTGAACATATCGTCGTGCAGTATGTGTGTTCGTAGTTAATTCATTTATTTATATCGTATATCTCAGTATTCTACTTTGAAGCTTATTGATCGAGATTAGAATCCCAGTATGATTTATTTTATATGAAAATCCCATGAGATCCTTTTATAGTTTAATTTCCAGTTAGTTGTATCTTTTAAGCCTGTTTCAGTTCTCAGCTATTGTTAAGACTTCAAATTCTCTATCTCAAAACAGGTTGTGATAGTTTAGAAGCAAAAATACAATAATAACTATGGTTTTTTACTTCCTACGACTACACGTTACATTATTTTATCATTATATATATTTTTTATTAATTTTTTACCTTTATGCAATTTTTCTTATATATATATAGGGAGGACATAATATAACTTGCCCAATTCTAGACGCTCTAGAGCAATGAGGAAAGCAGATATAGCCAAGGGATTTAGAGGGTAATTTAATTAGACCACAGGGGAGCGATTTTAATTTAGTTCTAAATTTCACTACCAGGGGGAAATGTAGAGCTTCCGAGGCCATAACTGCGGTTTTCAGCCAGTGCAGACATTCTAAATTTTACAGGATAGATTTATTTTACATAAGGAAAGTGGTTTTATAGAAAAGAACAAGATTTTCACAGCACCACATTTTCCCTGGTGGCAAAATTTAGAGCTAAATTAAAATCGCTTCCCCATGCTAGTTGAGCTAAACTCCAAATTCTTTGTCGATACCTCTTTTCATCATCGCTCTAGAGCTCATAGAATAGGGCAAGTTATTTTATGGTTACCCTGTATATATACATGTATATTAGTCAATTCGCCATGGGTTGCCGTATGAAGTAGGTCATGAGTAAATACTGTAAATGTAAAACAAGCTTGTGACTTCATGACAAAATCATCCCGTTAAGTGTGCTATATAGCAGAAGTTTCACATATAAAATTTTAGTATGTGAAAATGCTATTGATTTTGAAGTCCTCGTTCACATTACATGGGGGAAACTCTTACTGCATAGCAAAGTTTCTATGTAATAATAATTCTTTTGTGGAACCTCCAGTGAAGTAAGTCCTACTTCAAATGAAGGTTAAGCATTATATGTTCATTGCAAGATGCATTATAATCCACAAAAAGTAACAAAAAACATCATCTTCCAACTCTGTTTGAAAATGTCATTTGTGAATGAGATGTGTGTGATTATATGTGACTGCAATATCTTTATATGCTTGGTAGTTAATTACATGCCGAGATAAAAAATAATAAAATTAGGCTTTGCACTACGTATTTTTTAATTAAAGACTAGAGAAAATAATTCTGGAAAATATGAGTTTTAAAGTAATGAGGTTAACATTTTTTGGAAAACTTAAAAAACGTTTCTGCTATTTTTCACCAGCATATAAAAAGCTGTCAAATGCCTCAACTACAAAAGAAACGTTCTGTAATAAATTAATGAAACTAACTTTTTTATTTTGAGCTAAAAAACATCTTTTGACAAAAATTCTGTAAGAAAAATTTGGATAATTTTTTTATGGATTAGTAATAAAAATGGAAAAAATATTGTGAAAATTTATATAGAGCAAAATGTTTTTCATCATACATGTTCAAATCTAGTGATCATCGTATGCAATTTTAATTATGTTTCATGCATAATTTTTATTTTAATATATTTCCGCCTTAATTAGATTTATAAGTTTGTATCTTGAATTTTGTAGTATATTAATTCATTTTTCCAGTCCTGTTTTGAGCTTATTGTGCTAGCTTCGGGTTTTAGAGTAATGAATCGTGCATGTCGTCGTACGCATTGAATCGTGCAAATTATTTTGCATGTTGTATTGCATAAATATCCATAAATGCAAAATGAACGATCACTTCAATTCTGAGAAGAAAGATAACTTATTGCGGCCACATAGTGAGGGGAAGAAATATACAAACTACCCCAACTGGCACTGGAGGGAAATATCATGGAGAAGAGACCTACAGACAGAAAAGAAATGAAGGAAGGAAGGAAGGAAGGAAGGAAAGGAAAGGAAAGACTGGGACTAGATTAAGCACGAAAGACATTATCCATGCCAGTAGAGACAGGAAAATGTGATCCATTTTGGTAGCCAACCTCCGAATCGGAGAAGGCACTTGATGATGATGATTATTATGACGATGATGATAAATATCCTCGAGCGATATATATATATATATAAATAAATAATTTCCGTACTTTTTTATTTCCTAGTTCCATTACTGAACATCATGAAATTATTTTTTATTTTGTTTTATTTTAAATTACGATTAATTAAATATACAGGTTGTATGAAAAATTTCTTAATTCTAACAACTAAAATATAAAATTTAACAACTCCCTTAACTAGGAAAGCATTTTATAAATTCAACAATAAGGACTCTTACAAACCCTAAAGCGAACGGTCCTTTTCATAATATAGTAATGAAACCTCGATAATCTAATAAAGTGTACCACTAAATTTTGGCAATTAATATACAGATTTTATACAGATAACATAAAGCATATAAAACACACAGTTTCTGCGACTTCAGCAATATAATATCTTATCTAACTAAAAAATAGTGGCTCTGAAATTATAGAAATAGTTTCTTTCTCAAATAAAATCAAAGTTTCATCCTAAAATATAAAAAAAATCGTTTTTTCCTAAAAGTTTCTTCCTAAAGTTTGAGAATGGAAACCATTTTTTAGAATCGAACGATAAAATTACTATTTTGTAAAATCCAATACCTTGATCCTTTCGAAGTCTCAATAATGGACGGAATTTAAAAGTCCTTAGAAACGCAGTTATTTAAAAAATTGATCAAATTTATTTTCTCCAAAAGTTGTTGCCTTATCATCTCGCTTATATATCTTAGAATAATCTGCTTAAATTATTTAATACTCTGCTTAATCGTTAATTAATAAGACCTACCCAAAATCTTTGATTAAATATTTTGTTGAAGTAATCGGTTTCTAAAAAAAAAGAAACGCGTTTCTTTGGTAATCGCAATTTAATTTAATTTTCAAAAAAAGTTCGAATACTACGTTAAAGTTTTTGTTTGCTTCTCAACTATGAAAATTACAGAACTTAATTAATTACTTTGAAAAAAAAATCGAGTGTCTGAAAATGAGAGGCTGTTAAAGAGAAAATGAAGTTGAATAGAAGGTAAGAAATAAGACTCTAAAGTAAAATTAATTCCTTTCAAAGCTTACATTTGCTCTTTTCGTTCGCAAGTAAATGAATGATATATTTTGAATACTTTGAGTATAATTAATGATGAAAATAATTATATCAGTATATTGTGTAAAAGGACTTTGTACTCTGAAGTTTATAATGCAAAAGGCAGTGAAAATTTATTAAATAGACGTTAAACAAATTCGGCAATAGAGTTTATATATAAACGATCCTCACTGTGAACTTCATATAAGGTTGTGTCGCCAAAACTTAGTCAAAAAAAGCTATTTAGCTTTTTAATTAATATTATGAAGTTAACAACATTTTTAATATATGGATTTGTTACGTAACGCATGCTACTTGTATATATAAATTTACGACTGTAACCAATTATTATTGAACGATAGATGGCAATACCTAAATAGTAGAAACCGAATCATCTTAATGTTTCGGTTTCTACTATTTAGGTATTGCCATCTATCGTTCAATAATAATTGGTTACAGTCGTAAATTTATATATACAAGCAGCATGCGTTACGTAACAAATCCATATATTAAAAATTTTGTTAACTTTATAATATTAATTAAAAAGCTAAATAGCTTTTTTTGACTAAGTTTTGGCGACACAACCTTATATGAAGTTCACAGTGAGGATTGTTTATATATAAACTCTATTGCCGAATTTGTTTAACGTCTATTTAATAAATTTTCACTGCCTTTTTCATTATAAACTTCAGAGTACAAAGCCTTTTATACAATATAATTATATAATTATTTTCATCATTAATTATACTCAAATTATTCAAAATATATCATTTAAGAGATCCGCGTTATAAAATAAAATAGAAAATGAGAAAACAGTTAATTAAAAGTAGACAGAAGGGATGAATAATAGTTTTTTTCTGGTTGAGCGATCGTATGAATGTCTTACTAAAAGGGTAATCCTATTATGTTAACTTTGTTCGTTGTGTTTCTTTGAGATGAGAATAAAGAGTATTGTTGTTTTAAATATGAAGCCCAACTTGGAGCGTATTTGGTTATAAAATTGGCCCCCAACGTGGAGCGAAAGGTATTCTTTGTTAGACGGTTCCACATCTTCTTTTCCAAAGATATAACACATTTTCCTTGTGTCTTTTTCATACACGTTAAAGAAAGTCTAAACCGGATATGGTCTAATCTGTCTTTTGCGTCGTATTGTTGCAGCCGTAAGTTGGGCGCCAATTTATAACGCACACGCTCCAAGTTGAGGCATCACTTTTAAAACCAATACTCTTTATTCTCATCTCAAAGGAACACAACAAACAAAGTTAACATAATATGATTACCCTATCAGACATATAGTAAGGACATAGTAGTATAGACACTAGTAAGACATATTTATACTGTTGCTCAACCAGAAGAAATCTATTATTAATCCAAACTGTCTATTTAAAATTAATTGTTTTCTCATTTTCCATTTTATTTTATAACGCGGACCTCTTTTCTCGCGCGTCAAATGAAAGTCACATCATCTTAATATTTTAGTTTTCTATTATTTAGGTGTTATCATCTATCGTTTAATTATAATTTGTTACACAGCTGCTGATATTTAATAGCATACTGACACAAATTTATTTGTCTCATGTGATTATCTACGGCATTCTTTTACCATATCACGCATTAAATCATACACATACCGCCTACATTATACATATTACACTATACCCGGCACCATACATCACACGTATATACATTACGAGGTAAATGCATATGTATAATTATGTATATTATTTAATTATAAATATGTATAGTTATGTAATGAATTTTTTAAAATGAAAATTATAAAAATACCTGTCTGTACAGTTTAGTCACCGATTAAGTTCTTTTTTCAAATTTTATTAAATACAAGCTTAAAACGAAGGAATTAAGGTCATGAACAACTACTATAAAGCTCAAGCTTTCTTCTGGGACGTCAGAATGCTAAAACTTCAAAATTTTATCAGAATGTTAAAAGCTCAAAAACTGAATAATGAAGATAACGCTCTACAGCAGATTAAAATTCAATAGAAGACACGGTATCAGAAATCGTGACGCAATTAAATAGATGAAAGCTTATCATCTATAGAGTATTACATGCTGCTATAATAATTGAAAGTCTATTTTTTCTATGGAAGGTCGCATTCGACCATTACAAGCGAATTGTGAAAATGGCGCGTTCCTGGAGAGTGTCTTTAAAAAAATTCAACTTCAAATGTCAAAGGATAGTGTTCTTAGAAGAATTAGGTAAACAGCTTCGAAGGATAAAGTTCTTTGACAGATAAAGGAAAGGAAATAGCTACAATAATTTACCGAAAATGACTGGAAAATCACCATTAAAATCACGATACAGGATGAATAGATTTCAGTCGAAACAAAAGCCTACGTACCTTGTCTGGCGTAAAATTATACTTGAGGTCCTTGCGCCATAAAAGTACAGCCAACGAAAGCATGTGGTGAAAAAAAATCACTGTTGGTTATATTCAATTAAAAAATTGCGAAATCTCGATGGTCCCGATGGTTGGAATCATATTAGCATGATTAAAGGTTCTCATACACGAAAACAACGACTGATCAGAGCTTACCTAAAAAAATTCTTTCGTTCATTTATATCGCGTAAGAAAAGATTCCTCTATGTTCCGAGAACTACTGATCCTTTTATTTTCCACTTCCTTTGATAAAAAGAAGAGTAGTTCTCGATCTTATACGTTGGACCAGTGTCAAAATGTTATTAGTTACGATTTGTGGTGAAAGTTTGTAGTTTTTCTCATTAGGTAGAAGGGATGAAGGTTCTTGATGTGGTATGGGATAGATTTAATGACAAACAGGACTTGCATTTAAAAAAGAAAAATAAAACTCTAATGACTATAAAGAGACTCTTGAAAACAATTTGATCCCCTTTAGAGAAATTCTTGGGGGTTCCAAAATAGATTTTCAAGCAAGCTTCCACACCCACTATCGAATTGAACAAAAATACATATCCATTATAATTATATTACAGTTTTAGATTGGAAAGCGGGCAGTCCTCACTTAAACTTTATTGAAGACTTCTGGAAATCTCGATCTGCAATTTTTGCAGATGTGGTAAGCAGCAATTTTTCGTAGAACTAAATTTATTCACAGAGAAACGTATGGTATACAATCAGCTCAGCAACTCTGCAAAATCTCTTTTCTTTCATGAACGATGAAGTTTACGAAGTCGACAAAACAATGGTATTTTATAAATTTGCAACGAAGTTCTGATTTATCAAGAGGCATAAATCAACATATATCTAGCCTTTTGAGCAAATATTGTTCTAATGTTCGTTTTAAATAATACAAATAAATATCAATAATTTCGAATATACATATGCAAGTAGCATCAGGTTACATAATAAAATGGCTGAATTTAATATGTTGTTTAGATTATTCAACACTTTTTTTGTAAAAGTTAAATAGGGCTTTGACTGTATTTTTGGGAATCAGTGTATATATATATGGACACATGAAGAGATGTATATACACGAATTTTGATATTTTATTGACCACTAATATTCAAGTACCCACAAGCCTCAATCTACAATCGCTTCACTGATAAAAAAAGAAATCATGGAGTAATTGACGTATTTGACTTCAATTATGTATTATGGGCGAAATTGTATAATTTTAAGGAAGACTCCGAGATATTAATTGATATTTGCGTTACGTAGTTTTCTTTCATTCATATAAATAAGATTTCGTTTGAGTGATTTGTACAAAATAAACTAAGTGTAATTAGTCATATTAAATTTGAGATAAATAAGACTAAAATGCAGACGAATGAAATTAATTTTAGGTGTAAAAAAGGAAATAAAAGTATTTATTTATTAAAAATAGCTTTGCCTTTTATAAATGTAAAAATATTTTTTAATTTAAATTCGTGCCGTCGTCACTCAGGATCATCAACGATAAATTTTTAAATTTATTAGGTCATAAACTAGTGTTTCATCTAGAAAAAAATTAGCGTAGGCGCATGGCCTGGCAGAAGGCCATTTTTTGACGCTCTAAATACACAGATACTCATGATGAATATTCGCGGTTACTTCAACTTTACTGGTACCAATTCCTTTAAACAACGTCTTAATTTGTTTAGTTCCTATAGTTGCTTTCTTTAAATTGCTTAGTTTTTGTTTGCAGGTAACCATTTTTTGGATTTTTTTTTTTTTTTTGTTCCGAGTTAAGTATATGCGAAAGAGAAAGTGTACATGATTGCAATCTAACGGCAATGTTGCCAGATGGCAAGATTAAAAAATCCCTACTTCATACAAAATAATAATTAAATTAATATAACTATAATTTAGTTAAACAATATCCATTATCCTATACTATATGACAAGTAAGCTTCATAAAATAGGGATGTAAAACATGCTTAATTTAGTGCTTAAAGACAAACAAATTGATTTTAACAAAAATTTGATCTCAAAAATAGGTGGAACCGCTAACGTTTGTCGGTTTGTTTGTTTGTTTGGCTTTTTTATGGCGCAAGAGCATCTGGGCTATATTGCTCCATGGTTGAAAGTCTGCAAACCTAGTAACAGTGCTTTGTTTACAAATATTCGTCAGCAATTTCATTTTGCCAAAACCATCAGTGTTATTACAGAAATGAAATGTTGGAGTACAAAATTTTTATAAATCAACAAATTTCATCACGCGTTTTGGATTCTAACGTGAGAATTTGAATCATCATCGGGGAAGGATGGTGCGTTATTTTCCGAGGGTTGGGTGGGACATTTGGGCACAAGGGCTGACAAGTTGAAGGGCAGGGCGCTTAATAGGTTCGGCAGGGCGTTGCGCCCTTCTATTTCGCTTTAGATGAAACATTACATAAACGCATAACATGCACATTCATAAACTCATGTTTGTAAAAATTGCAACACCATGAAGGAATCATGTGATTAAGCTGAAAATTTCAGGAAATGCAAATTAGGGTATGCTATTCAAATGATTAGAATTTCAGAGTCACTGCGTATGCATGGGCTGAGCAGCGCCCTCTGAACTGCTGATGGATCCGTATAAATAGAGGGCTGTAGCGGGGCGTGTATGGCTATCTGCTAGTGGTAAACGTTACATGAGACGTCACTATGCCTCTACGACGAAAGAGGGCGACATTTCAGCAAGTTACGGAGTTTGAACGGGGACGAATGATCGGCTTTCGTGAAGGAGGGTTTTCTTATCGTGCAATAGCAGCTCGTATGGGGCGTAACAGCAGCACAGTGATGCGAGTGTGGAAGCAGTGGGTTCAAGAGAACCAGACAACTCGGAAATCCGGGAGTGGACGCCGAAAGGTGACATCAGCACGGGATGATAGACACCTGGTCCGCATGGCGGTGACGGACCGTTTTGCTTCATCTGGACAGTTGGCAGAACGTTGGTGCACTGCTACAGGTGTATCATTGTGTGCTTCATCAATTCGTCGGCGTCTACTGCACCGTGGACTGCGTGCAAGAGTTCCTTTATACAGGATCCTCCTGACGCAAAACCATCGACACCTGCGGCTACAATGGGCTCATGGACATAGAGACTGGCGTGCTGATTGGCAACAAGTGGTGTTTTCTGATGAATCCCGCTTTAATTTGGGGTACAATGAACGCCACCTTCCGGAGTGCGTTATCCAACGTCACCGAATCCCCAGCGTTATGGTCTGGGGTGCGATTGCGTATCATGGACGATCTCAGCTGCTACGAATTGTGGGTAATCTTAACAGCAACCGGTACATCAATGAAGTTCTGGAGCCCGAAGTTGTTCCCTTCCTTCAAGGCATTCCCGGAGCTG
>QLNU02014176.1:78097484-78108410 GCA_006491805.2 Dysdera silvatica
GCCGTCAATGAAAAAATTATTTTGCATCTCTCAATTGTTTACTCCAAAAACTCGTGGCATTCACAAACTCAATGGAAAGCATTTCATTTCCGACCCACCTAATCCCGAAGACATTATTTTTCGACACGGGAAAGTAGCTAGAGATCTCAGCTGGATAGAGGCCGAGATTGATTCATTGGTTTAGTTTGACAACATCTGAGGCTAAAAACTTTTTACAACAGTTCGTGAAATTTTTATGGCAGGGGCCGCTGGAATCCTCTTAACCCCCCTCCTCGGCTGTACCATTGATTCGACGCTTGAAACGCAAATAATGAATATATGGGCTGTTCGCATACGTTTCATTAGCCCCGTGGGACAGTGCCTCAAGTCAAGGCCCCCATTTCCTGCGTTCGCGAACTCTTGTTAATTATTTTTGTACGAACTGCAGGTTCTGTTTTATCCAGTCCCATTAACATTTGGGATTTTTCTTGGGTCTGAATAATAAATACTTCTCTAGATTTATTATTCCTTATTTTCTTCTTCTCATTTTTCTAGCAGGCCCCTGATCTTTTGCACTGCTCTGCGAAATTAATAGAGCACTTAGAAAATATGGTACATCTCAATTAGCTTTCGGTAGAAATGGAAAAACTTTAGTATGGTCATATAACTTGGAATAATCATGAACTAAGGAAAACGTAAGGGCTATACAACAAGCTATTAAGATTGTGAAAAATTATTTATTAAAATGGTAAGAAAAATCCCACGGCCAGTCACTTCTATTATCGAAAAATATTTCATTCCTTTTAAATTTGTCGAACAGCAGCGTACGCAAAATACGTGTGAGTACATATGCATTTATAAGTAATTTCTTCATTTTAGAATAAAATAAAAAGTATCAGGGAATAAACGTAAGTTGATATAACTGTAATAATAATATTTTATTGGATCTCGAACACACATAATGACCAACTAATGAATTTATATAATTCAGATACTCATGGAATTGTACACTCTGCCCAATACTTGAAAATGAGAGACAGAGAAAGTAAAAATCATTAAGTTGTTGTAATCTATTAGTCGATAATAGCTTATACTAAACTCGTTGGATCCATAAATATTTAATATCCATCCGATAATATTTCAGTTATAAATAAACAAATTTTTTGAAATTTTTTATGTTAAAAATTTAAAAAGTTAGTAAAATTTAAATTAAAACTTTGGTTGTTACTCCTTCTGTAATCTGCCTCACAGTATTTTCAGCGCCTTTGAAGTTATCATATCTATATATTTAAACATGAAATTTATCTCAAGAGAACAAGATAATTATCTTAAATACACGAGAGTGGGACTGAATTTCCAATCTTCAGTCTTTTTAGATTAAAAACTACCACTTGCGACCGCCTTCCATTTTCTCCCTTTTACAAAACAAACAACGAATACAACAAATTTGTAAAAGCGTTTTTCACCATCCTCCAATTATATTGATTTGGCAATACCGCCGAATTTCGAGCAATGAGGAGCAAAGCAATGCTATCGTATAGAGAGAGACGAGACAAATATCTAGGGGCCTCTTTTCTGAGGGGACCGGCGTCGTGAACGCTACTTCAAAATCGTTGCCAATCAGACCTTGTTACTAGGAAAGTAATTTTATCGCGGCGCGATTTCCGCTAATTTTTTGTGCCGACTTTATTTTCAAAGGTCAAAATTTAAAATCCGGATCGGATTTATCTAGAGATCGGACACTGCGAGCATTTTCGCTGGTTCCAACTTCCTTGCTATATACAGGTCCTACTGTAATTCCACAGCCTTACTTTGTACTATAAGCGGCCCAAAAAAAAAATTGTCTTTGGCCCCATTTCTTAATCCGATAATTTGGCCCAATCTTAATCCGATCCTGATGGAGGGGAAATAACAAATAATGCAATTCATGCTTTTGACCAGACAAATATTCCATTTTTAAGCATGCCTATTTCTTATGCATTAGCTTTTATTCATACTGTGCATGGGCGCCCATATGGGCACAGAAAGGGGCTCGAAACCTCACTGGCAGTTGAAAGATTTGATTTTCCTGATTCTGCTGTGCATTTACTTCCGAAAGTTTTACAAGCACATTTTAAAACAAGGTATTTTTAGTCCATTACTAATTGTCCAGCAGGAGCAATTGCTTTTGCTGCATTTTAGTATTTTGTATATTCGCAAAAATGTTTGACAACCTTGAGAAGAAGGTAAATAATTTTTTGCAGCCCTTCCCTAGAAGGACTCATACGCCGCCCATAATACTGTACACTCTATATTTATCTTACATGCATGTTTAACATAGTAGTAATCTATTTAGAAATCTATTGGAACTTACATATATGTTTGATGACTTCCTTACAACAATTTCTGACATCAAGCAGATGATTATCGTCAAAACTGTCGATATAATTTTGATGATTCGATGAGCTTGGCACTGCGTCTAATTATCCCAGATGTGAATTCGATATTTGTCGTAGTCACATTAATTTACGATAATTATCCTTGGAGTGTAGTAAGCATATGAGTAATTGTTCATTGGTAAGGAATGTCCTAATGTAAATTGGTGAGGAATGTTCTAATGTAAATTGGTGCAATGTCTTTTAAAGACAATCAATAGGTAACGAAATTTTACTTACACTTAATTTTAAGTCACGCTAATAAATTAAATTAGAATTAAAACATTTAATGCACATGTTGTCTGGCGTTTACGATGTCTTTAATCGATAAACTAGCGATCTATATTTAAAATATGATTGGCATAAAATATCGCAGTTTCAGAAATTAACATGTCGATGATGCTTCGTTGGTATACCGATGACGTTTCGTTGACGCATCAATAATGATCCGTCGATATATAGATGATGCGTCGTTAACGATTATTTGGGGAAACGTCCATCTGCCATCGATGAAATTGTATTGAAAGAAAGGAATAGTTAAGACAAGATGGCGCTTTAAACCATCTGGGTCAGGACCGACGGTTCTAGGTATCCCTCGAATAACCACACATTTGTACACAAAGAATCCTACTAGGATTTGATCCAAGGCCGAAATATCGCTGCCGTAATGACTGTAAAAAATAGGAACCATTTCAGATTCACCTTATCCTCTTGTTTTACGATAAAAGTATTTAACATTCCAGCCACAAGAATGCAAAATATGGCAGACGTGCAAAAACATCAAAACGCAAGGCGTGCATGAAAGCGTCACATGCAAGAGCAAGCACACACGAGCTCATTGGCGCAGTATAGCCCAGATGCTCTTGCGCCATAAAAAAGCCAAACAACCACCCAATCATACGGGGAAGAAATGTGGAGCTACCTTTATTCGGCAGAAAACTAATGTAGTAAATATACTGAGAGCATCCGGGATTTATGACGATGCGTTTCAGAAATATTACTGCGACATATAATTAACTACCATATAACTGAAATCATAAACTTATACACGTTGGTTTCCTAGGAGCAGTGCAAAAATTTGTAATCATATATATATATATATATACTCATATTTCAGTATTTCTTATAAATTTAAATTTAGTTTCGAACATCATGCTGTATAACTAAAATTAAGGGTCTTTTTTTAGAACGTTTTTCGCAATTGTAATTGCGCATTGGATTTTGCGTTAGCATAAAACGTAATGCACGCACCATATTGATTTTCTCTTTTTATCTACAACGTATTGCGTTGAGATGTTGCAATTTTGTCGTTACGCAAAATATGCGCAGGTAGGTAATCCCACCTTTATGGAGCAAACGGTTGTGTAGTTTGTTCCAGTGTTGAACATGAGAAATTGTTGAATACTGTTCAACAAGTGATGAGGGCAAATCAATGTCTGCAGAGACCTCTGGCAAGTGGCCAGTAAAGAACGTTGTTGACACAATTTTCTGCTACAAGATTTGGAACAAATTTATCATCTCAAATCAAGTTTAAGTAGTACATCAAACTTTTTTGCTCCTTTACTGAACTAACCTAACAATGCAGCATGTTTTAAGCATTATATTAAATATGTTTATAAGGCTCTATAATCATCACTAGTAACACGAGTTGCAAACATAATAAATTATTCCACTCAAATTTAAAAGCTTTTATTTTCGGAGTATAAAGCATCTTAATGCTCTTTTAGTCACAAATGGTTTATAAATGTTATTTGAATAAATACACGAAAACCTTGTCACATGTTACAACTTTGATTTGCTAAATTACACTAATGATGCCAGATTTATGGTACGTTCTGTAAAACAAATTCTTTAAATTAAATTAGTTACGCCAGTTTTAAGACATGTTCTACAAAACGGATTTGTTAAATTAGTTACTCCAGGTTTATGACATCTTCTACGAAACATATTTGTTAAATTATATTAGTTACGCCAGGTTTATGACACGTTCTTCAAACATGTTTGTTTTATGACATGTTTATGACATGTGTATGACCCAGGTTTATGACATATTCTACTAAAAACAGATGTGTTAAATTATATTAGTTAAACTAGGTTTATAACACGTTCTGTAAAACCGGTGCATTAAATTACATTAATTACGCCAGGTTTATGACACTTTCTACAAAACACATGCGTAAAATTATATTAGTTATGCCAGGTTTATGACAAGTCCTAGAAAACAGATTTCTTAAATTACATTATTTACGCCAGGTTTATGACACCCTCTACAAAACAGATTTGTTAAAATACATTAGTTACGCCAGGTTTGTGACACGTTCTACAAAACAGATGTGTAAAATTACATTAGTTACGCCAGGTTTAATATACGTTCTGTAAAACCGATTTGTTAAATTACGTTACTTACCTCAGGTTTATGCCACGTATTACAAAACAGATTCGTTAAATTACATTAGTTACACCAAGTTTATTATTACCCTATTTAGTACCTTCGGCCCCTATTCGTCCGAGTTCAACCCCTATGTAAGCTTGATTGGATGCATATGAGCCGTAGGGTTATATGACAGTGGACTGTTACTGTGCCCCGACCCATATCGACTCATAAATATCCACCTTTATTTAGCAGATTAAATGAATTGCCAAAACGAAATGGTTAAATAATCAAACATGGTGGAAAGAAAAAAAAACCCATGGCGCAACAACAATTCAACATCGATTTATTAACATATTAGTAACAACAGGTTTGTGAAATGTGATCCAACATTTATTTGTTAAATTACATAATAGCACCAAGTTTTTGACAGGTTGTATAATTCTAGTTTGTTAAGTTCATTAGTAACACTAGAGGTTTATGACACATGCTGCAGAACAGGTTTGTTACAATATCTTGGTAACACAATGCTTGTGATACATGGTACAACACTGATTTGTTATCAACTATTATTACCCTTCACAGGGATAACACAATTGCCAAATAATGGTCAACACAGAAAAGCCTCCGGGCGAGTTTTTGTGTCTTTTCATGGGGAATAATTATACCTGATAATTCCGACACCCCCATTTTTTTTTAGCTCAAACTAGATATTTTCGTTTTATAGGAGTAAAAGTGTTATCGCCTCTGACCTAGATTCGAACTAGCGTCTGTCCGTTGATTCCGAAGCTTCGGAATTATCACATCGAATTATTCCCCACGAAAAAGCACAAAAGACTCGCCCACGAGGTTTTTCTGTGTTAAACACTATGTGGCAATTGTGTTATTGTTATCCGTGAGAAGGATGAAAATAACTTACAACCTATACATACGGAGAAAAGGAGCGTCGTTCCCCATCTTTGATGGCCTAGCGGTTAAGGCGCTCCGGGTTCAACGTTGAGACCCTACTTAGAAGCTAGATCGGGGCAGATGTTTCTTTTCCTCCTATAGCAAAAAGCTCTAGTTTGAGCTAAAAAACGTGGGTGTTGAAATTATCCCGTATACCGATTTTTAAAATTACATTCTGTCACTGTTACGAGAAACATTTATTTTTCCTCCTTAAGGTACACTTCTACAACTTTTCCAATAGCCATCACTTTTTCAGTGGTTTTTCATTTTATAAATTTACCCCTTGTTCTTTGTCACCGGATTTAGTTTAAAATTTCTTTTAATTTCTATTTCTATTTTACTATATTTTTCTTATTTCTCTGCTTTGTTTTCTCTTACTGTTCTTTGTTATCCTTCGCATCTCGATTAGCGATGTAATTAGTAAATTTTCGTTACTTGGGGTAAGCTTTGTTGAACTTTTTGTCGTATTAGCCATCGGCGCCGATGTCATGAAAATATTGGGGGTGTCAACATACCATTAAAAGGCATTTTGTTTGAAATTGAAGGGGGATATGGAACCTTAATGCCAACATTGGGGGGGACGGGTCCCCCTGTCGCCTCACTAACAGCGCCCGTGGTATTAGCGAAAGTAAATCCTGCCTTTTATTCTGAAACCCGATTTCTCTTATTAGAAAAAAAAATAAACTAACTTCAGGAAATCAATTTTTACTCTTCGAAGATACTTATATTCGTTTTATCCGACGCCACAAAATCGCTAATCTCTCTCCTGAATTTAGCCGCTCCCTTCAATACTAATTAGTGTCGTGGATCCTTCGCTACATTTCGCATATCGATTAGAGTGGGTTACGAACCTAATTTAAAATTTAATCCCTCACTTTTCTTTACTACGTCATCGTTAATCCTAAGGCGGGGAATAGTGTAAGGCTTTAGAGTCTTCGACTCTGTCGAAATTAAGCAAATCTAAAAAATGCAATTGTGAATTTTATGGCAGAGACCTTGGATGGTCCCGTTGTTTAGAATAATTGCTCCAGCGAATACAAGAACCGCCTTCGGATGCATTGGATTTTGCTGTGTCCGCAGCAAACTTAATATGTAGACGTACTATGGTCCGTTGGTGTACATAAAAAATTGAGCATTATAGATAAATTTAATTTAAAGGGCCTTTCCTATCTAGAGCTAAACTTTACCATACACTGTTTTGATCTATTGGACCCTACAACGTTATGCATCGATACTGATGTTCCTTTTTCCTGTATGAGCCTATATAGGTGCCATCCACGCTTAATGAGGGCTACCTTTGCTTTTGCTTCATTCCAGCACAAAAACTAACAATGCAATAGTCTGTAAAAACGAAACAAAATGACGTCATTAGAGTAAAGTTTGGATGTTTGATTGTAAGTTGATTTGTCGTTTCAGTAACGGGGTGTTACATCTTGGTTTCGTTTTTGAAAATATCGGCAAGGGAATTATTTCTTAATCCTTTGTTTTGACCATTAACAACTTTTTACTAAATTAAACCCATACAAAAGATGTCCTTTTTTTTTTAAAGTTTTTCATTACGCTGATGACGTCATCGTGTTATCACAGTATGATAATGGCATCATGATTTCACCAGATTAACGAAATGAACATGATAAAGCTCACAATGTTAATTTAAGTTTAATTTAATTAAACATTCTATTTTTTGCCGTTAAAGTAATATGGTTGCTAACTGTTACAAGAATAGACACAGTAAAACCTCCCAACAACGATATACGATATAACGATAAATCCCTCTACAACGATAATTTTTCTCGGTCCGTATAATAGTGTTGTAGAGAGGTTTTACTGTATTACGTATAATTTTCAATTTTACTTTTATTTTAGTACAAATAAACAGTTTTCATATAGATGTTTGGTAGGTAACACCGCTTGACATAAATATAATAAAAGCAATCAGACAACTTTGAGGGGCTTTATTAGATTATTGGTATATGAGCTGGCTTTCTGATGAAGGCTGCCCTTTAGCGCAGCCGAAAGCCGGCTCATGTACCAATAATCTAACAAACCGCTCAAAGTTGTCCGATTACTTCCATTATATTATTATACAGTTTTCATATATTATTGTAAATAATGTATGCTATTTCTCTCCTCCCTATCCGTACGTATATAGTAATATTACCCACAGAGAATTTTTATTTCTGCTATTGGCAATTCACACAAATATGGTATAAATATAAAATGAAACATTCTGTCTGTTAAAATATATCTGTTCAATTTATGTTTGCAATCTCTATTTTTCCCAAGTTTATTTCAGTTTAGTCGCTTTTAAATTTAAAATACTGTAGATGCATGTTCAATACTTTTTTGCATTCCTACAGTTTTAAGGAAAGTTTTTATATTTTTTTTTATTTCCAATTTCTTTTTATAGATCACATAACATTAAAATATTTCTTTTTTCTTTCAAACCTTGTTATTATTTGATGCCACAGACGTTTTATTTTAAAAACTACTTTTAGGTATTTATTATAATATTTATTATGATATATATTTATCATAATTTATAATAAAAATTAAGATAAAAAAAATATCCACTGGAGCCAGGCATCAACTATCGTTTATTTTTTGATTCTATATGTATAATTCTCTCATAAACTTCAAAATGAATTTAAAAAATTATTTGTTTTTGACCACTGAGATGGCGTTTTAGAGTGCTGAGAGAGAAGTTTTTAATACGTAATGTTACATTTATTCTGTATAATTTAATAATAACAAACTAATAAATATATGTATCGGGTCGTTTGGACAGTAATTTCGTTTTTTTTGCATGAAAATGAAAGCCGATATTTTTATAGAAAAAAATTATTTTGCTCAATTAGGTATTTACCGTTTTATTTCACCACCTTTTACTACCTTTCTGGTAATAACATGATTCCACGCTCGCAGAACTTCTATTCCTTATTCACAAAAAATCGAATTAGGTGGTTTTTGACATCTTTATCTGAATCAAAAATTTTACCTGCCGAAGAATTTTGAAGAGACGGAAACAAATGAGAATCGGACGGTGCCAGATCAAGTGAATATATTAGATGCAATAGCACGTCCCATCGAAGCGCTAACAACTTCTGACGAGTCACTGAACTTGTATGATGTGTGGTGGTGTTCTAAGGAAACACTAAACCTTCTCTATTCATCAATATTGGTCTCTTTTGCTTGATGGAATCATTCAGTTTATCAAGTTAGTGGTAGTAGACATCCGAATTAATTGTTTGGTTTTTTGGAAGCAATTCGAAATAAAGCATTCCTTTCCTATCCCACCAGACAGAGAGCATCAGTTTCTTTTCTTAGATACCAGCTTTCGATGTGCTTTCAGTCGATTCCTCACGTTGACTCCATGATCTCTTACATTTAATATTGTTGTCACAATCCACTTTTCATCCCTAGTTATAATTCGCTTCAGAAATAGACCACTTTCAACAGCAAATCGCGGATAAATATGCGAAGAAACGAATCTTTTTCTTTAAGAACATGTGGAACTCACATATCAAGCTTTAAAACCAAACCAAGTCGTTTCAAATGTTAACAAGCGGTTGAATTCGATAAATTCAATCTCTCAGCATTTTTTTTTGTTATGTGATGATTTGCATCCACCACTCCTCTATTTAGTTTCCATTAACATCTGACCTGCCAATTAACGCTGGCTTGCCAGTGGTGCATTTTCGAGTTCAAAACGACCAGAATGAAATTTTCCAAACCAATTTATGACATTGCTGTTCAGTCAATACATCTTCGCCATAGACAGCAAATGATTCTTTTCTTGCTTGGACTGCGTACTTGCCTTTCAGGTATTAAAAAAATTGCGACAAAATGCTCACTTTGGTTTTCCTTATTAAAAATATTATATTGGATAGAATAAAAGACACAAACGATTTTACAGATTTCAACAAAGCTTGTAATTAGATGAAACAAAAATCTCCTAGCTTTGAAGCTTGCAATGTTTAGTGTCCAAATGTGTAATGATTTCATGGTTTTGAATGATGCTATCTACTTAAATAGACTACGAACTCCATCTGCGTGAAAAAACACAATTACTTTCTGAACGGCCCAATATATAAAATTAGACATAATAAGGAATAAATCTGAAATAAGAAAATACAAGAATATGAAAAGGATAATTTTCTATCCAATGCAAAACATTCTCTAGAATATCAAAGTTATAAAAAATATAACAAAAATTTTAAAAATATTTAACTTATGCTGGTTTCTTAGAAAAGAAAACTAAACAAATGAGTGGTCCTCTTATTCAAAATTAAATTTTTAAACGGTTTAAAAGTGCACTGATAAACTTTACGTTTAACAATTTAAAGTAAAAATTATCTGCCAGTAGTATAATTGAAAACTGCTACAAATAACTGGAAATTTTCTGCAAAATTTTAAGTTTTCTCTAGTTGCTAAACTGAGACATCTTTGACACTTTTAGCCTTATCCTGGGAGATTTGGCTCCTGGGACATTGTCACTGTGCGACAGTTTGTCACTGAGCCGTAATGAAAAATCTATATTTAAGTATTAGTTTGTAAATAAAGCAACGGTACGTCGTCTCGGGCGACAATTGTAAGACTTTTGAAGAAAAGCTAATCCCAAAATTTTGCGTCGTTTTTCAAATTTCGCAACAGAATAAAATGTTTGAAAAGCAATATGGAGCATAGAGAACTATTTGGAAATTCCCACGGCGCTTCAGTTAGATATACTTTTTGCGATTGAAGCAGAATACCTATTAGTTACTCTAAAATCTGTGTCGAAGCTCGTTCAAGCCTCTTTCTCCCATTCACTATTTGATTTCTTATCCGTCACGTAGTTACAGCTTTCCAACTGTTTGGTAGTTTATATTTCGTGTCTTTGAATGGTTTCTTAACCGTTCAGATTTTGAACACCGACAGCAAATATATAAGGGTCTTTTTGAAAATAAATATGTACGTCTTAAATAAAATAAATATACGCTTTTCTTATAGTTGAAATAAATATGTACGAGAAATAGTTGAAATAAATATGTACGAGTAATAGTTGAAATAAATATGTTCGTCTTAAATAAAATAAATATACACTAGTCTTATAGTTTAAATAAATGTACACTAGTCTTACAGTTTAAATAAATATACACTAGTCTTATAGTTTAAATAAATATGTACAAGTATTAGTTGAAATAAATATGCAAGAGCATTAGTTGAAATAAATAT
>QLNU02014176.1:78128186-78152868 GCA_006491805.2 Dysdera silvatica
AACCAGTGTGTATTGCCAGTCCTCTCTTATGGATCAGAGACATGGAGTCTAACAGTTGGAGCAATACGAAAGTTACAGACAACGCAAAGGAGCATGGAGAGGTGCATGCTTGGAATAACTAGGAGAGATCGAAAAAGAAACACTTGGGTGAGAGAGCAAACTAGAGTAGAGGACATCATTGTTAAAGTAAAAGGACTGAAATGGCGATGGGCTGGGCATATTGCAAGAAGAACTGATCAACGATGGACAACAGAAATTCTGAACTGGATTCCAAGAGACCACCGAAGACCTAGAAAACGTCCTCAAACTAGATGGGTGGATGAAATAAGAAAAGAGGTTGGGGTGACGTGGAAACGAATGGCCCAGGATAGACTTGTGTGGAAAGCATTTGGAGAGACCTTCATCCAGCAGTGGATAGATAATGGTTGAATATGATGATGATGATATATACATACATAGTGCGAAATAGCAAATGCATATGCGTGCAGCAAATGTCAATTTGCTTCACAAATAGAAAGCCCGGCCCACACTACTGGAAGGCGGGGTGGGATACTAGATTACTCGCCCAGCCGGTTCCACACATCGTCATATGCGTTCGCCGTGTGGGTCTCAGATATCAGCAACCTTTTTTCAGGCATATATATATATATATAGAGAGAGAGAGAGAGAGAGAGAGAAAGAGAGAGAGAGAGAGAGAGAGAGAGAGAGAGAGAGAGAGAGAGAGAAAGAGATAGAGAGAGATGCTAGCAACCCTTTTGCAGGTATATATATATAATAAAATATTTTGTCATTAAGTATAAAATTGCACTAAGTTCTTTACAACATAATACGCAACATGCTGTATATTAGAAATTAATCCAAATACAGCTTATTTTTGAGTGTGTGTGTGTGCAATGGCGTAGTTAGATATTTTGCCGCCCGGGGCGAGTGACTGTCATTGCCACCCCCCCCAACAATGGGATGACGGAACATGAGAAATAAAGTTTGTGCTTTAAAGGCTAATTACCGTCCCTGAATTCTGGCACCCGGGGCGATCGCCCCTTTGCCCCCCTTACCTACGTTACTGTGTGTATGCATATACACTCTATAAATGTGCACCTGAATCACCAAGGAGAGAAGTTGTCCATTCGAAAAATTGGTGGACGTAAAGAACATACATAGAAAAAGAAATCATTAAAATTTCAGAACAATTGAATGATTTATTGCAGAGTTTGACCGTTACAAAGGGAGGAAGTCAATAAGGCGTTGGTCCACCTCTGGCCTGGATGCAAGCTGTCACCCGGCGTGGCATAGACTGATAAAGATCCCGGATGGTGTCCTGCGGAATTTCTTGCCAAATTGTCTCCAACTGTCGGGCTAAATCGTCAACATTCCGGGATGGTTGCAATCGCCTTCCCATAGCGTCCCAAATGTGCTCTATGGGAGAGAGATCAGAAAACCTAGCTTGCAAAGGAAGTGTTGGGCAAGCTTGAAGACAATTCATAGCAACACGTGCCGTGTGCGGCCGGGCATTGTCTTGTTGAAACGTAAGTCCAGGGTGTCGCAAAAGGAACGGTAACACAACCGATCGTAGAATGTCGTCTACGTACCGCTGTGCTGTAAGTGTGCCAGAAATGACCACCAAAGGGGTCCGGCTATCAAAGGAGATGGCACCCCAGACCATAACGCCCTGTTGTGGGCATGTGTGGCGTGCGATAGTAAGGGCAGGATCCCCACGCTGCCCTGGACGTCTCCAGACACGTCTGCGGTTGTCGTCAGGACACAGTTGGAAACGGGACTCGTCACTAAAGACTATACGTCCCCAGTCAGCGCAGTTCCAAGTTGATCGAGCCCGGCACCACTGTAATCGGACTTGACGGTGTAAAGGCGTGAGAGGTAAGCGGCGTAACGGTCGGCGCGAGCGTAAATTCCGCTCTCTCAGTCGTCTGCAGAGGGTCATGTTGGACACATGTGTGCGGGCCACACGTTGGATAGTTGATAACGACGAATCCGGTGCTGTGACAGCTGCTCTGACAATCGCTCTGTCTTCCCGTTCTGTTGTGGCCCTAGGTCGACCGCTGCCATCCCTACGCTGACATCTGCCGTTGTTGACCCACTCTTGCCAGCACCGTCCAATCGCCGCATCGCTTCGACCCACATGTCCAGCGATTCTTCGATTCGTCCAACCAGCCTCTTTCAATCCGATAGCACGACCTCTTTCAAACTCTGACATATGCTCGTAATGAGCACGAATCTTTCGGCGAGGCATTGTTACAGTCGACGTAAGATATCCGCAGTCAAAATGCAACAGAAATTTTGACCACATATTGAGAATCGCTCCTTATATACACCTGCTGAATGCGCAGTTCCGATGCGCTGGAGTTCCCGCTATTCATTCATTGGACACCAAATTTTAATCATTTGCATGTTCGGTCAAAATGTCTTTGCATACGAAATTTCATTACAATCGGACAACTTCGTCTTCTTCTTTGCGCATCTTCTTTTTTGTTATAGAGTGTATATCCAACCAACACTATAGCGGTAACTACCAAAAAGTGAATTTGGTATTTTTTACAATTTTGCGACGCTTGTTTTCGACTATATTTTCGCGAATAGAGCCGATAGTAGAAAACTGCTTTCTTCTATAATTATCCTTTTTACTATGAAATTCCATTTGAATAACGGTTGGTTCAGTTAATCAGTTTTTAGTAAGGAATTGTCGTCAATTTTTTATCTCTTTTTCACGGATAATTTATTTTATGTAACCTGTAGCATTATCCGAATTCGATTTCCGATATCCCCACCCTTGTGTGACATTCAGAGTTGATTTGCTTAAGTTGACAACTGAATGTCGTCAATAACTAATAGTTTCTTTTATTAATTTAAAGTCGATAGCCTGGAAGAGATAATTTTTAAAATAAATTATTGTCGGAATAATATCTGCTATAATTTCAATTTCTTTCCATTCGTTGATTCAAAATCTTTATTTGCCTACGTGTTTTATACTGTATTTATAATTTATTATTTCAACGCAGGAACATCGAAAGGGATAAATACGTGTATTATATTTAACGGCTAAAACGAATGGTTGGAAATAAACTAAAAAATATATTTAATTAGTAAATACATTACTTTAATTAGTAAATAAGTAAGTATGAGAATTATTACTCATATAAATTGGAATTTTTAGTAATGATTTAAGTAGCTCATTGTATATTTGATCATTTAATTAAACTTGGTCATTTAACTAATGAAAGGAAATTTAAAATAGTCATTAAAAATGGCTTCGCATTCATTTATATTATTCGTATTATTTTATTCTTTTATACCCCAATGATTTTTAGCTTTTTTTTTTTTGAAATTTTCATGCATATTTATTAATTTGAAATATTAAAATTACAAAATATATATTATTTACCTGCATACAAATTTTAAACTTGCTTCTGTATAAATCCTAATATTCACTTGCGTATAATTTTTAAAATTACTTTCCAAGATTACTTTTTTATGTAAGAATAATAAGTTCGTGTTAGTCACTTTAATTGAGAAATGGCTGCGAAAAGAAAGAGTTCAAGCTTCATAATTGAAGTAAAAATTATTAAGTAATAAAGAAATGGTTACAGGAAAAAATAAACTAGTTTGCTAAACATAAACAATTTCAGCAGCCCATATCTACCTATAAAGCATTTTAGCGAGTCGCGAAAAGATATTTGAGGCTACATAAAAGTACAGATCGTTATAGAATAAACGTCTGAGAATGCATTGTTGTAAAGCAGGAGATTTTGACAAATCTCTTTTACAATGGTTCAATGAAACAAGAACATCCAACATTTCAAGTGACCGAAATCAAGGCAAGCGACTCTTTGAAATTTTCTTTAGGGATAGAAAAATAATCTGCAAGTCATATCTCATCATGTCATTACTATAATGTTATGTATTATGCGAAACTTCATTGAATTGCAATATGTGATTCAAATAGTAATAAGAATTTCCATGGGCGCCGACTTGGAAAATTTTTGGGGGTTCCGAAAATTTTAAATCGATTGACCGGCGCATGTGTAATTTAAATTTCATTATCAGATTATCTGGTAAGACACCTGAAATATTTAAAATGAAGCAAATTATAGTTGATTATATAGAAATATTTTTTCTCTAGATAATTATTTAATGTTCCCCTAAATGTATACACCCTTTATAGTTTTACGATTGCTGCCAAAATACTCAGACGTATCTATTCCCCCCACCTCTTTCTCCCTTTAAAAAGAAATTGAACGAAATAAAAGCTATATTCTTCAGGTGCTAAAGGGGCGTTTGTGAGGCAAAACTAAAAGTAAAGGTAGTGTGGACCCCCCCAGCTGTTAAAAGATAGTGTGGACCCCCCCAGCTGTTAAAAGATAGTGTTTGTGAACTTACTGGACAACATAATTTCGCCTTTATCACTATGATTGTTGAACGTTCTGGTCCCTCTATGTAGAGCTAGAGACTATATTTCGGTATTTTCTGTGAACTCCGACAAATCGAGGAATTTGCTTTTATAAAAGGTGCAGTGAACAGGGTATAAATAATGAAAATATTGAAGAATTGATGACGAAAAACTTCGAGCATGTATTTCCGAACGTGTATTTTCCCCACGAGTAAAAATATTAGGGGTTCGAGGAACCCATAACAAAATTATTGAGGGTTCAAAAAATGTCTGGAGCACACGAAGTCAGCGCCTCTGAGGATTTCTGAACACGCCACTGCCTTTATTAAACGTAATGATATCCCTAAATCTATAATTGTGAAAGGAAATAAACTAGAACATTAAAGCCTCCGGGGCGAGAATTTTGTGAGTTTTCGTGGGGGAATTTATTATACTATAATTTTTGCCACCCACGTATATTTAGCTCAAACTAGAGCTTATGTAAATTTGGAGAAAAAGAGACGCCGTCCTCATCCTGGATTCGAACCAGGGTCCCCGCGTTTAGCAAGCGGTATCTTGACCTACTAGACAAATGAGGACAAGAACAAACGCATTTTTCTCCGTATATTAGGATATAAGATATTATTAACCTCCAAAGGGATAACACAATTGCCAAATATGGTCAACACAGAAAAGCCTCCGGGGCGAGAATTTTGTGAGTTTTTTCTTTTTTATTAAACACAAATTATTGTATAATAAATTCCCCCACGAAAAACTCACAAAAATCTCGCCCCAGAGGCTTTTCTGTGTTGACCATTATTTGGCAATTGTGTTATCCCTGTGAAGGGTAATAATATCTTACATCCTCATATACGGAGAAAAATGCGTTTGTTCTTGTCCTCATTCGTCTAGTAGGTCAAGACACCGCGGGCTCAACGGAGGGACCCTGGTTCGAATCCAGGATGAGGACGGCGCCTCTTTTTCTCCAAAAACAATAAAGCTCTAGTTTGAGCTAAATATACGTGGGTGGCAAAAATTATTGTATAGAACATTAAATTCAGTTTTTATACTTCCTTTCGAATAGTGACTTTTTTTTCTCGCTCCTTTTCGAGTTGTTAATGGGATGATTACTGTTTTTATTTAATTCAAAAAACCACATTTTATTATTTGTGTTTTATGCAAATTGGAAATTCCCTTAGGCCACTTTGCATGTTATTATATGGATGTTAACGCTTTTTCCTTAAATGCTTACATTATAGAGTTACAAAAATCTAGGAAATATGTAACTTCTCGGCTGAATAACTTTTGTGACCAGATTCTATCGAAAACTATCTAAAGAAAAGCGACAGTTTATTTTGTCTTTTTCAAGCGAGCCTTGAAGAGGAAAAGAACGCGTTTATTTACAGATCTCTCGGTTAGCAGGTGGCAAAATATTTCAACGAGCACCAAAGCTTTCATGCTTTAGAAAAATTCGAGAACTTCATTAGCATTTCAAACTGCCAACATATGTTATTTATGTCGTTAGCATACAAACACTTTCAGTAGCATATGCCTCAATATTTAAAAAATCTTGCAAAGGAAAGTTTCGATTTAAATGACATTAATTTGCTCAAAATTTTCACATGTGGAACTTGAATTTCAAGACATTAACGGTTGTAATATTTTCTTCGAAGAGCGTCCGTCACATTATTTTGATTTCATTTTATGAATTGATATATTAATCTTGAACTTTATCAATCACTGAAAAATAGTTTTACGTGTGCATAGTAAATTCAGTGTTTGTTTAAAAATAAAAAAAATATACGATATCCACATAAACTAAACTAATGATTGCTTTATTTTGTTACAAATTTATGTACTGCCTTTGTCACTTCCGCAAAATTTTAATTGACAAAAAAGTTTTCATGCATAACTATGTGGTTTGAAAAGAGAACCTTGTAAATTGCATGGAAATAGATACCATATTAAGTCTTCATAAAATAATAATTATATAAAATGCACGCTATGCATGGTGTGCTGTAAGCAATATAATATGTAAAATAATATTGCCAGACTTTGAGGACACTTAAATTTTTATTACATGTCATTTAATTATTTAGGTAAAACAAATTTTTACATACTTGGTGTATTATGTTGTTATATAGTTGACTCAATTGTGTTTATAATACTGGTTTCTATTTCATTATTTGGTTATAAATAAAAATGTAATAAATATATAGTTTACTACAGTCATTATAAATAAAACCGTAATTTTAGTCGTCAAATAAATATATATTCCCAAGCCTTATTTATATGAATTTTCAACTATGATGTTATAGATAAACAATTAAAAAGCACGAATTAATTTTAAGTTGAAAAACTTTACATAATTATTTTTAACGAAGTAATTTTTTGCTCTGTTTACAACTATAATTTATAGTGTATTTTTCATAATTTACAAGGGCCTGGTTTATTTGGGCTTATATTGGATAATTTATTTATTTAATATTTTAATTGGATAATTTATTAGGGCTTAAAATTGGGCAGGAACTCATTGGAGCCCGGCTCTGGTACTACGTCATTTTTATCGATTATTTAAATATTAGCCGGAGTCCTTAAATGGACACTGTCGTGAAAAAGTAATGAATTCGTGATTAAGAGTATGAATTTTGTTGTCCAGAAAAATGAACATAAATAATTCGCATGATTTATCGATTCTTTTGCAGCCATTCAATTTTTTAATCGATTTATCATAATATTAGGGCTCCTTCACTTTTTTTTTGTTAGAAATTGAGCCCTGAATATAAATAGTTTCGGTGAAGCTTCTCTAAAAACATTAATTTTTAAAAAAACAGTTGCGTTATTGCTCCTTTGGTAATTTATCTTCAAATTAAGCTTACAGAATAAGATCGTATAAACCTTTCATCCAACGAACAAAGTAATAAACTCTTAGAAAGGCAAATTGTTCTCAAATTGTGTTTAGCAATTAAGAGCAAGTGCTTTTAATGGACCATCAGCCGTTTCTCCCGCTTTGAAAGCACGTTTTTAATGTGTTTTTTCCGAAAGCTCTATTAAAACCGTGAAGATACGTAAATTAGATAACTTGGACAGCTCATTGAATATGGAAACTGGGAAATTTACTCTCATATTTTTCCGCCTTTGTTTCAAAAATTAATAGGTTGTTGAAAATTTGGAAAAAGTTTGAAAAAGACTGAAAATTGTTTAACATCAGAAATTGTCTTTCAGACAGAAACTATTCAGAAAGACAGAAACTATCAGAAACTATTTGAGTACTATATTCCGTAATACTCATTATGCATTCCGATAAAACTCATTATGTACCATTAATTCATATGGTGTGGGTGATCATAAAGAGCGGCGTAGGCAGAAAGTTCATAAGGGGGTTATAGGCTTAATGGGAGGGGTTACAGAGCTACAACTCATATATTCCTATGTTAAATATACAAAATTTCATTGCGATGGGGCGTTTCAACACCCAAAAGAGCCCATGGCTACTCCACTGATCATGAAGTTTTAGCTCTTCAGTGTACTTGTTTACTCGACAAACAACTCCAAAAATGAACTATTATTTTTCTTAATGTTTCCCAATCATATAGCAACTTTAACTGTCTGGAAATCAATTTACGTGTGAAGCAAACTAAACGTGGGCCATAAACAAATGCGTAATAAAAATGGAATGAAATTGCATTTATTTATAAAAATATTTATCCCTAAATAAATATTTCGAAAGTATCCTTTAAGCGAAAATATTCCGAGAAGCACCGGCTGAAAAATAAAGATAAAGGTGGGGGGAGAAACATTGACAATCGTCTGTCGGAAGTTTTAAAATTCATATTTCATGACACAAATTTTAGAATTTTGAATATTATTCGACTAGATATTAAACGTTTCACGTGTATAAAATGAAAGGGAATTGGATAATAATGATAGGATATGAAAGAAATTAGATGGGAATGATGGGGAAAATGAAAGGAAATTAGATAATAATGACGGAGAAAATGAGAGGAAATTAGATAACGATGATAAGAAAATGGAAGGAAATTGGATAAGAGTGATAGGAAAATGAAAGGAAATTAGATAAGAATGATAAGAAAGTGAAATGAAATTAGATAATAATGACGGAGAAAATGAGAGGAAATTAGATAAGGATGATAAGAAAATTGAAGGAAATTAGATAAGAGTGATAGGAAAATGTGAGGAAATTTGACATAATTGAAGGAAATTTATGTATGCAAAATACTGCTACTACAAGGATCGCGTAAGTAAATATCTTAGATAGAAATTAACAAATATGCAGAAGTCGGTTTAATTTATATTTTATATCGCTTTTGAAATATTAAATTTCATTGCAAATATTGACAATAGCCAAATATATCTCTCCAAGATTGTGTATGAATAAATATTCAGCACAAATAAGACTGACATCTGATTTTTTATGGTTCATTCTAGAAACTTTACTACAACTTTACTTACATTCTAGAAAAACTTTTTAGCGTAAGTCATAAGAAAGTAGATAATAATTCGTAATAGAAAAAATTATATGGTCCAGTCTAGTATGAGTCAGAAAAAAGTAGAATGTCAGAAATAATAATCATTGTAGTGACAAAGTCATGAAAAATTGAAAAGTCTGACTTAATCGTAGTAATAATATGGTCTTAGTATGGGTCAGAAAACAAGCGAAGAGCCCGACTTAATTATAGTAATGAGAAGGTCCCATCACAAACCATGTAAAAGTGAAAAGACTATTTAATCGTAATAATGATAATACAAAATCCTTGTTGTTTATATACTTCTTTTCTCGTTTCAATTCTGCTATTTTAAAACCGCATAGTGTATATATTATGTACACTTATTTTGACATGGTGTTTTTATTTATTGTTAATATAGATTACAAAAAGAAAGCAGCGTGTAAATTTCTCTGCGAGTTCATTGTTAAATTTGTCCCTTTTTATGTAGAAATCTTTATTTAAATGGTACGGTATGTTCTTAACATAGTATAAAATATATAATTGAAATAACAGAGTTTATTTAATACCCAGAATGATATTTGTATTATCAATAAAATAAAGGCTAATGATATTTATGAGGCACAAAAAAACGAAGGGAAATAAAGTAAATTTTTATGAATATATTTCCTTTATTTATCAATAATCATACTTTTTTTAAAAAAAGATTTGCTTCAAATACAACTTGTAAGTTTATTATTTGTAAATATTTCCAATTATGTTTTAACTTTTTTTGAGCAAACTGGTGTTTCGAAATATGAAAATATGCAATAGAAAATAAGAAGGAATAATAAGCAGAATAAGAAGCAAAATATATCGCATTAAATATTCTTTAGCCTGACGAACTACGAGAAATAATGAAGCAGAAATATATTAATTTCAATTTCAAATTTAACATAGCTTTGTCTCTCAATGAGTTAGTCTCGCTTTCAAACTGAAAACAACAATAATATTGCAAACGATACTATGACGCTGTCTTAAGATTAATCCATCTTTCCTCTAAGCTTTGAATTAGTGGAGATACTTGATGTCATCTGGGCCACTAATCACCCTTCTTCTACTCCCATCACGTTTTCCCAGAGAAAATCCTGGCCGATCCTTTAGCATCTGACAAGACTCCCACTTCTGTGGAAAATCTCGAGATTCAATCCTTTTTCGGGACAGGGAGAAAAATATCGAGTTATGGGAGGCGCATGTGGTTCCTGTGCGCTTGCTCATCGGACAGTCTGCAAGAGGAACCGGAGTTTGCTGGAGGAGTGTAAAGAATGACGGAGATTATTCCCATGGCGACGGGAGTAGGTAGGAATGTCACACGCACAGTTGGGTTTCCGTTTTCACCAGTTCATCTTTATCAGCTGGAAATGATGGCCGAAGATATTCTTTCATCTAGAATTCCAAGCGCGATTTTAATGCAGTTTAACCAAAAGGCCCGCTATATATCCTTGACTTTCCTGCTGCAGGCTTGCCCAGAGGAGTGACGCAATGAACATTATGAAGTTTGTAACCAATCAAAATATCTTCACAAAGTTTGTAAATTTCATGAAGAGGTGTAGGTAGCCCTAATTCGGAATATTTTACTATAAACTAATCCTACTGATTTGTGAAGACTTGACAACTGAAGTGTTCTTCTACTTATGATAGAAAAAGTACTTAATAAATAGATAAAAATCTTGAAGAAGACCTAGGTCCATGAATTAGTGGAATTTAAACTTTCCAGCGAATATTCTGAAGTAAAACCAACGTTTGAGATATGAACGAATATTCAAAATATTCATGAAGATTACCTTGGCACAGAAAAATACCTTGCAATGATATGGAAACCTCTTTGACATATTAATTTAGCAAAGACATTTGAATAACTTCTGAATTTTGTTGAAATTGTAGCAGCCATGTTGGCGGTTACAGAATATGCCTTGGCGGAATATTTTATTCGGTGAGTGATTATGTTTATATTATCAATTTGCTTAATAAAGTAACCATAGTTATTATCAAATTAATTATATAAATACAGTAGAACTTGCCTAAAATGACCACCTATGGGACAGGATTGCAATGCTCGCCGTAGAGAGATGGTCACTATTGACAGACTTTGGAGTAGGCATGGCCAAGTCTCCAGCAATTCTCTCTCTTATAAAAACTGATCACTTTATTCGGGTAATCGATTTACCAAGATGGTCAGTTTACCAGGTTCCACTATATAATCTTTATTAATATTTTACATACGTATTTCGTGGATAAGCTTGGAAAATAAATCAGTGATTTTAAAAATCAATAAGTTACAGATATAAACAAAAATTTGGAATTAAGTTTATTATTATTATAATTATTTGTTGTTATTTTTATATTAAAAATTCTTTCAATTAGGTAATGCGTACGGTGTGCACTTTTAAAAATAACAGTTCAGGGTTGAACCAAAATGTGGTGATTTTCCAGCTTCATCCATTGTTAAGAACTACGTTTCACCACATTTTTGCTCCAGCTATGTTACCAATACTTGGCCGGAGGTTGAACCAAAATATGGATATACTTTCAATAACGAATAAGGCAACACTGAACCAAATTCATGGTTCCAGCTTGAACCAAATATATTGTTCTAGGTTGAACCAAATGTGGCCAAAAGTTTCCGGACACTGTATAACAATATAAAAACCTGCCTTTAACATGCTACCTATCAAGGGCGTATCGAGGAGTGCAGGAGTACCCATTGTTTTTCTTGGCTGCTATTGAAGCCACATCTACCCCATTTCATATACAGAGAGTACACATAATTTTTATTAATTACAGAAAGGTAGCAACCAAGCGAAATCATAACGAATTTTTATTAGGCCAAACATAAGCATTTTAGCTGTTAATGATAAAAAACATCAACTTCATATATACAGAAATTATTATATAAATCATTGTAATTTATCAAAAATAAAGGATATAAATATTGTAAAGTGATAAATTGTAATAATCGTCGCTTGCCGGATCATTAAAGAGATCTTGGAACGTAAAAAAAACCTGGTGAATATCAGTAAAGAATCGCAACGGATAAAGCTGTTTGCCACACGTGACTTCTCTCGCCTCAAGTGATTGGCTAGGAGGTTGAACGAAAATCTGGTTCGGCGTTTAATCGTTATTTAAAAAATACCATACTTTCACCAATAAGTGGTACTTTTGAATTTTCAAGTGAACCAAATTTTGGTGAAATTCCTATATTTTCACCATATTTTGGCAACAACTAATGCGGAAATTTTTAACAGTGTACCGCTGAGAAGGAGATCCCTAGAAGTTGTTAGACTAGTTTAATTTGGAATAGTTGACTAACCAAAATAGGGCAAGGGTAGGATCCGGGGACCTTTGTGTGTCAAGTTCACATAGAACCTACCATGGGTATTATATTTGGAAATCAATCGCCAAAATACCGGTAATCCATCGCGTTGCCTTCCCAACTCCCCCGCAAAAATAATCGATCTGCTTTGAGTGACAGTTTTGCTAGGGATCTTCTCTTCAGCGATACACAGTAATCATTTCTTCAAAATTTTTGAATTTTTCATTTCAACAATATTCTTAATCTAATCATTATCCAGCGATAACGGTGCACATTTCAATATACTATATTGATCGAGATTACCTTATATTTTAAATTCCACTTTTCATTGTTATCATCTGTGGTATTAAATAATCCTGATTTTCTGTTATTGTTAAGCATAGCTGAATTGCGGATATTGACATATAAATTATTTTTTAATCAAAAATCATTCAGACATAAGCTGGTTAAAAGACCAAACCGTAATAATTATAATTTATGCGTCTTGTGTGCCAAACACTTTTCACGAAACGGTTAGTAAAAGTACATTCAACTTAATAATGTATTGTTATACAACTTGTATGTTACATTAATAGAAAATTTTATGCTTTCAATCAACAGGGGAGTAAGGATATAACATATACTAATAAAATGTGATAATCAGTATAAATGGCAAAAACACATGGAATCCAAAACCTTGAGCAATCAGTATTTCGGTGTCATACTTCTTTTGATCTCTCTAGTGATCTTGAACATTATAGAGTACATTTCTGATAAAAGGCTATGTATTAAATTTCTAGAAGTCATTCTCAAAGCAAGTGGAAGATAATTTCATTCTGTTGAATTTTCTCTCAATAAGCGTTTTATTATATTAATTACGGTATAAATAATTTTGCATCATTCCAACTTATAATGGTAACTTTATATGTTCATGTAAAAATAATGTTAAATAATAAAACAATAAAAAAAAATAAAATATATAATAAATGTAAATAAATATAATAAGTAAATATAATAAATATAATTACAAATATAATAAATATAATTGATAAATATAATAAATATAATATAAATATAATAAATAATAAATATATAATAAAAATAAAATAAAATATATAATAAAAATAAAATATATAATAAAATAAAATAATAAAAAAAATATGTTCATGTATGAAAGAAGTCATTGTTTTCACGTTATTTTAGCTTAGAAACTATTCATGTTTAGCATTGTAAGCTGCAAAAATAAGTCCTTTTCAGCTAAAATTATTATAAAAGCATTTGTAGCAAAAATAATGTACTAATAAAAACAAACACTATCATGGACTTCAACAAAAAAAACCACTATCATGGACTTCAACAAAAAAACAAATAAACACTATTATGTACTTCTGAAAAACAAAATATATTTTGCCATGCAAGGCAAAATATTTTCTGCGTCTCTACAATTTTTTTAGTGTCAGAGAAAATTTTCATGTACTGAGGAATAAGAAGTAGAATATTGTTAAATACCAAAACTCTGTTTCTGCCCTAAACACGTAAAATGATGTAAGGCTATTTAAAATGCATAATAAGTTAGAGAAATAATATAATTGGTGAACGCAAAGATTAACATATAAAAATTACGTAAGAACCTTTATTGAAATAGGATTATCAAAGTGAGGGCACATTCAATAACTGTTGGACATTCGCAATGGCCGTTTCGAGTAATTGGGACACTCACCCTCGGGTGTGGACCGTATTCCTGTAGGTAAAAAAACAAAAACAATTTTCAAAACAGCATTTGGATATGTTATTCTCCACTAAGGTTGCAAAATACGTTTTTAACGTAATTATTGTGTCTTATTTCAGTTATTGGGGTTCAATTAAGTCATTAGAGTTCAGCTTAGCTTATTGTGCTTCATGTTTTATTGAATGATTATAGTTCAGCTTAAGTTATTGGAGCTCAATTGAATTATTATATGTAGTTCAGCTTAAGTTATTAGGGTTCAATTAAATTATTATATGTAGTTCATTCAGCTTAGGTTATTGTGTTTCAATTGAATTATTGCAGTCCATCTTAAGTTATTGAGGTTCAATTTAATCATTACATTTAGTTCAGCTTGAGTTATTGGAGTTCAATTTAAGTTATTGGGGTTCAGTTTGAGTTGTTGTTGTTGTGGTTTAGTTGCTGTTGCGATTCAGCTTCAGCTGTTGTGGTTCCAACCATGGATCTTGAGCTCACATAGCTAAGCTTAAGTAAGCTTTGTGGTACGTAAATGCATCATGTGGTTCAGAAGTCGGGGTAAGCTGTCGATACTGTAATAGCTTTTTACGTAGTGCTAGGACATAAACACATAAAATGCAAATTATCTCCGTTTCTGCACCTTTATGATCAATAAACAATTACCCTTACTACACGACTTACCAGCCTTGTTTCCGAAATTTATCATAACTCGTTGAAAATGAGGAAAATCTGTTTCTTTCGCTTTCTTTTTAATTTAAAATTTATTTGTTCTCAGTTTAAAACTCTTTAAAGTTTACATTTCCCCCATTTTTAAAAGAAACTGAAACTGCAGGTTAAAAAACAGTATTTATTCACCATATTTTATTTAAATACCTAACATTCTTGACTTAAAATTTCAAGCCGACAGTCAGTAGTGAATTAAAAATTGCTATATATTTGCAAATCGAGGATTTCTTTCACGTTTCATTTTTTTCATGTTAGAAGCAAGACTCATCAGTTAATTTAATTAACAAGCAACGAATTTTCTCCTAGTGACACAGCTAATTAGCATACAGTTTTTTTAAGTACGCATGAAATAAATTTAAAAAAATGAGAATACCAATTATCCATAAATATCAGCATCGATAGTCAATTTAAAACAATATCAAATGGATTCCTTATTTAAAAAAAAAGTTGGTTGCTTTCTTACAGAGTTAATTATGTCACGTGTTTGCAAATTGTAAGTAAAATCGATAGATAGCGTGGTAAAGGTGTTGGGGACTTCTATAGTGAAGCACTATCCTACCACTCCGACTAATCGCCTAACTAGTACTATTAAAAATGTACTAGAACATCTGGACCTTGATATTGGCACTAACTAACTATCTGAAACTCTTCTCGTCACAACACAACTAAATCCCCTACACAGTCGTCACAGGGTGAGGAGGAGGATTGTGCAAGGGTTTCATTGGGAAGGGTGGCCGCCGGAGGCGGCGCTGTAATCCCAGACAGGACGCTTGAACAGCGTAATCAGCCGCCGAGGCGGCTGAGGGGGAGATGGATTGCCGTCACAGGGTAATCATTGCAAATCCAACGCTGTAACAAATGAGGTTCGGTTTACTTTTTCACCCTAGTAATATATATATATATATTTGTTTATTTGCTTTTATATTAAGCACCCATATCCATTGTACGTAAAGCTAAAAAACTAAAGAGAAAAGGCAGATACCTTTTTAATTATAAAACCAATAACACTGCATTAAGAGCATAAATGAGGCGAAACTAACTAGGTGTTAATAACCTATATAAATGGGTATAAATTCATCTAAAATAACAAAGTTATCTTAATGCTATGAACTGTGACAAAAAAGGGCCATTACGGAACTATACGAGCGGCGATGCAGTGAATGCTTCAAACAGAGTCAGCATGGAGTTTTTCCTCGTATAACGGTTGCGTTGGCCTGGAAAAATGGTTGTACACTCAATAACAAACGATTCAAAAGAAGTTCTGGAAGCATGTTCTATCCATCGACGAGGACAATCTTGTGGTCGAATGAATGAGGTTAATAAAAAATGTTTCATTATTTTTCAAAAAGTCCCTTCCGGAAACGTATTTCAACTAGTTTTAATATTTAGTCGCTGTTGGAGATCACCCGAGACCAAATTTTCTATCTAGACTGCCTTCATAACCAATGCAGGATTAGAATCAAACTATAGAAAAGTTGAAGCAAACAGAAATATTGCTCATGTGACCAAAATACTTTACTTATTCAAAATTATAGTAATTGACAAATCTAAATGAGAAAGATAAAAAAAACGCTATTGTACACCTATAATCATATGGACGTGCATTTTTAAGTGCGAAATAGGCCCTGCGGTGGCGCAGTGTGGTAACGCGTTCTCCTATTGCGCGGCTAATCCGGGTTCGACTCCCAGCAGTGCAAAAAGAACGCTTACTCAGAGATCTCATAAAGATCGCACTGCTCACTGTAGTCCGGGGTTTGGTTCCCTAGGCCTTAAGAGGTTCGGATTCCTCGGAAAACAGTAGGTCCCGGCGCAGCATGACCACTGTAGTCTTTGAGCCGTAAAACCAAAAAACAAACCAAACCAATCAGTGCGAAATACATATTTCACACTATAGCATCCTCTCAAACCAAATGGCACCCGACTCCACATATTGGTCTGATTGTCTGTCTGTCCGTATCCTTTAACTCTAGTCCTACGTAAAATATTTAAATAATTAAAAGCATTTTATGAAAAAACATTCTTTGAGCTTACGTTTAAATCTATGATAAAAATCAACGCGTTTGCAAAGCTAGACTGTTTTTCTTCGGCAAAATCAATTAGCCAGGGAGCGGTGGATACACGTGTCGTAACATTGACAGTTTTATCTATTTTAAACGGATTTTAATTTGACAAACACTTTAAAACAAAATTTCATCAGCTTTTTTTTTATCTCAAACAGATTTTAATTTGATACTTACTTTTTTTTGGTCCAAATATATGTAATAACATTTTATTTTTTACTAAACGAAATAATATACGTAAATTTAATTAATAAAAGTAATGTTACAGATTTATAACTTTCAATTATTTTAATTCAAATAATGAATTTTCGGAGAAGAAAAGAGAGTATCCCCCCCGTATTTTTCCCTTGTCTCATAAATGTTAATTAAATTACATGAAAAATACACTTGAAAACTTTTCCCTAAATTTGAACGTGTTTCCTTTGGTGGTTTTGCTGTATAAAACAATTGAATTAATTAATTTTCTGTTTAATGCGACAAGAAATTCTTTTTTAGTTGCGTAAACGCTAACAAATTTCTTTCCGAAATTTTCCTCCTTCTAAAATGCGACAAAATTTAATTTAACCCAATGCGTTTGATATCATCGGATTCAACTAATAATGTAATAACAACTAATAATCTTCTGGTTCAGCAGCTAAACTTTTTAAACTGGAGTTTAATTAAAATCCGTATTTCCATGGCTAAATTGCTTTTTCCAGAATGTGCGATTTCGGAAGAAATGTGATTAAAACTTTTTTTTACAAAAATAAATTGGATTTTAATTTCAGAGACCTTTAACAAGATTGTTTTGTAACTTTAATTGAAGCACATGAAATAGTCTCAATGTTTTTCTCAAAAAGCTTTAAAAATGCTCCAATTAAAAAAATTCGAATTATTAAATCGTGTATAAGTTATAATGTTTATAGTTAGTATTATAGTTTAAATTTTAGTGAGTATAAAAATGAATCCTGTAAATGATCGTTAATTGAAATTCTTTCCAAAGAACTAATTTCATTTCATTAATGTATCATATAACGACCTTGAGTTAACTAACAAATTTGAATTTGTTTCTCTTTCTTTAAATTATAAGCACTTTTTGAATTATAAGCATATTTATGCAGTACATTTTCGCTAATCCGTACTCCTGTTCTGGCGAAAAGGGGCGGGGTTACGTTTAAACGTGACGTCACGAGGGGGATTATTCCATTTTTGCTCACAAGTTAGGGACTTAAAAAGTAATTAAACTACGGTTTTTAGGCATCCACTGTAATCCGGCAAACTTTCTAATCCGACACTACCTTATGCAAGAATAGCCGGATTAGTGAAACTTCTGTATTTTTTTCCTCCAGTAACATGCACAGTTCAATACCATGATAACAGCCAAATTTTGGTTCATTCTTAATATATTAGCTTTGTATTAAATACAATTTAATATATCTGGCATAGAACAGAAATAAAGCAGTTCAATACCATGATAACAGCTAAATTTTGGTTCATTCTTAATATAATAGCTTTGTATTAAATACAGTTTAATATATCTGGCATAGAGCAAAAGCAGCATAGATAGCAGCGATCTGCCATACAGAAGAAGTAACAAAGTTCTATACCACGATAACAATAAAGTTTTGGTTCATTCTTAATATATTAGCTTTGTATTAAATAAAATTTAATATATCTGGTATAAGGAAGAAGCATTGTTTCTTCAGTTCATTTTATGTGTACTCCTGCTTTCAGTTGGCGGATTTGGAACAGATGTCGTGTGCATTTGTCCTCTTTTATTATGACTTTATTTATTTTTTTTTTGGAAATGTTCCTTCCGAAGAAGTTTTCTCTTTATATAGACAGAGCCGAAGTATTTAAACGCGTCGTACCATTCTACTACTACATAATTCCAGCAAACGGGAAGGAGTCTCTGTGGATTAGTTCTTTTCTGGTAGGGAAGAACCATTTGATATTTTGCTGGCAAAAACCGCCGTTGGAAAAACGCCGGAATGTGTGAAACTGAAGTGGTAGTGAGAATTTTTGAAAAACAACGAGCATGAATATATCAGTAGACAAGTTAAAACATTATTTTCAAGACTTATTTACCCTCAGATTTGAGCACGCTACCTAAATGTAGTTACAAGACGAGATACAGAAATAATTTAGGAACATCAAAATTAGTTTAAACTGTTTAGTGCAAATTATTTCAGAAGTTTTGAAATCGTCTTTTCAGAACCTGATTCATGTTACTTATCAGATATGAAATAATTTGCTAAAATTGTTCAAACATCGATAGAAAAATTTTCAGATTAAGTTAATATGAATATTTTTGAAGAAATCTAAGTTTGAATTGAATTTTAATATAATATTACTAAAGCGGCCTTTCGCAATGAATGAATAAGTGAATGAATATTTTTTTTTCACTTTTTCAGCCAAATAATTCTAGTTTCAAATTTCTGTATAGTAAAAAGAGAGAGGGAGGGAGACAAAAATTGTAATTTTAATGGCTGCAGATAAAGTTCTGAATTTTGTTATTAAACTAAAATTGCTTAAATATTTAACACCTTTATGCTATATTACCACCTTTCCCTATATATATAAATAGGTGCCAAGCTCGGATTTATAAATATCAAGTGCCCAGGGCGCAAAATTTTAAATGGCTGCACTTTCTTTTAATCTATCTGCTGTAGAATTGTCAATGCGTAAGGTGACCAGACGTCCCGATTCCGATTCCCGAGTGATTGTCGGGTTCGGATTGTCGAGTTTGGAAAATTTTATTTTTAAGCTCTTTGATGCCGCCCCACGAGAAGTGTCGCCCCTAGGCCTGTGCCTTGTGTGCCTACTTAGAAATTCGCCACTGACACGACTCCACATATTTGTCTGATTGTCTCTCCGTCCGTATCTTTATACGTATACCGTATCCAGGGCTGGACTAGTGAGAGACAGCAGCCCTGGCATTTTTAATTACGGTGGCCCACTTTGACTTCGAAGATCTTGTGGGTTAATCTTAATTAATTAATTAAATCCAAAAAAAATATTCAACTTTATGAGAGGGGAGGGTGGTATCCAATATATATATATATATCATTAATAATATATTTTGATGCATCGTGAAAGATCAACAACAACACTACAATAATAATTCCGTATAAATATTACAACTAATACAGAGTTAGCAAACAAACAACAAACACACCGAAATAAGGTAAGGGACTGGTATTTTCCGGCCAGATTCCTTTGATATTGCTGGCACGTAAATCCGAAGTTTGTTAATGCTACTTCCTGTTAGTCCGCCTTCATAGTAAAAAGGTTACGTTCCTCAGCGCCGACCTGAAAGAATGCCCAGATTGCTCGTAATACCTGTTCTCGCACTTTTCGCTGTGCAGTGGGTTGATCGAAATGAAAACGCATAGCCACGTTGTTCCTTCGCCGTCATTGTGAGGGCAGCTTCATCTTCCTTCTGCGCTACAGTCCCTGCAGGATGCAGGACCTGGGCCACTTTAACGATCATCGCCCATTGACCTCTACCCAAAGTCTTACTTTGCCATTCTCACATTTTCATTCTTCGCAGATTATCTTCCACTCCATCAAGCCATTTTTCCTAGGACGCCTTACTTTCTTTCTTCCTACTGCATTGGCTTTCATGATTTTCTTAGCCATGCTAGATTATTCCATCCTTTCTACATGTCCGAGCCACCTAAGCCTTCTTTTCCTTATTTCTGTCACCAACTCAGGGTCTCCACATAAATGGTATATTTCCATGTTTTTCCTAATTTTCCATGAGCCATTTTCATTGACTGCCCCGAATATTTTCCGGAGTACCTTTCTCTCCATATTCTCAGCAATTCTTTGCCTCTAGTTGTTAATGACCATGTCTCCGCTCCGTATAAAACTACAGATCTTATTGTTTTACAAATGTTAAGCTTTAGTTTTCGTGAGACCTTCTTGGAATTTAGTATTTTCTCGAATATGAAGTAGCACCTACTACCAACTGTTATTCTTGATTTAATCTCTGCACTTGTTTTAGAATCGTCTGTTATCATATCTCCTAAACATTGAAGTTGATGTACTCCCTCAAAGATATTGCCTATCATTCTTATTTCCAAGCCATTCACTTTCTGAAACTTTAATTCCTTGAATTAATCATATATTTAGTTTTATCTGCATTGATTGTTAATCCTAGCTCTTTAGCACTATTTTCAAAATCTTGTAGGGCTTCTTTTAACACAGATGCATCCTTGCTTATAAAGACTATGCCATCTGCAAAAGCTGGATGTTACGAGGTTCCATTAAAAATCGTGTCACCTTAGTACACGCTCGTTTTTCTTATAGTGTCTTCAAGCGCTAAAATAATGTCGTTTAAAGTGCACCACCTCGTCTTAGACCCTTCTTCACTTCGAATTCACTTGGCAGCTGTCCTTTAATCCTTACTTTGGCCTTGGTGTTCTTTAACGCTAGCTTTACTAAATTAATATTTTTTGAGGAAATATGTAGCTCTCTCAGAACTTGGAGAAGGTTATTTCTTTGTCCGCTATCATAAGCTTTTTTAAATCGATAAATAATTAACGTGTGCTGTAAGGTCGTAGCCGGGATTTAATTTCAGAGGGGTTCAAAATTTTTTTCAGCATGTACTGATACGATCACTGCATGCAAGGCCGTGTCAAGTCCGATTAAAGATTTAGTTTATGGGGGGTCGGTCCCTAAAATTCTCCCTCTAAATACGGGAATGGTATGCTGATATTAAATTTATTACCTTTCTCGAGAATGATATTTGGAGAAAATATCTGGTCTGTTGATCTGTTCCTTCTGAATCCGCATTGGTAATCACCCAGAATTTCTTCTGCATAAACTTCCTGGCGTTTTGAAAGCAATTTTGAAAAACTCGCATACACAACATTTAGTAATGAGATTGCTCTATAATTAGCACAAATGCTTTTTGAATTTTTCTTGTGAATGGGGTGGATGATTGCCGAGCTCCATTCTGTCGGCATGTCTTCTTTCTCCCACATCTCTTTCTATGAATATACATTGTCTCTCAGTTTCATTACATTTTCTGTGAATATTCATTATCTCTCAGTTCAACTCCTCCGTATTTGATTAATGCTGCCTGAATGCCATCTTCTCCAGGGCTCTCATTATTCTTTAAAGATTGTATCATTTCATCTACTTCTTCTCTTTCAATATTAATTTCTACTTGGTCTTGGTTTGTCTCTTGCGTTGCTTCTTCATTAATAACTCTCTCTTCCTCTTAATATTAATAACTTTCTCTTCTTCTTAATCGTAAGTTATACAGTTCAAAATATTCTGCCCATCTATTTATTATGTTATCATCTATCAAGTTTCCTTCTTTATCTTTACACAGTAAAGTTTTCGGAAGAAACTCTGAATTAATGAATGAACTTCTGAATTAAAAAATTCACCAGCTCTTTTAAATATTTCTTGTCTCTTTTCTTTGGTGAACTTCTAACTCAAGTAGTTTTTTCTTTTTTTAAGTAGGTATTTTGACCCCCTTCGCAAATTTAAGAAATTTTCTTGATCTTGTTTTCTTTTGAAGCATTATTTTTCTCAACTTATTCCTTTCTTTTAACATTTGTGTAGTCATCATCAAACCATTTAGTTACTCTTTCAGGGTTTTTGTATTCGATGATCTTGAACACCGAAGTTTTAATTATGTCTTACAGTACCATCCATTTTGTGTTCATTTCTCCTTCCTCTAGTATATTATTCTGAGTAGTTAATTTTCCATCAATAGCTTCCTGGAATTAATTTCGTACTAAAAGTTCGTCTTCAAGATTTTATATATTAAATAAATTTTCTTTATTGGAGAAGGACGTATGGGTGTTTGCAACCCTATGTCTATATAGGATTCGAACCATAAAGTGGTTGGAGGCAATAACCGCTCCTCCACATGTCCTGACATTCATGGCATCTGAACCATGTGTCTACGCTCCATTAGGAAGTAATCTGTTTGATTTTTAGTGATACTGTCTGGTGAGTCCCATGTAGATTTGTGGGTGTTTTTATGATCAAAATGTGTCCTACTTATAATCATGTTTTTGCTAGAAGCAAAATCAATGAACCATAGCCCATTATTGTTGCTACTGTCATGCAAACTATGACGCCCCAGTGCTGGTCTGAACTGATCTTCTTTCCCCAGCTTTGCGTTCATAGCTCCCAGAATGATTTTCACATCGTGCTTTGGAATCTTATCGTAGGTTTGTTCGAGTGCTGCATAGATGTCTTCTTTAGCTTCATCCTCTGACGGTGCGTATATACGCTCCAAAGTAGAATTGAATAATTTGGATTTTAAGAGTACATATTCCTTCATTGATGGCTTTAAATTGAAGAACGGCCTGTTTTATTTTTTGGCAACCATAAATCCGATGCCAACTGTATTGGTTCTTCCGCCACTGCAAAAAACTGTGCCTTCATCACCAGAATCCATTATGGTTGTACCTCACCACTTGATTTCCTGTAGTGCCGCAAGGCCTATTTTACATTTCTTTAGTTCACCTTTCAAATTTTCTAGGGCTCCAGCTCGATATAAACTTTGGACATTCCAAATGGTCATCGATAAAAATCCTTTCTGAAGGTGGCCTTACGCTTTTTTTTATTATTCAACGGGTTAACGGCTGTTGCTATTTCTCCATAAAAGCGTATGTAGAAAATTTTGAGGAAAAAGTGGAAATCTAGAATTCAAATGAATATATTTTGCTTTATTTCTCAATTCCTCCTAATTTGCTGGAGCTGGTTGAAAGGAAATAAATTGATAACTACAGCCCAAAAGCAGAGCTCAGTGACGGCCCACCAAGCATTTGCCCGGTGACTCCTATGTCCAGTCCGACCCTGACTGTATCATATTATACATAATGTACAAATAATATTTACAATTCATAATATTACCATGCATTTAGCATTTTAAATATGACATCATCAGTTCACCTGATTACAATGATTTGATCTAATTTAAAGCGATCACAAGTTTTTTAAATGATGGTTGAAATTTGAAGAGCGATGCCGGACAAGGGGAGTTTTGTTACGTTTTAAGGAAAACCTGATTTGAGAAAAAAATTTAAACCTTGTTTTTATTCCTTAATGATTATCATTCTTGCAAATAAGACAGAAATTAAAGAACTAAGATTTGTTAAAAACCGAAGCATCGAACCGTAAAATGGTATGCAAAGTGGCTTTGATATCAGTGTCAATATCTTAACTTCTTTCTGAATATATAAATCGTAGACAGTTGCGATTAAATTACGTTAATATAAAACATTTACCATGTTATATTTTCAGTCAACTTTTATTTTAAGCAGATAATAGAAAGCTATAACTCGTGATATAGAAGTAAATATTAACAACCGCGTGTTATATAGGCAGTTCTATATAATTTATATTCCCAAAATATCATGTTTAATCAGAGAGAGAGAGAGAGAGCAAAATTATATTGTGAAAGTTTATAGGATGAAAAATGTTTTCAATCCTTTACTGGGGTAAGCAAAGTTGGTTCCCTTTCCACAGAAAATACTTCGTTTTCCCTTAAAATGATTATTGTGCTTCTTACACTTTATATTAAGTTTCGAGGTCTCATTATGAAGTATTTGGTACTACGCTTTAAACAATACCATCCCATGGCTCCCATCTTTATCCCGATCCCGGACTGAGATTCCACTTAATTACAATCCCGTTACATCCCCCATTAAAATCGATTCCTGTTAGCTGCCATTTCCACTCCGTTTTCAGCATTTTTCGGAACTAAATTAAAGCTATGCTAAATTCCCGATCACAATTCGATGCGGGCGGGGATATCCTTCGAATTTTAGTTTCTCCTATTTCGCCTCTTTTCTTGACGTCTGCTCTTCTTTATTTTCAGATAAAATGTGATGATATCGCAATTCTGTTCTTGTTTTATGGAATCCGTTCTTCACTGTTATGACAGTGACAAGTTCCAGACCGATTTCTTTGTTCGTTTTTCCGGTTCTATCTTCCGTTTTCTCTTAGGGACCGTCCTTGTCGACATTTATTCTTATCTTGACA
>QLNU02014176.1:78152968-78187840 GCA_006491805.2 Dysdera silvatica
ACCACAATATACGCGATAACGTCACAGTCCACTGATGCTAACTCATTTGACTAATAACATATGTATTTATTTTGACCACCATTTAGAAGCTGCATTATGAGAAGTATGACGTCACACGCAAATGGTCAGTTGATCAAAAATACTCCGTTGAAAGTATAAAGAGGCCGCTAAAAACTGATATTTTGGTGTTTGTCCTACCCTTTTTTAGCGGCTGTGGGCCGCCGCCCAGTTCACATCCCCTAATCACGGCCCTGAGAATAGATTATATTATATTATATATTAGGGTTATATAGGTTATATTATTAATCTTTAAACGACCAATTTAAATACTTAGTCATATAGCATTATATATTTCTAAATTTATCCTTCGTAAATATATATATTTTTTTTATATTTTAATATAGGGATTTTATGCAAAGGAATGTGAATTTATCCTAACATAAAACTACTGTACATAGGTTATATAAGAAAACAGCCTGTAATTGGACTATTTATTTATTAGTTTCGAATCTTTTTTTTTGCCATAAGTTTTTTTATCTTTAGAAAAAACGAAATAATTTGCAAACCGAAAGATACGTCATTTAAAATGAATGAACTTTGCTATTAGAAGATGTTTTATAAGAAAATTAGAAAATAGTTTAGAAAATTAGAAAATAGTTCATCTAAAACAAAAAATTCGCTAAAAAGATATCCCTTAAGTAATTTGCAGCATTTACAAAATGCAGGGCAAATAATCTGAAATTAAAAGATTGCGTAGCTCCCAAAATGCAGCATTCGAATTAATTGCAGTGTTTAAAAAGAAATTGATTATAATGAGAGATGGGATTCAATATTTGAGTTTGCTTGAGTTCGAAAGGAGATCAAAGGAAGACATTTTCCATCGATAGATTTTACAGCAATTGCGTCAAATGTATCACTGCCCGAAACCGCAATATTTGAAATATATTTTTCTATATTTCAAGACCTCCGGCAGCTCTGTCCAAAAAGTAAGCTTACACAGAACCTATCTTCAAAGTAAATTGAATATTCTTCCAGCGTAGTACGTTGATTTCTGAGAATCCGAGAAAATTGAAATGGAAAAGTATATTTCTTCCTGAGAATTCACCATCTCTGAAAACGATCGATCAAATCTGCGATAGACATCAGAACTGAAAACAATTTTTATTTCTCAAACTTCGTGTCTTTCATAATGAACGACACTCATACTTTCAAATAAATTGAATAAATGTCATAAAATATTTACTATAACTCCGTTATTAATTATGTCATTAATTTTTGGTTTGTAAGTAATCATGTTATTACTCTTTAATGTTTTAATTATATACAGTAAGTTGATTCACCGAATTTTTGAGTAGTAAATATAAAAAAAATATATTGTCCACTTTGAAGGCTAAACAGAGATCTAAAATCTGAATTGTTAAAATCCCAAACTTCAATTTCTTGCAAAGTTACAAAACCTTGATTTCGCTTCGTTAGCTGATGCAGTGTGAAAAACTAAGTGAAACAAAATAAAAGCTAATAAAGTTTTAATTAACGTGCTAAATACTTTTTGGGTAAATGATTTTCCGAACTTATAATTCATTTTAATTAAGCTCAAGTTTGGATAAGGATTAAGTTATTTTATTTACTCATCGATTCGTTCACTATGCCATTAGTAATAACATAAAATTTGTTGTTCATTAAGTAAATTAAATTTATCATTTATTTGTAATTTTTACCTCTATTCCATGGAGCATTGTTTTATTTATTCATATGTTGTGAGACGTATAACTTGTAGTGAATCATAGATATAAACGTAAGTGTGGTTTCTTACAATAGCTTGTTTATTGGGCGATGTAAATTCTTTTAGTTGTGATGATTTTTGAATACATGCTTTTGAATGCATCCCAACTCAGGGGCGGACTGGGTCTTCTCAAAGGGCGCATACCTTGGATTTTGGGAGTGCGCGATTCCTTGCTCATTCGGAGACGCGAGCCCTATCGCCGATGAGGGCGCTCCGACCCGAGAGGCGGCATCCCAGTCCATCCCTGTCCCCATTAAAGAATGAATCGGGGCCTTAAAGAAACTATATTATCTTAAATAGGTTTATCATCAGCATTTTAAATACAAAGTTCTAACTTCAATTCGATTTAATTTGTTTCTTCGATCACGCTCTTCAAACAGATATCCAACTGGTTACATAGCTAAGTGACTGTTATTTATTGAGATATTTGGGCTTAATATTGATACCTACCAAGTATGTTCTTCTGAAAAATAGGCAGAAATTTGTGAACAGGAGATAGTAGGCGAGCTGGCGAAAATAAACTGAATTCGTTAGATACAAATATGAGGGCGAATCAAAAAGTCTTTGCCCCTATTTTTGATTAGCCAAAATAAGGTATATACAGGTAATTACAAATATACGTACTACTCTACGTACCTTACACTATTTTTCCACATGTACTGTATGGTGGGTGGTCCAGACTCTCCCAGTGAAATGACCGGAGCTTGTCGGCGGTTCTGATTGCATACAGTCCGGACCTCGCCCCTAGTGATTTCCACGTTTTCGGTCCGCTGAAGAAGTTCCTGGCAGGACAGCGATTCACGTGCAACGATGAAGCCAAGACAGCAGTCCGACGGTGGTTCCACAGTCAGCCGGACGAATTCTACCACAGGGGCATCTCAAATTTAGTGCTGCGATGGGACAAATGTCTGAACCGGTGTGGGGACTATGTGGAAAAATAGTGTAAGGTACGTAGAATAGTACGTATATTTGTAATTACCTGTATGTACCTTATTTTGGCTAATAAAAAATAGGAGCAAAGACTTTCTGATTCATCCTCATAGATTGAATTGTGTATTGAAGAAGGTAAACAGAAAATAGTAAAAACAGCTGAGCAACGAGTACAAAGAAGTGAAGAAAAGTATAAGCGCAAATGATACATGAGCACAAATGAGTAGGAGCAAGTGATTGGAAAATTACTCCTATGGTTTGTGTGAAGTGCCCTTTTAATCCAAATTATTAAAAAACAGCTTTGTATTTATCTATTGTATTTGAAGACACAATAACCTCTCTCGATAACTTCATTCTGATTTACGACCCTTTCAGTTTAACGACGGTAGTCAGCGGTTCCGGGAAACATTTCATAAAACTACACACATCCCGATTAAGTTATTTATTAATATTTATTATTTATTTATTGATATTAATTAATATTATTATTTTTCATGATTACCGACTTGTTTTCTCCGCCGTTTGAAAATACTTAATAGGAGAAATAAAATTAGTTATAGGTATGTAATACTTTAAAACGATGAGATAAAATTGAAAAGTGAATACTGAAATATAAACTGTAGGAAAAATTCGTAAATTGAAAAAAATGCAAGAAAGGCATGTAGTATTCATTACTTTCCAATTTGCATACAATAAAATTGTAGTGGCTAAGATAGAAACTTATATATTCAACAAAAATAGTTTCCCATAATTCATATTTTAATGCAACAGAAATGTAGAGTCCAAAACTTTGATTTTCATGTAACAAAAATGCAGTATCTGCAACTCTCTTCTACACACAACAAAAATGCATCGTCCATTTCTCCGATTTGCAAAGTACAAAAATATATTAATCATGCTTCATATTTATATGCAATAAAACTGCATTGTATAAAGCTTCGACTCACATATTATAACAAAAATATGCTTCGGTATCTACAATTTACATATAACAGACATACGCTTCTGTAGCTTCTGTTATACACACAATGAAAATGCAATATTGGTAGCTTCATGTTATTTACTTACAACAAAACTGCAATAAATAAAATTCTGATTTCCTTACCACAAAATATTCCCGCGCATAATTGTGTTTACGAGCAATAGCAGTGTAGCTATTTTTTCCATTAGAAGGCGCACTTGTAGGAGTATGATAAGAACTCATAAAGCAAACTAAAATTAGAAAACTAATTTCTCCTAAAAATCTTTTGAGTAGGGTGCCAAAAATTTCCATCAAATTACTTAGGTTGAACCTCTTTGCACAATAACACATTGTGCTGCATCGCTAGCGTTTTAATGTCAGTCCAATTACTTAGTGTTTTTCAAGAAAAATTAAAACTGTCGGAGTTGGCGGTCGTAAATCAAAACTCTCATTTATTACCTGCAACAGAATTTTAAAAGTCACTGTTTTAAAATGTGTTTCGAAACACTTAACAAACATTTTGTGGTTTTATGAAAGCACCTTCAAGGATGAATGTATAATCTTGTTTTCTTACTAATTATAACATAACCTTACATTTTTAATCAAATCTAAGGTTCTTTACCTAACTTTAAAGATTAAAGAAGTGGTTTCTATTGCGACATTTTTCATATTATCAATTCATCTGTTTACGGAAGTCAAATTAATCAATCATAATTTGTAATTAGCATGCTTATTTACCGATATGTACCTACTATCAATTTGTGGAAATAGGGATAACAGTCGATTTATAATTAAAAAATAATTAAATATTAGGGATTTCAACTATATGTTAAATATCGCAACTGATAACATACATCAATAGAATCTAAAGAGATGAAAAATATTAAACAATTATTACGTAATTACTTGTGTAACTAACAGTTCTCTTATGTGAAACAATATAAAAAGCTGTATAATGATTGTAGAGGCACTTTTAGGAAAATAGGGAGCTCTGAATTTAAAAATCAGCGTGTGCAAACAAATAAGGCAGCCAGGGGCAGAAGAAACAATGAGCGTATTTTTATATTATGTCTTTAATATACAACTATATTCTGAATTTTTTTATTTATAAGTATGATGTTTGAGAGGGCCTGAACCCTCCAAATAATTTTTAGGGAGATGAAGGAACCTAAACCTCTTAGAGTTGACCCCTCTGAATGACTGGTGAAGCATGACTTTTTAGCAAATAATTTTTAGGGGGACGCAAAGGAACCTAGGCTGCTTAGAGTTGATGCATCTGAATAATTGGTGGAGCGTGATGTTTAAACAAATAATTTTTAGGGGGAAGAAAGAACCTAGGCCCCTTAGAGTTGACGCCTCTGAATAATTGGAGGAGCGTAATATTTCAACAAATCATTTTTAGAGGGACAAAAGAACCTAGGCCTTTTAGAATTGACGCCTCTGAAGGGCTGGTGGAGCACGATGTTTTAACGGACAAACAAGAAAAATCAATATAATATGACAAAATCAACTGATGATGAGTAAAATAAAAAAAAGAGAAGTAAATATTTAAAAAATTAAAGACCATGGAATGTGCACTATAATAACCATTGCATATGGAATAGAGCAATATACATTTTATGGCCATTAATCAAGTGGGATTTTCCGTACGTCACAGGTACGCGTCTCTAACTTCCAAGATGAACTTAAGCCTGCCGTAGACCTATACAGGGTGTCCCAAGAACATTGACCGCAGCTCTAATTCTTTAAATAGTGATCCCAGATACATATATCGAATTGCAACAAAGTGCATAAAAAAGGGGCAAAATTTTTTCAGATCAATTTAAATTGTAGGATTATTTTTTGAAGAAATACGAAATTTAAGTTTTTATACAGTCCCCGTACACAAAAATTTCCAATAAGTGAAATGTGCCCCATAATCCAATAGGTCAATATACAAAATTTCAGCATTCTAGTGGATAAAAGAACCAGAGATATGAAGACCCAAAATAACTTACACCACCTTTTGAAGGAAGGAAAAGGTATAAAGTCGAAAAAATCGAAGTATACATAATCGAAACGTAATATCGCGGAAATGTTGCCTTAGGCAATAAGGAATAAATTTGCAAAATATTAAGCCAATCAGTTAATATTTTTTGCCGCCGCGGGGGGGGTCAGAGTTCCGAAAAATCGCAAAAAACATGGTTTTGCTAATTTTTTAAATTATACAAATACAGTAATATAATTTCTAATAGAACGTAACAGCCATATCAAAATGTTAGTAATGTGCCATTAAAATTTCATTATGGTGAACTCATAAATTTTACCGCCGCGAGGTGCCAAAATTTCGAAAAATTGGCGAAAATGTCAATTTTTCGTTTTTTCTCAGCTTTCGTAGTCTTTATAATATGTCTACAATTAGATAAATTTATATTAAGATGTTCGAAAATATGTCTCAGCGGAAACTCATTGAAGTGCGGAAGATAAGGAAGCCACTGAAGCGGTTTTTTAAAGTTGTTCTCCAGCAAACGAATAATACTGCCTTTGCGTCCTGTGTTACGGACAATTCCGTCACATCCCAATGCAATTATTTTTGTGGTTTCCTCTTCATCTTTCTTCAAAAACCATCTGCAATATCATTACATATAGAAATCGCCTTGCCCGTCGATGGACTTAGATGACCGAAGTAATGGAAACCTGGTTCCAGTATCAAAGAGATACCTTCCTTGACCTCGCGACGATGAAACTTTGTTCCATCTTTAACCTGGCAAAGAGTTCTATCTTCACGGCCATCGAAGTATAGAGCAAGTGGAGTGTCCAAACTTGTAATATCAAATGTTTTGATTATTTGAGATCCAATTTTCTGTTTTTCTCTTCGGATTTTATCCTTATTTAAAACTTTTGATGTATCATTTTCGTTTACGATACCTACGTCCAGAAGTACTATTGATCCTAATGTGGCAGTAGCCCCGACAGATAAACCATACCTATCGCTTAACACTGAAGTTGTTGCAAGGTTCAGCTACATATTTGGAGATTTGGAAACCCTTTCACTTTGTGTATGGTCATAAATTTCCAGTGGCGGCCTTTGGCGAGATTTAAGTGAAGCTGCTGATTCACCAAAACACATTAATTTACGGTCTACACTCGCCAAGTTAAGTCGGTTTTTATTCGCCGGTTTTTACCTCATTCAGTAAATAAGAAAGAAATTTATAGTAACCTTGGATTTTTGTGAATTGGCTTCACGCAGCTTCACTTAAATCTTGCCATCGGCGGCCACTATCACTTTCATCAGAAGATGTAACTTTGCTTTCGATTACTTCGGTCGACTCGTCTGTACAAGAATCATCCACATACACAGCAGAATTTTCAGATATTTGTTCTAATGTTAGAATCATCCGTTGTCTTGGACGGTTTTTCCTTTGCATTCTCTTTTGTATATCTGCAGTGAATTCAGTATCCAACTGGCCAATATAACCCAGTTTCCTTATTCATTGATCAAGAAAAAAATGCAAGTTCTCTTTCTGGAACCTTATTTCGTTTCTAACAATTACAGTTGTTAAAATCTTTGCATTTACATGCGGCTATATCATATAGAGACTTTCTGGCCCTATCCACCAAATTATTAATTTTCTTCCGGTAATTTGGTTTATCCCTGTCTCTTCTGTAAGACTTCATCGGTTTTCGATAATTTTTATGGTAGTTACTTAGCATTGCTATAGGCATGGTTATGCGAAACGGTTGGACTAGATGATTCATTGTAAACATTTTCAATTTTTTCAACTACGTTTTTGGCAATCATGGAGAACTTTGGTTCTTGATTGCTGACCTCCAGTGCAAGATTACACCTTTCCTGGAAACAACAGGTCAATACAGCTTCATGCGTTGGTAATTCGAAATCTGTTCATTCTTTTGGGGTTTCAAATAATGGACACTTGAAAATAGAACGAGTTATCAACTTATTTGATTTCTTAAATAATGTTCCCATTTTCCATTTATACTGCAAAACGTAATTCTAACAACTGTAATTCTACCAAAATTTAATGATTCTTATACAAGCAAACAACAACCACACTTCAATCACTGTCACCGTCGTGAAAGAAACTGAACTTAACAAAAGAACAAACTAATTTGGAAGTTGACCCGCTGGCGGCGACAAAATAGTGATGAGTAGCTGCAAGTAATTGTATCGTACAGCAGTAGTTAGATGTTTTCGGTAGAATTACAGTGATCGTGATAAACTATCTGCGCGAAATTAACGATAATGGAAAATGTCTTTTCCGATCTATTAAAAATAGTTTTCAAAAATCCGGACATACTATAAAAAATTATTAAAATTGAGAAGAAACGAAAAATGGACATTTTCGTCATTTTTTCGAAATGTGTGGCCCCCTGGCGGCGGTAAAAGATATGATTTCCTCATAATATAATTTTAATGACACATTACTAACGCCTTGATGTATCCGTTCTATTAGAAATTATATTGCTATGTTTGTATAATTTAAAAAACATTAGCAAACATCATGTTTTTTGCGATTTTTCGGAACTTTGCCCTTCTGCGGCGGCAAAAGATATTAACTGATTGGCGTAATATTTTCTGAATTTATTCTTTATTATCTAAGGCAACTTTACCGATCTATTACGTTTCGATTATGCATACTTCGGTTTTTTCGACCCACCCTAAGGTACAGCTGGATAATGCAATATTCGTAGTATACATAATGGTTACGAGCATATCGTACCATGCCCTACATTTATGTTTAGTTTAAAAATAAAATTCTACGACAAATATGATTCAGAAAAGATTTTAAAATGTCTAAAACTGTCCAGGTTATTTTTATAAGATAAATTGCCAGGAATTGACAACATACTTTTCAAAATGTAATATTTATATAAAGGTGTATCTTTCTCCTCTTCTCTCTCTTAATTCTATATCTTCATAGCTATGAAAATAAAAACACGAACTGGCATTTTAAGATATGTGTATTTCTATTTTATTTCCACAATTTTTAAAAATTTCTGTTCTTCAATAAATATGTTTTTAATAATTATTTACGATTACTCCATGTTTTTAAGAATTATAAATTTATAAATTTTGCCAACACTGAATTGTTATTTAAATATGTTACTATAGTATGCTACTAAATAGCTATTAGAGCAGAAAATAGCTATACGAAAACCACAAATGAATCCTATAATCACAGCAGTATTTTCAGATATTTGTTCTACGTTAATCACCTGTTTGTGGGATTTATTTTTCCTTTTCATGCTCTTGTATATATGAAGTATATTTAGCATCCAACCGACCAATAAAACCCAGTCTCCTATTCATTAATCATGGGCACATAGGCTAGGGTACCACAAAAATTTATACAAAGTGGGAGAGGGAGAAAAAGGGAGAGAGCAATAATGCGTGGAGCCAAAACTTTTATCTCTAGCCTTTGTGCAAAGTCTGTGCCTTTGTTGTTATCCATTGTATCGGATCTTACTGCAAAAGTAAAAGCTAATTCAGCAGACATTATTAAAAAATTTACTGCAACCAAAGCGCGCAAAGTACGAGATTACGAATAGACTGTTCGTTTACTTAGTGTCTATAATGTTGAAATTAATAAAATGTTTAAATATTCAGTACATTGTTGAGTCTGGTGGCGAGAATTTTGTCCATTCAATATAGGATGGAGGTAGGGCTCATCTTTTCCCTTATATACTGAGGCTCACTCCAACTTGACTGACTGAGGCTTAACTGAGGCTTAACAACTGAGGCTTAATCCAACCCTCTCTGTAATAGAAATTTAAATGTAAAAGTTTGCTTGGGTAATTGTTAGTATGAATTATATTATTATTTGGGTATCATTATATATTAATAATAGTATTGTTTTAATTATACGTTTATCCTTAGTAAAGAATAATGTTTTCATTCATCATTGCTGCAAGTTTTCATTTAACATATATATTTGCTGTAGAATAAAAGTAATAAATACATTACAAGAAACATCCTTTAACAGTGAAATGTATTATTCAAAATACGTAGCATACAGAAATTCTCTTCACGTTTACCTTATTTATCAAAAAATTACGCTTTGATTTTTTTTTTCAAATTTTCTTGTTTTTAACCTCGCATTAGAATTCAGGAAACTTGGAATTTATCCGCCGCTGCAAAAGTTTTAACCTTTTTTGCAGAAACACTAACGATCCTGTGCAAATAATTTATAATCGGAGATGCTAGTCTGCTTGAGTTAACTTAAAGAGCCCTAACGTACCTTACAAAGAATTTTTTTTTCGTAAAATATATCAAAAAAACTCTTTAAAGAAAGAGAACTTTAATGAACAAAATAAAACAGCTAACATAGAAAAATGCTATCACACTATTGGCATAACTAGCCTCCAGGGCTTGTTATGGCAATATGTGGGTTCTATAGCCTTTATCCCCCCCACCATTCATGTGTAATTTTCATTTTAGTTTTTATAAAAATTTTGTCTCCCAGTGGTGGAGGGCTAAATATTTTCTAGAGTGTGCTAAGTCACCCCTTAACTTCCACTTCAAAGTGGCGTAAATGGATGATACATATCCTTATTTAGAAGAAAGGGTGCTGTGACAGCCCAGTGGTGAAGGGTTCGCCTAACGCGTCATTAACCCGAGTTCGATTTCTCAATGACGTCAAACTAAAATGCGTGCCAAGAAACTGTTAACTATAGTTCGGAGTTGATTCCCAATGTTTCAAGTGGTTTGAATTTCCCCTTAAAACTGTATATTTCAATATGACCTTTTACCTTTATGAGCCCGTCAATATGACCTGAGCCCAATATGACCTCTGTTGTTCTTGCGCCATAAGCAAAGAAATATTTAGAAAACCTTACTTTCCCCTCATTCTACTTTTACGCCGTTATGGAATTGGCACTTAGTAACAGATTAAGGGCGGTACGACCGGCGCCGTTGCACTGGGCGCCAAGAAAAGTGGTGCGCCAAAATGGCCTAATGACCCCGAAATGCATAGAAGGCCAAGTCCAATTTGATCGTCAAAGAGCTTATTTTTAAATAACTTTCAATAAATCAAATTGATGTTTCATGAATGCAATATGTAATTATGTTTACTTACAAATGTTTTCTGAAACCGACAAGAAAAAATTTCGGTTAATAAATTAAAACTATATCAAAACGGATGAACTTACTTGGCTGGACAGAAGACATTTCAGATTACTTAAACTCATATAAGGCTTTAATTTTTATATTAAAATAATTTCATTTTTGGCTCATCGGGAAACGTATTTTAGTTTAGTTACATGATATTTGCTGCAAGGAAATTTTAGTTGTTATCATGGCTTTTCCTTTTATAATAATATTAAGTAGTGTTTATGATAAGATCTTTAGTAGTTTATTCAGGAGATACTTAGAAATTATAAAAAAAAAACTTGCTCCACAAAAGGAATTATTTTGAAAATAATTAACATTTAGCCTGTGGGGGGAAGACAAATTTTGCGCTCGCACCTGGCGCCATATGAACTAAATCCGTATCTGTTGGCACTTTAACATGTTTTCGGATAATCCATTTACTAATATGTTACTCTATACGTTACTCCTATCGTATGATAGGAGTAACATATTCACTAATACTTTACTCCTGTTATATGTCTTCATGGACACTTTCGTAATAGTTTTCATGTGTTTTTAAATTTTTTCTCCGACATTTCTATACTATGACAATATTGTATTTCCGTAATTTTACATTATTTTACTAAAAAATTTAATGCATAATTACCTAATGTATATGCTCATTAAAATTAAGCTTAATTCAGAATGTGATTTTATTTTAAACTTTTAAGAGGGATCCATTTGGCGTAATGTATTCATTTTTCTTAGTCCAGGCAGTAGTAAATATTTATTGAAAGATTAATATATTTAAGAATTTTCAGAGAGAAAGTCCGTACATCGGAGCTTAAAAACGGAACTATGGGAAAATATAGCATAAATATGTATATGGGAAAATCATATATGTTTCTGTCCACTCAGTGCAGTTTTGGCCATTGATCGAACTTTGTAGCACATTTAGGAGATCAGTATGAGTTTTTTTTTTTAATTTTGAGTATGGAAAAACTCGATTTCTGCGTTTTACATGCTTGACGAAAATGTTTGGCAGTTCATATGTTAGTCTCATTGAATTCATTCTCGTCATAGAATGTTTTAAGCTCAGTCTGCGTCGAGTGAGCGCAAATTATAAATCCCGCCGGGGCGCATAATACCTTTGCGCCTGTTCTGTTTTTACAATAGTGCAATTTTAATTCAGTCTACCTCTATTCTATTTTCTAGAGAATGAAAAACAATTTTAGCGAGTAAATTTTTGTCACTGGTCGAAATACGAAAGAAAAAAGAAAAAAAAAAGAAAATAGAAAGGAAATAAATAAAGTAAAGAAGTAAAATAGAAAGAAAACAAAGTAGAAAAGTAAAACTGAAAGAAAATAAATAAAGTGGAAATATAAAATAGAAAGAAAATAAAGTAGAAAAGTAAAATAAGTAAGAAATAAGCAAATTAAGAGTAATGAAATTCGCAAAATAAATTAGAAGAGTTAAGGAAATAAAGGAAAATAAAGAAAAAGGAAGAAGGTTGATTAAAAAGAAAATTGAGTAAAAAGAAATAAAGAAAGAGAATAAGCAGAACTTACCAACATCAGGAGAAAAATATTGCAACGTTTTGAGAAATACTATTTCCTTTAAGCATTATATATATTTCGCTTGATAAAAAGAACAGTAGTTCTCGAAACGTTACAATATTTTTCTTCCGATGCTGGTAAGTTTTGCTTATTCTTTTGTTTTCTCTACTTCTTTCTAATTTTATTTTTATTCAACCTTCTTTCCTTTTCTGTTTTCTTTTACTTCCTTAACTTTTTCTAATTTATTTTCGTGCTTTCGTTACTCTTTTCTTATTTCCAATTTACTTTCCTACTTTATTTATTTTCTATTTTCTTCGCTTTCCTTTCGTTTTATCTTTCGCATTCCAAACAGCAACAAAATTTTATTCGTTACGATTAAACCCTAGTCAATCGTTGTATTCTTTTGTAAGAGGAAATGTAACGCCATTTTGACATAGCTAGTAGGAGAAAGAGGGACATGAGAGTCCATGTAGGGGGCAGGGGGTCGAGCCCCAGCCATTCAAAAATTTGATTTGCCCGATTCTGCTATGCATTTACTTTAAAAAAATTTACAGTCACATTTTAAAATAAGGTACTTTTTAGCTCATTACTAATTGTCAAGCAATATCAATTATTTTTTTAGCGTTTTGTTATTTTGTACATTAACTAAAATTCTCGGCAGCTGGCAGCTTTGAGGAGGTGGTAACAATTTTTCTCAGCCCAGAGTTCTCGTGTGAGCACCCATGGAGCGAGATGACATAACCTCGTGCAAAAAAAAATGTAACTCCCTAGCCTGGAGTTATTTTTTTTCAGGAGCCTCTCCAGAAAAACAACAATTACATATGTATGCTATATGAGAATAAGGGGCGCCAACTCTGAGGCTCCAGATTCTTTCGCGCCCCGAATAATATTTAGGGGTGCCAAGACTTCCCAATATTGATAAATGATAAACAAAGGAAGAATGTATAACTAAGAGTAAAAAACTATGACGCATGAAATATATTAATTATTTATATTATATCCTGCCTCTGGTCAATTACCTTAATTACGCATAAGTGTCCTTTCCACTCAGGGGTGCCCAATATTTTTTTTTTCGAATTGCTACTATCTAGTACGAAACATACAGGCGAGGACAATGGTCCTTTCTAAATATTGAGGCCAGATACACCGCTGGTGTAACTGCTTTCTTTTCTTCCTAACGAAAACTAACTCCAGAAAACTATTTTGATTACATTGTAACGCCTATGTAATAAACGTCAAATTTGTTTTATAATAGTATGCTTTTTTATAAACTTTGACATATCACTGTTTGTGAAATCTAGAGTGTGCTGACATCTAGCGGACAGATTTTTTTATAGACCTTATTGATTATATTTTTTCAGCTTTGGAAATACGTACTCGTATTAAAAATACCTTAACGACAGAAAATATTTAACCGCTGAACGAATTTAAATGATATTTAACTGAATAAATCGGTATAAATTTATATAAAATGTTAAAAAAATATGTCTATCTATCTCAATTCCATGTCGCCTTCTCTTTCTGTTTAAAACGTTTTGCCCTTTTAAGTACATTGCTAGTAAAATAATTTGAACCCATGCGCACACGTGTTATGTTAACTGTGGAAGAACATATTAGACTAATACAAAAACACGCTTTAGACTTAAGTGAGAGACATGGGGGCAGAGGAGGACGCGAGTCCCCCTCCCAGCCATTTAAAAATTTGATTTGCCAGAAACTGCTATGCCTTTTACAAAACTTTTACAGTCACATTTTAAAATAAGGTACTTTTTAGCTCATTACTAATTGTCAAGCAGTATCAATTATTTTTGTAGCGTTTTGGTATCTTGTACATTCACTAAAATTCTCGACAGCTTTGAGAAGGAAGTGCTAATTAATCTAAGCCCACCTCACTACACACACACACACACAGAAATACTCGTATGGGCATCCATGATGAGAAGACAAATGCTACTGATATGTTAATCGATATATGTATGTAATGAATTGAAACATCCACAGCCAAATTTGTTAATAATTATTCATATACAATTACAGTCGCATTTGTCTAGTGACGGTCTAATCGCCAAAATATTTATATGTACCCTTATAATATGTGCAATGGATATATACTACTAGACAGGACTGTCCTGAAGAAAATTATTGAGAGTATGCGGTGCTGTCTTAATTAAAGAGTATTGAAATTGAGGGGTTACTGGACTTGGTGACGTCACAGCCCCACGCGAACTAGTATTTGACTAATCATCTATTGTCTATTCAAGCCCAAGGTGGCATTTGCCACTTTCATCGGTTTTCCATTTCTCTCCTGATCGTACGCAAGATTATTATTTTCAGGCTTGGGAGTTCAAGGGGTTTTCTTAATTCCCTCATTTGTTTCCATTCAAGTTTGTAAATGTAATGACATGTTTGCAAATTTAATGACATGTTTGTAAATGTAATGACGTGTTTGTAAATGTAATGTTTGTAATGACTAACAGAAAAAAAAACAAGCTAGAATTTGTTGAAAATTGCCCTAAAACCAGCAAATACAAAAACTTTCTTGAGACTTTGAGAGTACGCGGCACACACAGCGCGTACCCTTTGAGAACAGCCCTGCTACTAGAACTAGACTAGAATGTCACTAGACAAACGCGACTGTAATTTTATAATTAAAGTTACCATTGCACCCCACAGACCAGTCGCTTAAAACACTGGCATTTGTAGTCATCATTGGCATTATTTTTGAAATAATTCTTCTCGAGGTCTAAGTCAGGGCTAAATTTTTTTAGGGAGTATACCCCAGTGATCCACATATGGCATTCAATTTATTCATTTGTAATTTTTTCAAGGGAATGCCAATTTTTTTTCTAGGGCGATTTCAGACCAGACTAACGCCCCTAGTTAAGATTAATGTACTAACCTAAAAAACATTAGTAATAAATTAACTATTTATTAATTAAAATAAAACGAAGAAAGGACAAACAAGGAAAAAAGAACATAATTGCAAGTGATGGTCAGTTGTAACACGTTGGGATTATATTTTTGCTTCATTTAAGGATGTAATAAGAATATACAGTCTTAAAACAGAGCTTTAAATGTTTTACATTTGTTTAATATACAAGATGATTATAATTAAGGTCTCTCTCCGTTTAGAGCTCTCTGGTAAGACCGTAGCCAAGGTTTAATTTCGGGGCATTTAAAAAATTTTGCAGCATGTATAGATACATACAATCGCAGCATACAGGGCAGCAGCCAACCCTATTAAAAATTTAGTTTCGGGGGGAGTACCCGTCCCTAAGATCCCCCTCTGGATACGGGCATGTTGCCTAAACTAATAATAGAAATGACATTAAATTCTATGCTATTCAAGTGATCAGAAGGATTCCGAAAAAAAAACGAAAAATAAAAATAGTTTCAAAATTTGCCGATAGGGACAAAATGTGGCGCTTCAAAATGGCAAAAGCGTGGAGAGACCACAAAAAATGAATAATTGAGGCAAACCCAAAGTGGAATTTTTCATTTTTTAAGTTGACGTCGCAAAAGCTAAAAGAAACTTTTAAAAATTGCCCCAAAATGTCCTGATAGACAGGGCTCCTCCTTATATTGTATGAACAGTGCGGCAACAGCTATTAGGCTAATATTTCTCTGAAGAAAGAATGATTGCTCGCTGTTTCCCCATGGTATTGTCCCCACGGTCTCCTGATCTTACACCAATGCCATTGCTCGCTGTTTCCTCATGGCATTGTCCCCACGGTATCCTGATCTTACACCAATACCATTGCTTTCCTGTTTCCTCATAGCACTATCCCCACGGTCTCCCTATCTTACACCAATACCATTGCTCGCTGTTTCTTAATGACATTGTCCCCACGGTCTCCTGATCTTACACCATGCGCGTTTTGGTCATGAGGACACTTCAAAGCCACTGTCTGTTGAGGAAGTGTCTTCTCATCTGACTGTTTTGAAGAAAAAAAGTAAATCAGCATATACGGAATATGTCTCTGGAGCCACAGCATTCTGCAGTTGCCCAAAATAACGACAATCATGTTGAAGCTCATCTTCAGAATCAGCGACATTTGCGTTAATGTGAATGAATGTTGAATGAGTTGTGGAACCCATTTCCCGCGTCAATTTACTTAAACATCTTTTATTTCTTGCAACGAGTCCATTTAAAACATGACAATTTCATTTTTTGTGCTTTTTCACGTTTTTGCTATTTTGAAGCGGCATATTTCCCCCCTATTGACAAATTTTCGAACTAATTGTTTTTTACGGAATCCTTCCGTCCATACTTTAAATAGTATTTGTACAAAATTTGCTTCTAATTCACTTATTAGTTCGGTTAACTGAGATAGCTAAACAGAGAGATAAACTCTAATTATACCTATCATATATGTATATATCTCAGTTAATTGGTATAATGGAGTTAGTAAATTTCGTGACTGTAGTTAAAAGAAGCAACCTCCATATCAGGGACATTACGCATTCCCTGGTGAAGAATGGAATCTTTGAGATTGAGGATGTTCGAACGAGCTAAAATTTCATTTAAGGAATTATGCATTTTAAACATAGTCTAAAATACATTTAGACTTCCATAATTAATGTGTATGTCATATTCACATGTACTTCCAATCCCTTCCGTAGATTTGTATTCGGCAGAGAGTGGCCGTCAATGACATTATGTAGACTAGAATACGTAGCAAATATAATTACGTTAGTTCTAATATTTTAACTTTTTCAGGAACCCTAACAATTCATTCAACTCATATAATGTCATCGGAGTTTTCTAATTCTTATTGCCTGCGAACTCATGTTTCTAAACTATCGCTTAATTCATTAGATTATTCTAACTCATAAAATGTCCCTGATTTTGAGGAGCGGACTTTTAAAATCGACTTCAAATAATTGCTTATATTCAAAAATCTATTCTAATAATACCAGAGGTTATTTCAACACCAGCGTATAGTTTACAGATGTAACGCTTTGAAAGCCAACCGCTCCCTTTGTCAAGTGCAGACAGAATGAAGAGGCGTGTGTGTGAAAGTCCTAAGTTTGTATGCCTGCAAGTTGGGAATCCCCATCTAACGCCATCTGTTACGGGATAGTTTCAGCTGAAGTAACCCCCACATACCGTGATGTCAGACTATCCACAGCTCAAAGTTCTTCAAGAATTAAGGTTCTGGTAAAAGTTGTGTGTGAGGTGTTTTGGCATGACTCATTAAGCTTTAAGTCTTCCTTGATTCCAGAAAAAAAGCACTTGTATAAATCATAGCCATCTCTCAACCATTTCCTGAGCCTTAGAGGATTTTCGCCAAACCTCAAGTTAGAGATGGCCATCTGATGTGCTTCCCCAGCTGGAAATACCCTAGATAATGACGAGGATGCCCAATATGCAGATATGTAAAATTAGAACTTCCATATGCTTCTTCATTCTGCTTTCACTTGAAAAAGGGAACATTTGGCTCCCAAAACGGTGTGTTTTAAAACCTTACATCAATATCCAAATAACAACTGTTATGAAATTCCCTGGTAAGAACTTTATAGTTATTATTTTGTCAAAACCTTATATCTCTCCTTACCTTACGTTCAAAAATTGACTGAAAATAATTCATTGTTTTGAAGAAACAACTTGATGTAATATATTTATTTAAAAATCGACGAAAATCAATACTTGATCAAGAACGCACTTAAAATCCTACCTTATCTTTCATGTTTGTTCGTCTATAGAAGCCTTTACACTTTTGAATAAGATGCTTTGATCTTTTCTGACTTCGTTCTTTTATCTAAGAAGTTCCTCTCCTGACTTGTTTGACTAAGGGATGTCTGGGAGGTACGCCTCCGGGGCTCCATAAATTATCGTCGTTTTTCAATATCTACTTTTTCAGCTACCATTTCAACATTTTTAGAATGAATAAATTTCGTGCGAGACGGGTTCAGGGGAAATTAAGCAAATTTTCTGAACAAACAAATTTTGACATTATGGACGTTACATTCTTTCGAAAAAGAACTTAGACATATATCGGTCTTCCTTTAATAACGACTTATTTGCAATAAGGAAATAGCGAAAAATCATTCTTCGTAAGCTTACCAAATTCTATTTTAGTCTGCATAAAGCATTTGTTTAAGGAATTTAATGTAGCATAAAAAGTCCAACAAAGATTTTGTAGTAATACGATATACTTTGTGTAATGCTTCTGTGTGTAGCGTATTAAAATTTTTCTATTTCTTATAATATTAAGTTTATTAAAAGCATTTATAACAGAAAGGTTATTCTTAATTCTGAAAGACATGTTTCTCCATGGAAAATAAGATCTTTCTAAAAAAAGTATCAATCAACTCTATTAACATATTATTGGAAGCTTTATATCACCACCTAAGATACTTCGTTTTCCAAAGGCATCTATCGAAGTTAAAAAGATCTTTAACTTTCCAATTTTAATAGAATATCTTCATAGCTTTAAACTTCACTTTTCATTTATGCAAATGAAAGATGTGTTAAATGTTTGTTCTGACTCAAACTTGAAGACACAAGTTTTTAAAACCCTTATTTTGCCCTTACTTGAGGTCATCCCATGATATTATTCCCTGTCGGCCACAGTAAACATTGCCTTGATGGCAATATCTAAGCCCATCTATAAATAAATGTCTCTAGTAGAAAAAGTATGTTAGGTAGATTAACAAGACAAGGAAATACTATTATATTTTCTTTTCTCTCTTTCTCTGTTTTCTCCGTTGAATCTAAACATTATTTCTTCTTTTTCTGCCTAGCACATGCTTCCATCTCCTTATCTCTACTAGCACACATGTATAGAATATTTTTTTCCTTTTGAAATGTATTAAATTTTATTACGGAACCAAAGAACAATTTTGTTGAAATTTTAATATGTTACATGACCGGGTGAATCGGAAAATCTTGTTAGATGTTTTCGCTGTTTTAACAACCATGAATTTAATTACTTTGCGTGAATTTGTTACCTTGTCTGAATTTTCAGAAGATTTGTTAGTTTTAATCTCCTTATTTTTAATGTTGAATTGAGTTTGTGTTCTAGTGAATATATGTCAATTTCTCCTGAACTTAGCCACTGTACATAGGCACATTTATGGAAGTTGCAATGTATGCAATTCATGAGAATTTTTTTTTTCAAATTATTTCTTTCGGTTTATGTTCCCTTCCTCCTCACTACTTTTAATCATTTAAATGACTACTGAAGGCATTCTACTGCTTTTGAAAGAATTATTTAATTTTAAATATTTCATAAATATGGAAGTTTTTTTGTAATATTTAGACATATTTCAAAAATTAGAATTATTTTAATTGATAAAAATCGATGCTCACGCTATTATTTTCGCATGCGTGATGTGACGTCACACGCACAACGAGGTAATATAACGCTAACCAGACCCTTTTAGGAATTCCTGAAGAGAGGTGCGTATCCCAAGCGAGGGATCTTCCCGGCGAGAGTTGAGGTGACGCTCAAGTGCGAGCAGTGACGAAACACGCCCGTCTCTCTCTTTTCTCTCTCTCTCTCTCTCTCTCTCTCTCCCTAGCATATCAGGCCCCAGGCTATTGATTTTGAAGTGGAAGTTTTCCAACAGAACTTTGCACGATTTATTCCCGTTTCAGAGAAACCTTGTTGTACTGCGTGGTTCGTCACTCAATTCCAGTGTAAATAAAGTACTTTTTTAGACACTGTAGTGCACGATTCTGTGCTTCGGACGTAAAGTTGTCAAGGGTCACACACTTTTGAATACCAAAACCCAATGAAAACGCCTCACAAATAACAACAAACCTCGAAGTCGTGTTTTTAAACACAAATGGCAGCAGCAAAATTTTACTCTAACGCCAGTGCACTTCCTTTATAATATTTAATTATAAGTGGGGTGTTGGGGGAATCACAGGCGCCGTTACCAAGGGGGCATAGGGATTCATCTCCCCCCTCAATGTTGGTATTAGGGTTTCCATGTCCCCCTCCAACTTAAAACAAAATGACTTCTACCGGTATATTGCCCCCACCCCAAATATTTTTATGCCGTCCGCGCATGGGGCAAATGGAGGCCATTTTAGCTTATGTTGGCCTTCCAAACAGAAACACTCCACATTTTATACTCCTGAGGTGGTTTTCCCCCCTGAAGAAGTTCCACCTCTCGGGTTATTGTTTATATTGAATTTTCATTTTCTAACGCTATTTCCTTAAAATTCCTAATTTTTTTAATTTTCAATCCGCATTCCAAATATTTCTATTTCCAAAATTAGCCTACAATTATTATTTTTAATAATATCGATATTATATGTTTATCAGTTTGTTTTCTGACAGGCTGGTACACTAGTAGAAGTTATTTATATTTTTATTAATTTAATTATTTACTTATAATTTTATATATATATATATATATATCATCATCATCATATTCAACCATTATCTATCCACTGCTGGATGAAGGTCTCTCCAAATGCTTTCCACACAAGTCTATCCTGAGCAATTCGCTTCCACGTCACCCCAACCTGTTTTCTTATTTCATCCACCCATCTAGTTTGAGGACGTTTTCTAGGTCTTCGGTGGTCTCTTGGAATCCAGTTCAGAATTTCTGTTGTCCATCGTTGATCAGTTCTTCTTGCAATATGCCCAGCCCATCGCCATTTCAGCCCTTTTACTTTAACAATGATGTCCTCTACTCTAGTTTGCTCTCTCACCCAAGTGTTTCTTTTTCGATCTCTCCTAGTTATTCCAAGCATGCACCTCTCCATGCTCCTTTGCGTTGTCTGTAACTTTCGTATTGCTCCAACTGTTAGACTCCATGTCTCTGATCCATAAGAGAGGACTGGCAATACACACTGGTTGAAGACCTTTCTTTTTAGACACAAAGGCAATTTCCCCTTCAGGATAAAACTGTTTCTTCCAAATGCACTCCAGCCAAGTTTAATACGTCTGTTGAGTTCTTTCATAATGTTGCCATCCATTGAAATCAGCTGGCCAAGGTAAATATATGAATCAGCAATTTCTAGCTCAATGTTGTCAACTTGTACTTTTGTTTCCTCTACGAAATTATTGAACATGATTTTAGTTTTTTGTAGGTTCATCTTGAGTCCAACTTCTCTACTTCTAGTTGAAAGCTCCTGTACCATGTCTTGGAGTTCTGATGGGTTCGTTGAAAAAATAACAATGTCATCAGCAAACCGCAAATGATTTAAATATTCACCATTTATTTTTATTCCCTTGTTATTCCAATTTATCAGCTGAAAAATCATCTGTAAAGCTGAAACAGCATGCTGAAAAATCATCTGTAAAAAGTTTTGGAGAAATGGTATCTCCCTGCCTCACCTCTTTACCAATTTTGATAGTTTTGGTATCTTTATGTAACCGAAATGTTGCACTTGCATTTTTATATACATGTTTCACAATGTCAATGTACACATTCTCGACGTCTGTTGATATTGAAGAGTTGATGACTTCTGACGTTTTAAGATTCAAAGGCCTTCTCATAGTCAATAAATGCAACACACAATGGAAGTTCATATTCATGTGTTCTTTCAATTAATTCTCTTAATACTTGAATATGGTCCACTGTACTGAATCCACTTCGAAATCCAGCTTGTTCTCTTGGTTGAGCTGCATCTAATTTTTTCTGCAGGCGATGTGTTAGCACTTTTGTGAAGATTTTATAAATAGCAGGTAACAAGCTAATTGGTCGGTAATTTTTCAAATCCTCTTTATCACCTTTTTTATGCAAAAGAATTACTGTTGCAGAATCCCATTGGTTTGGTATGTTACCGCTGTTAAGACATTTGGTAAAGAATTTTGCAAGTATGTCTTCTACATATTCTCCAGCTTCTTTTAGGATATCTAATGTAATACCATCATCGCCAGGGGCTCTTCCTTTCTTCATACTTTTTATTGCAAATGAAACTTCTTCTTTTAAGATTTTAGGAGCTGTTCCTTCGACTATTTCAGTGTCTTCGTTTAATCCACTGTTACTTTCATATAGTTTTTTGTAGAATTCTTCAACTCTTCTAAGTATTTCTTCCCTATTTCTTGTTACGGTGCCATCCTCTCCTTTTAATGCAATGATGTGTTTCTTCCCAACAGATAAACTTCCTTTAACAACCCTAAGGCTCTTGTTATTTTCAATGGCCTTCCTTACTAACTCACAATTGAATTTTCTTATGTCTTCTTTCATGCTTTTGCGCAGAGTTTTACAAAGTTCTATGTACTCAATCCTGGAACTGGTATTTCGATTGTCCACCTTCATATCTCTTCGCCTTTTCATGAGCTGTTTCGTCTTCTCAGATAATTTGCTATTGTGCTTTTTACAGGTTACACCACCAATTTCCCCAGCAGTTTCAACTATTGTCTTAACAATGTTTTCATTTGCTTCTGAGATATCACTTTCATCAATAAGTCCTTCCAGTGCAGAAAAGCGATTTTTTAATTCCAACTTGAATGCCTCGGTATTTTCTTTTAATTTCTTTAAATCCACCCTCTTACTTACTTGTTTCCTAATGAGCTTCTGCCTTTCTAGTTTAGTATTTAAGTGCACTTTACATCTCACCATTCGATGATCACTTCCAGTATTAAATCTGTTCAGTACACTGCAATCTTCAATAATTGATTTCTTGTTTGCCAGGATATAGTCAATTTCACTAGTTCCCCCATTTGGGTGTTTCCATGTCCATTTTCTTTGCGGTTTCTTCTTAAAAAATGAATTCATGATGCTAAGGTTTTCAGCTTCTGCAAATTCGATGAGTTGATCGCCACGTTCATTCCTTTCCCCATATCCGTATTTACCAACCGATGTCTCTCCTTGTTCCTGTTGTCCAATTCTTGCATTGAAATCCCCCATGATGAGCTTGATATGTTGTTTCCCTTTGGTGTGTAACTCTTTGATTTCTTCATAAAATTCTTCAACCTCTTCGTCGGTATGGCTTGATGTTGGTGCATATACCTGTACTATTTGAAGTTGGTATCGCTGGGTTAGTTGAACAACAAGCCTCGCTGCTCGATCTGATGTACTTTCAACTTCCAGAAGACAGTCTTTAATTCTTTTGTTGATTAAGAAGCCAACACCACTTGTTCTTCCAGTTTCCGTTCCTCTATAATAAAACAAATGTCCGCTTTTAAGTTCCACCTTTTCTTCTGACTTCACTGAGTCCTATAATGGCCCTAATTGATCTTTTCAAGTTCCTCTTCCAATTCCTGAAGTTTTGCTTCATAAGCAAGGGATCGTCCATTATACGTTGCCAAGGTCAATAACAAACAGCAGCCTGGGCCATTCCAGCTATCATCATCACCCCTGCTTTCATGGCACGTTGACCTCTGTCTTAATCAGGAACACTCCAGCACCTGGAGACTAGGGGCCATGGGTTTTTGTGTATAAATATAGCGGCGGAATTAGCCATCATTTCACCACGCTGGTTAGACGGGTTGGTGAATTAGCCTTCACCTTCCCCCTTTCTATCCGTGCAGCAAATAATAATTTGCTTCATAAATTGAAAGCCCGGCCCGCACCACTTGAAGGCGGAGTAGGACAGTACGTTACTGTCCCGGCCGGTTCCACAAATCGTCACATACGTTCGGCGTGTGGGTTTCCTTCCGGTTAGATACCAGCAACTTTTTACAAGCCATATATATATATATATTTAAAAACACATTTATATAATAAATATATTGAAAAAAGCTTTTCAAATGGTAAAAACATAAGACTGTGCAATATGAAATATAACCCTATTGTGAAACTGCGCATGATGCTGCATGACTCCAACAAAGATGTGAATATTAAAAACACTTTAAGTTGAAACATGGAGAACAATGAAAAACATTGAAAAATACACAAAATAATTTTACTTACATGCTGGACGATATATGAAAATCCAAAGCGTGTTCTTGCACATTTTTGAAAACCAACGGGTTAAATTTTATATATATATATATTGAAATACCCTTTCAAATTCTACAAATATGCTGATTGATTACTCACATGAAAAATGCATTTTACATATTGATAAGGGAGATGATTATAAAGTGGTTATGTTCTTTTTTTCTCAAACAAAAAGTAACAAATTAAACGGGGTGAATTTCTAGCATAATTATCGTTCTTTGGAAAACTTTTACGTTTAAAAACTGTTTTTGATTTACTCTCCATTCATTTTCAATTAGTCTGTAAGGCTCTTCTAAACATACTTTATCGAAGAAATGTTTTATGTCAAAAAGATAAAGAGGGTTAAAGGAACATAACGAAAAATCTAAATGGAGAGTTTTATATATGTGAGTAGGCTTTTTATTGACTGAAGCTAGAAATAGTGCTTCAGGTTTTTTTTTTTCTTTTTGTTCAAACATTCGAAACAACTATTTTGCTTTTTTTTTTATATTTTTCTCTTTCTCCATCTCCCTCCATATAAAATATTTTTTCGATATATCTTATATTAGTTTTTCTTGTCCATAAGTAAAGAAGCGTTAGAAGATCAGAGAATATGATAATTGACATTTGAGGAATGACATTCGCGAGAGATTAGCTAAATCCTCCGTAAGGCAGAACCATATTTTATAGAAGTACCTAATGGAAGACCCATACTGTATGCATAATTAATGACAAGTATCTGCTCAAAAGCACTTAGAGGCAGCATGCCGGAGGTAAGCGATGTCATTTCCGATAACTGAAATCTGTCCATTTCTTTACAGACTGTTATATAATAGAGGGATTGCTTTCCAAACATAAAATAAACGTAAACGTTGAAAGCGTCTGAATGCACAAAAATGTTCAAGTATTTTGCATTATTTTTACATCATGCCTTTAAGCCAATTTTCACGCTAATTATTGTCAATTATAAAATAACGTGTTCGATGATAATTTATGCACATTTAACTTTTACAAACTTAACAAATAATAATACACATCTTGGCATGTGGACGTCCTAAAGTAACATCATAACCATCAGGGTAAAATTATTGGTTTAGCAAAAATAACGATTTGTAAATTAACATTGCTTTCCTTTATCTACATTTGGTCATACAATACTTTTGTTTACCAGTTTTGTGCTGCTGAATAATGGTACGTTTATTTTAAATATATTAATATTTAGAGATGTAAAGAGGAAATGTCTTGCACATTTCATCGTATTACATCAACATTTGGCTCAGAATCCTAACTCTATCCGGACTGAACCGTAGCCAGCCTGGGGCCAGGTGTGTTCAGCCACCCTGGAAATGTACTTATCCTGCCTCTCTGGAATATATATATCTCGAAATAATGTATTGTAGAATTTTATTTTAAAATTTTGTGGTGTATGAAATTGTACATGACAATGAAAATGATTCTTTAATGTTAAAAATATATTTCTGTGGTTGTTCTTGTGAATATTATGTCTTTACAGAGATTTGAATCTTCATTTACTCTATAGTAATGCTAAGGGAAATTATAAATTTCAATAAAACTCAGTAAGTTCTCAATGCAAAACTTAACATTAAAGAATAAATTTCTAATGTAAATATTAGTCCTTTTACTTGTTAGTATTATTAAGTATATTATTAAAATACATTGCAAAACATTAACGAATTTTAAACCCCTACAGTTTTCTGAATCCCTCTCACCCCCTGTAACAAGCGTCTAACTATATGCCTGCATCCGAAAGGTTGCTTTGATGAAGGATGAAGGCTTTTCTGTCGAAACAATTGCAAACGACGTGCTAGTTTACATAATTGTATTTGTATTAATTTCGATTTAAATATACCTTTTCACGATAGATCACTTATTCGTTTACTTATATTGTAATAATATTGTTTCTAATTAAATATTTTGCAACGGTCAAGTGCCAATATTAAGCTTGGTTAAGCCTCTTAACTCACATCAAGCTTTTGATGAGGCAATTGAGTGAGAAAAAAAAGAGCTAGTCACAACAGAATGTTCGAAATTGTGAATTTTGGGGTCAGTTAAATGGTGCATAATCAACGCTTGAATGGGCGCGAGCAGACGCCGAGATATAAAGCGTTGTGAGACTGAGGAGTGCCGCCGCCGCATCTTTCATGTTCTCTCTTGCACAATGAATTTATATTACTTTTTAATAGCATTAGTTAAATATTTCGCACAACGAGTCCCTTAACCATCTAATACGTTGAATAAGACTTTATGGTAATAATATAATTAATAATAGAAATATATAATAATATATTATAAAGATATAATTATAAGACCTCATGGTATACGTTGTACAAGAACACTTGTTATTACCGTACTCCTTTGTACAGCCACCGAATACCGGGTGGCTGGTGTACTAACGTATACCACCCAGCAATACCGGTGGCCGGGTGGCTTCCCATTAGCAGCTACGAGCGATGATACAAGAGCAAATGCGAATTTGCGAAAGTAGAATCGAGGATTCCATAAAGTAGATAAGTATTAAAATTTTGTCGCTATTTCAACATGCACGAAAAGATTTCGCAACGTTTGGAGAAGTATTGCTCTCTTTATCAGTCGAACTTCGCTTGATGAAGGGAAGAACAGTTCTCGAAACGTGGCGGAATCTTTTCTTATACGGTGGACCAGTGAAAAAAATTTACTGGTCATGGTAGGCATTGGTTACTAATATTCTGTTGTTAAGGTGGCTAACCTTTTCACCTAACGAACTTTGACATTTTAAGTGTACGAGAGGGCAAATCTCGCCTTGGAGAGAGGGTACCCCAATTATTGTTTTAGATTTACAAAGACTGGCTTAACGGTTTTGCGTAAGTGAGGATGGAGTTGAGTAAGAACTACCCTGCGAGACTACTAACTAACGAACGTTAATGATTACGTTCAGCTAATCAGCTTAACGTGGATTCTTTGTTCTGTGTGAAATGTTTGAAATGTATTCTTGTTTTCTATGCACACCTCAACAATTTGACTTTATTAGTTCCAAAACTATTGAATTCAAGGTCTAACTAAGTGAAATTGAAATGCATTATTGGCATAGTAGATTAAGATTGAATTTAAGAAAACGTTTATTAAATGACATATTATCGTCACAATTTCAAGAAAACAAAATTTAAGTTATGGTACTGTGTAAACTTGTTTTCATATCTTCAAATCCATCAAATTATTTTTCGTGCATTTATCGGAGCCGAAGAAATACCGGAAAATCCATGAAAACTGAAATTAAAGCACTTTATAAAACGTTATTAAGATTGATGTCATTTTCCTTACATTTGCTTATTTTTATTAACTTTATTTAATTAAATTCTATGTTAAATCGATTTAATTAGTCTGACAGCTAATTTTTCTTAATGCTGTCTTGCTCGCTTTTTCGTATGTTTCTGTCCCTTTCTTAAGTTTTTTCGGGAATCTTATTACTTTCGTTTTTAATATCGCTAAAAAATGAATAGAATTATATTAAAAATACCGCCCAAATTGATACCTTAATGGATAAGCATGAAGTTCTTTCGTAATTTTGAATTTCATATTTTTAATTAAGTTTAGAAAAAGTGAGTAATTAAAAGTGGTAGCTCACTTATTATCTTAAACTGTAGGAGTAACTTTTTATGATGATCTTCTTTATATATAGCATCTGCAACTGTAGCTCTGGTGGGGATGTTTTTATTCCGCTTCTCAAATATGAATGTTATCCAATGGCCAGCTTTGTATCCAAATTTGCATTGACTGACCTATTCAAGGCCTGCGAGCGGCAGACTTAACTTATTAACTGTTCGGTTCTGCTTCTGCACCAAGTAATTGGAATGGAATTCTCAGATTGCTCTATTTCGCTCAATGCACAAAGCATTGCAGCTGCTACGGATTTGTCCACGTATAATTAATAATTAAACAGTAAACCCTAAATGTTGGTTACCCAAAACGGGTTTGCTTCATTATAACTATTACTTTAAGACGTACAAATCATCAAAAAAATACTTTTAATCATTTGTTTTCTTCCGCTGTATAAACAGCAAAGTTCTGGTCGCGGACATGCAATTTTTCGAGTCATCTGAACTTCTGCTCTCAATGAACCCGCAGTCCTGCGGTGGGGAAAAGTGTAAACGTTCTGTGATACTATAGGGAGTAGAACCCGGGTTACCGCAACAGCGGTTGAATGCTTTACCACTATACCACTGTAGCAATGGTCCTAAATTTTTCGGAGGGATTCGAATCTCTTACGGCTTAGAAAACATCCCTGGACTAGACTGAACAATTAGTCAGTGAATTTTTTTTTTTTTTCACCGTTAAAAGCCGAACCGAACCTGTAATAATTGACACTATGGTAGATGAAAATATTAATACTTCACCATGGGTACCCATACGAGTACTTCTCGCGGGGGGGGGGCTGAGAAAAATTATTACCTCCTTCTCAAAGCTGTCAAGAATTTTAGTGAATGTACAAGATACCAAAACGCTACAAAAATAATTGATACTGCTTGACAATTAGTAATGAGCTAAAAAGTACCTTATTTTAAAATGTGACTGTAAAACTTTTGAAAGTAAATGCATAGCAGGTTCGGGCAAATAAAATTTTTAAACGGCTAGAGGGAGCGCGAGTCCCCTTTGCCCCACTTATATGGGCGCCTGTATACTGCCTGTATACTGTATGGGCGCCCATATACTATACCACTGAAGAAGAAAAATTAAAAATACATTTACATAAATTCAAAATCTCACTTAATTTGATCAGGTTTCGTCAGGAATGAAAATTCAAAAGGTAAATAAAAATAAAGGGAAACCCAAGGAAGTTAAGAATATAATAAAATTAAAAAATGCCATTTTTGGAACCCCGTTCCGTAAAGTGAATGGTGTCTCTCAAAACATCACGAACACTTTCCTATTTAAGAAAGTTTTATTCTCTCTTTCTGCTTTTATTCTGCTTTCCCTTTTTTCTTCTTCCTTCCTTTTATTTCTTGTCATCCTTTTACCTTAGCTTTATTATGCTTTTACTGTCCTGGTTTCCTTTTTGTTGAGTTGTTCCGTTTTCTTGTCACCCTATTTATTTATTTTCATCCTTCCATGAATTGTAATTTTTTACCATGCATACATTTCAGCATATAGAAATATATAAGTTAAAATAAGTAAATAATTTTCATAATATTATTGTCATAGTGAAATCACTATGCTTTTGGTAATACAGCATTACCCGCCAATAGCGACATTCTAGGGGCTGGAAAAAGTTCTCGTTATTTAATTTGTTGTTATTTATGTACAAGAAAAGCCGTAGCCAGGCTGGGGCTGGTTGGGGCGAAATCCCCCCAGAAATCTAGTCAGTCCCCCATCTGGGAAATATTTTTTCTCAAAATAAAATATTGTAGAACTTTAATTATTTTGTTTTGTATAAAATTGTACATGATGATGCAAATTGTTCTTTGATCTTGAAATTGTACTGAAAATAGCTTTTTATGACAGATCTTGTGTACATAATGTTTTTTACGGAGGTAAGAGTCTTCACCTATTTTATGATTAGGGTAAGTTAAATTATTGAGAGGTATACGAAGACTTGTAAGTTCTCACTGCAAAATCTACTTTAAGAAATTTATTCATTAACGTTAAATATACTAGTCTGCTTATATGTATATTCAGTATTGTTAAATATATTAATAAAGTACATTAAAATATTTATGTATAAGCCCCCTGTGTAGCTTTCTGAGTCCTCTGTAACAAGAGTCCAACTACGGGCCTGTATACTACGGGCCTATTGAAGGCGATACACTCTGCATTCTTCGAGACTGCAAAAAATATCGTTTTCGACAGATTTCATTGCATTTAACGTAGATTTTAAGTTATTCTTCACGAAATATGTTTCAGTTAAAAAATACTCAAATAATTTTAAAATAAATTTGCGTCAAAAAGTTACTTTATGATGTTTATAATATATTTTTACTGATATAGCGAAATCTGGAGACAAATTTGTCATCAACTTAACTAAAAAAAGTACAAAAGAAACTCGTCTGAAAAAAATTCCAAAACATGTAACTGAAAAACATTCCAAAACATGTAACTGAAAAACATTCCAAAACATGTAACTGAAAAAAAATGTTACAAAGGAACATGACTGGGAAAACAACGTTACGAAAAACGTAACGTGACGAATATTATAAATTCAAACCCAATGAAATCGTTTTAACGTTAATATATATAGATTTAAATTAAAATTTTGACGAAGACGAAGACAGATAATTATGATAGATTTAAATACTTAATGAACTATCTTAGGATTGTGAAAATGTAAAATTGAAACTGTCTGTTTTCATTATGCGAAAAAATAGATTCATCGATAAAACGAATCCTTTCATCAGACCACGAACATAAAGGAATGGCCCATGGACGTTGAAAACCAAACCCTAGTTCGATATCTACTTGGTTCATCGATTACTGCAGCTCTGCGTTATCTAGCTCTTATCTATCTTTTAATACCGATTAATTAATATGCTTTGAAACAGACTTGAAGACAAGTGATCAATCTCTTACAATAACCTTCACCTGCTGTTTCTTGTTCCAAAGAAATCGACATGCGAAAATGAAGTTAATTTTAACTTATAATAAATCGACACCAAGCGTTACTAATACTTCCTAATAAAATTATTACAAATAAAATTTGGTCAAAATATTTGTCTTATCCATCTCGTGTTAGCAAAATTTATTTTTGTGGTATCCTCTTTTGCAGTTGTTTACGATTTTGAAAGCAAAGGAAATGTAAATTGGTAAAAGAAACACTGCTGTATGACTTGAGAAATAAAATTAAATTAGCACAACTATTTCTCTCTCTCTCTCAACTGACATTTGATTTATTGTCTGTTACATTATCTGACTTCAATAGACCATCAATAAACCTCTTCAATTTCGTTCAACTATCAATGATGTGATTTAAATATTTTGTTTCGTGTTATTTCTAATTTGGGTTATAAAGTATACAATGTTTATGATCTTACCTGGAAAACTTTGTTCAAATGAAATAGAATTACATACCTCAACAACTTTTTTTCTCTTAGAAACAAAAACATATATATTTTGCTTTGATGTTCATAGAGAATTAATTATTAAAGTTATGCTTTTTTTTAATAATTAATCTTCGGTGAACATCATGGGATTATAATTCTATTGATACGATTACTATGAAATTGAAATGATATGCGGCTCATCAATGATGTTATCAAAACTGGAGAGTTTTGAGACATTTAAATGATTTATGATTATTTCAAATTATGATGCAAATATCGTTTTATGAAACTGATAAACCTTAACATAAAAAGTGATCGATATGTCAATGATGGTTGCATCGTTTGGCTTAAAGCCATATGGTTTAAATAAAAAAATGGCCGCACTTCATCTTTTTGTTATCCGTAATGGAGTTGTGAGTAAAGTTTTTTATTTATTTCTTCAAAATCCAAAGTATGCGCATCCAATACGTGGAAAAAAACGATCATGCGATTTTCATTTTTGGGCATCATAATCTACTTCCGTGGCTCAAGCACCATCAGCATATCATCATACGTGACAGGTATCGCATGATATCTTGAATGATTTTCGTTTACATTTCATTCTATACTCCCATTCATATTGATTTGCTCAGCATCTAATGATCCATTTATATTCTTTTCTGTATAAATTACATCAAAAAATATATAATATCTAAATTAGTTTCCTTTCAGCGTTCATAGTATTTTTACTGATGAAGTTTATATTCGGAGAAAGGGAGCATCTCTCCTGAACCTTAATGGCCCGGCGGTTAAGGAACTCCGGATCTGACGGAGGGACCCTAGTTCGACTCCAGCCCAGGGCAATATCTCTTTTTCTCCTATACATTGAAAGCTCTAGATTGAATTGTAGAGTGGGTGTCAGACATTACTGTCTATAAAAACATTTTGCTTTTCTAATTTTAAAATCTCTGAAGGACCTGGACCTACTTACGTCTCCTAATCCACTCTCCTCCGTTCATTGGCGTAACAAGGGGCTAGGAGGCTTAGCCCCCCCACTGTATATTGGGATTACAGTCCGCCTTCGCGACCATCCTTCTCAATTCCCCTTTGCTCACACTACCACTACCACCTCTCCGTAGGTCTTGAGACTAATCGCACTAATGCCTCCGGTTTAAGCTTTTTGCCATTCGTTTACTTACATTCTTCTAAGGGTTTCTTCAATTGTATTAAGCCATATTTTCCTGCTGCGTCTCAGTTCATTTCACTTCTTTTTTGTGTGTTGGTGCTCATGACTTTTCCAACTATTCTCCTTCTTTTCCAATCTTTCTATTTGTCAGTACACTCCTACGTTGCAAAATTTACACGAAATTTTTCTAGGAGCTCATACTTTTCTGAAAAGAATACAGTGTTATTTTCAGAAACAGGTATATTCATAAAAACTACGCTTGTATAACTTACATGGAATTTTCAGCGATATCAGTATCATTCTCACAACATTTTGTAATTTGCAAGACGTGAAATTAAAGAGTTCCCCGCTCCCTATTTCTCTTTGAAAATAAGCTCTTTCTGAAAACTACATGTCGTTATCTCTTTCTAGTTTAAAGTGCCTTTGTTGTCATTCCACATGTCCTTTAGAAGTTAATTTCCTCGACCATAGATCTATCTCTTTGTGCGATCTCTTTTACATTGCCCGAAAACTATTTAAAATGTCATTGTAATATATTATCAGTCATCTTTCAAAGTACTTTTAATTTTCGGAATATGTCAAGCGTAAGGAGTTTCAAAATAATAACGTTTAATTTTATAGTTAATATTTATTTTAAGTAGGCTCTCACATAGTACGAAATAATGTAAAATAAACGCATGTACAAATTTAATATCCTACCAACGAATAATAATGTGATAACATCTTTGGATGTTTGACTTTCAATTCAATAATATCTCTTTAAATCTGTGGTTCAAACACTATGGTGGTCCGCGGATGAGTCCCAAATGTTCCGCGGGTCATTATTAAAAAAAATACTTATAAAAATTATTATTATTAAATATTAAAATTAAATATAAAAATGAAATTGATGGTATATTTGTAATAGTCCCCCCCCCACACACACTCTTGAAGAAAAGCTGCTACGCTGTTGCATGTAGGGACTTTCTGGTGAAATGTAGGGACTTTCCATTGATGCTACTAGGGATTTCACCTTGACAGCACTGCTTTGTTTGGCTTCACTGTTGGCAACACTGCTTTGTTTACTTCTATACATTTACATCTTCCACCCTCCCCTCAATAAAAACGAGCCGACTCCCTTTTTTATTAAGGTCTTGCAGTCAACTCGTGTAGGGACGGATTTAAAGGTCATTCGGGGGGCGATTAATGACTTGAGTTTTGAAAATGATACCTAAATGGACCTTTACCTTGCATCTTTTCAATGTTAAATTTTCATTCAATGGGGGCGATAGCTCCCGCCCCACTAAATCCTACCCTGATCTCGCGAGAATTTTTCGAAGTGGTCCGCGGCTTAAATTGAGTTGGGAACCACTGCTTTAAATGATTATTTATTTCAATAATTAAACTATTTAATAGATTATTTATTTCAATAATTAAATCTATTTAATAGATTATTTATTTCAATAATTAAATCTATTTAATAGATTATTTATTTTAATAATTAAATCTCTTTAATAGATTATTTATTTTGTATAAACCTATCCCTTGGTCTACCAAAATTCTTTATCTCAGAAGTCCTGACTCCCAAGCGATACCGAGTTTTTTGACACATGATGATTTAATCTAGTGCAGCGTTTCCCAACCTTTTCACTCTTACGGAACCCTTGTGAGGGTATTCAAGTTCTATGGAACCTCAGCGTCCATGTAACGATATTTTTTCATAATATTTTTATCAGCGATCATTAATGGAAACAAAAAATGACTACCAATTTAGTCGTTTATTTCAAAACAAAAAAGAAATGCAATTACTTGCGATTGGTATAATTCTAAATATAATTAAGTATGGATAAATAATAAATTTATTTAGTATAACAACTTATAACAAATATTAATGTGAAATCTGCGCCTGTTTTTTTGGAACATAAATGTTGAATTCGCGGTCTGATTTTCGATATACATACGCGGATTTCATCTTCCACAGAAAGGAGACTAGATCTATCCTTACTGTTAATACTTGTTAAACAAGAAAAAACCTGTTTACACATGTACGATGTTGAAAACTGCAGCAATATATTGCTTTCCCATGAATTGTCGGATACTCAATTTCAACGGAAATCCAGAATTTGTCCAAAGCCATGTTATTTTTGCAATGAATCATCCAATTGTAAATTACAAAGTAGCTTTTCTTTTAAAGTTAGGTTTTGAGGATAAACGGAATTGCGAGAGGATGGATTCCTCACCCAATCATAAAGTTCTGTTGACAGGGATGGAAAATAATAATCAATTTTCTTCGACAGCTCCTCTAGGTAGGATACAATAAAACTTGAAATTTGTTGGGATCTATCTTCATTTTTTAGTCCCTCCAGTAATTCAAACATATCAAGATTCCATTTTACAACATGATCTTTTCGTTTTAAGTTTAATTTTCTTTTGAATCAAAGAACCTTGTCACTTGAAGTTGGTTTATTTTCTCCGCGGCCTTGCAGTAACTTATTCAGTTGATTCAAGTGATGAAAACTATCTGCTAAATAAATTAGCATCTGCACCCACATTTGATTCTCAAAGCATT
>QLNU02014176.1:78195189-78207278 GCA_006491805.2 Dysdera silvatica
GGATTTTATGACGTCAGTTCCAATCGGACTTCCGAATCATTATTTAACCTTGTACCAATGAAAAAATGGATGCCTTTAAGATGCCTCGAAAAATTTAACTATAAATCAAAACTTATAGGACAACGTTTGGATGGGGTAAGCGTAATGTCAGGGCACTTAAATGGTCTTCAGTCCAAAATTAAAAAAGTGACGCCACATACAGTTTTTATTCACTGTTTGGCACATCGTCTGAATTTAGTGCTACAACAAAGCTGCAACAGCATTTCACAGTGTCGCATATTTTTTGCAACTAAAAGCGACATACCTGCATTTTTTCATCATTCTGCCAAACGAACTCACGTGGTCGATACAGTCGTCGGAAGACGAATTCCTACTTCTGTTATTAAGCGATGGACATCAAACTCTAAAATGTTGAGTGTTATAAATAAAGAATGTGATTCTTTAAAAGAAGTATTTACTGAGATTATGAACGATCCAACCTCCGATCAAACTTCGCTTAGGCAGAGTGTCGGCTATTTAAATATATTTAACGACTTTGAATTTTCACTTTTGGTTGTTGTTTTTAACCATATTTTTGGACTTACGGATGTTCTCTTCAATGTACTACAAAATAAGTCATTTGACATTAATTTTTGCATCTCACAAATTAAAAATACGCAGATTCTTTTAAACAGCAAACGAAAGGAGGATACGTTCGTGGAAATTTTCGAATTAGTGATTTCGAAAACAACAGTTCCAACTGAACACCGTGAGGGACGAAAAAAAGTGACGCTCACACAAAATAAAGTTCTTGCAAAATATAAAATTCATATTTTATGAAATATTAGATACTATTTCTTTACAAATTACTACACGTTTTCAAGATATGGAAAAGCTTCATTTTATTACATTAAGGGATACTTCAAAATTTGTAGAGTATTCCAATAAATTTCCTACGGAAGTAATAAATAATTTAAATGTGTACTACCCCAATATATTTACTGACTTCCAAAGATTGAAAAATGAATTAAAACACATATATCTGGATAAGCAGTATAGAGATATGAAATTACAAACATTCATGGAAATTTTAACAGAAAACAAATATATTTTTAAAGAAGCTTATAAACTTTTTTGCTTAATAGTGACTATTCCGTCCACTAGTGTTTCTGTAGAACGGAGTTTTTCTTGCTTAAACAGAATCAAAATCAGTCTACGTAATACGATGTTTGAAGACAGACATAGAAACTTGTTAAAAATTTCAATTCAAAGTTTGCAAGAATCGAACTTATATTCAAAAAATAAAGACTGGGTAAGCATATATTGCATATTTTTATTTTGCTTGTTGTCTCCACATATTATCTCTGTCTGTATAATATGTAGTACCATATCAGGTCCGGTATATACATATTGTGAGTATTTGGAATATTATGTATGACAGATCATTGAATTTTAAATTAAAACGATTTTATTGTTGACATATTTTAGCAATTTTATATATATATAATGAATAATTTTATATGTTTTGATAATATTTAAATTTCATACAATTACTAGTGCATGCACAGTTTTTGTATTAAAAGGTCTATTATGTGTAAATAATTGAATTATTTAAATACATCCATATTTTTAAATTATATATATATAAATATATCATAATAAATACAATTATTTTACTAGAAAACGGAAATTTATTGGCCACTTTTCCGGTTTCTTTTGGGGTGGGGGGTGTAGTAAGGGCTCGCCGCTTTACCCATTCTTGAAGTCACGAGCCGCCACTGGTCCATGTGTAATATTTGACATACGGGGATACTTTCACTTAATAGTTTTAAAAAATACTCGTATCCGCAAGATTAAAAAAAAATAACATGCCGTAGTTACTAAACAGAACTTCGGGTTATTGGGGTCAAGGTCTGAAAATCGGAGTCACGTTCCCCCAGTGAGAAATCTGCTATGCCGGTTGGTAATCGTTACGAACACCGCAAAATGTCCCCGAGCCGATTGATTACCACGTGACGATTACCATGAGATTTATTCCATGATAGCGTGCGTAAATGCACCAGCCAGATGCAGGAGACTTGGGAATGAAGGGGAAAAAACTGAAAGCCACTAAAATTGCCCGGCTGGTTGCTAGAGACTCGTTGGCAAGGTATTAGTACAGGTGCAGTGTGCTGTTCTGTTCCTCAGATCTGCCGGCGCCACCCTTTAGTGTCTCTAGGCACGGGCATAGGCGTTGGTCATTTCTCAGACATTGTCTTAACCTCGTCAGAATTTTTCACTCTTGAAGAATCTGCGCGGTTTTTGGAAACGTTCGATATACAATGGCTTCTTCGGATGGTTACCGTGTGTTCTATTCTTTGAAATTTGGCGTTGGATAATTTCTCCAGGATCTTGGATTCCTCAAAGGATAGTCCGTCTTCGGTATATGGGTTTCCAAGTGATTCACGGCATCTACCCCGTTGCAGATTATTTCGAGTAATCTTTTAGGAAATACGGATGTTCCCGAGACTCCACCAATGTACCTTAAATAGTAAAATATCAATTTGAATATCTTTACAGAATCTTTGGATAATTTACTGCAGAATTCTTAGATATTACAATATTGATCCTCATTTCGAAAAATGTATTATCGTCTGCTTCAACAAATTTTACAAGGAATGTATGCATTGGCTAGTTAAAGGGGAGTGTTACTAATTTACCACTGGACATCTTTAACTTTGTGAATTTTGTCACTGAAATATAAAAAAAAATGAATTTGGGAAAGAATCGCGTGTCCAGATTAGTCTTGAATGCAACTAAGAATGTCATACTGCATTGGAGAACGTTTTACGGCCATAATTTGCGATCTCAATTTGTGCAGATTCCCTAACCGTCGCAGAAGTACTTTCCAGAGTGAAAAATTCAAGACACGGTGTATTTAAGCAACACGTAAAATGGCAAGCTCTTGATGCTAATTTGGGAAACTTTAATTTAGGTTTAAAAGAAACCAAATTTTCCCAAAATTAGTTTCCCTGGAACGCCCTCCCCAACACCCCCAAACGCCCTTTTTAAATAAAATTTATTTGCACGTGATCTCGTTTTAATTAGCGAGCGTCATTGTCGCGAATTCGTTTGCGTTTTTCACAGCCTACACTTCTCGCTTCGTTAACCCGATTAACAAAAGTGAAGAAAATTCGGTTTTGTGAAGTCAACGTAAAGAAAATCTAAGATATTTAAAAATCAACTTCATTTGTAAAAGAAAATTCGGCTTTGATTCATTCGTCAATATTTGAATGCCCCATTTACTAGAAGACAAATGCCCCAATCATCCTTTTCCTACAAAAAAAAGTCAAAGCCTTCTGGATATTTAATATTAGAATAAAGAATTTAATCATCGTCAACCAAAGATGACTGTCGCTAAAAACGGATTGGAGAACAAGAATCGGAATGCCATCCCGTACAGGTAAGGTTTCACTTATCTAGCACCATATATATTTAATATATCGAGTAATTGCATTTTCAAAATTGCATGGCATGCATCTAAATTTTAATAGAAAATTTAGAAGATTAAATACAATTCAATAATAATGCAAATTTGAAATTATTTTCTGTCGGTATTTGAAGTAATTTTAAAAATAATAAAATAAATAATTTGTTACAATTTTATATTTGAAAACTGTTCACTTTATCCCGGAATAGGTGTATGTATGTTTGGATACGTTTTATGCAATGGATAATTTTTATGGAAGCTTTGAAATATTCATTCCTGTCGTCTAGTTTCTGTTTGCTTTTCTTTTTAATAGAAGTTGGAGAATGGTTGGATCACATGAAAGGAAAGGATAATAACGTTAGTTACGATAATTTTATCTACCGGAATTCTTCGCCAAGGGAGCGCAAAATTGCACAAAATGGCATTGGTTTGATTGCATTTATTTTTATGTCGTGGTAGAGCGAGAATTATATTGCAGTATATGTTCATGAAAAGAACGTACAGTAGAGGATAACAGCCTGGCATTTCATGCACTATATCACCAACGGATAATTAGATTTTTTCTTTATTTGAACAATTTTGCAATGAACTTTTCTAATTTTGCGAACCAAAACATAAGAATGTCACATTCTAAAGAAAACAATTAAATGGAATTGCAGACCCTAATTTTTCAATTATGATGTGATGTTTTAAAATAAATTCTTTTAAGGGAATTAGTTTAAATTTTAATGGGATTTACAGCAGCGGTCGCCGAACTTTCAGACCTTACGGACTACTAAATTCATAATTTTAAATCCTGCGGACCATCAATATCAATTTATTTAAAAAAATAAATACAGGATTTCTCCTGGTAACCATATTGCAGCAAGTGAGTCATTGCAAGTGAAAATTGTCATTCAGAATATGAGAATTTCTTAGAATATTATTTTTGTTTTTTATTAATAAAACATTAAAAATGGCAATAATGTCCAAATTTTTCTGCAGACCACCAAAATTTTCTCGCGGACCACCGGTTGGCGACCGCTGCTTCAGAGGACCTGTTCTAGAATGAGCCTGAATTTCAATCGCAAAATTTATTAAGAAAAATTTTCGTCTACTTTTAATTGAATTTACAAAGGAAAATAAATATTTTTAATATTAAGATTATTAATATTATAGAGTTTGGATAAACCATTCACGTTCGTTAGGTGCTTAATTTATAAATCCCTTAAGGGAAATGTTAATTAGACAACTATTAACTGAATGTAAAATTCGTCAGATGTACATTTTTATTCCGATAAAGTATTGGAAAAATATTTGTGCATATTAAAAAAAATTGTTATTTGTGTAAAATGTCAAAAGCGAAAACACACTGAAACTTCCGCATTCATCGAATTTCATTCTTCCGCTATTTTAGTATTGTCAATCGTTTTATGAAGATAAATTTTTTTTAGTTTTATGGTAAATTTCATGGAAAGCTTGGCATATATAAATCTCGACAAATAGCATAACGGATGGTTCAAATTGGTACGAACTAAAAAAAATTATTTTCAATTAAATAATAGTTGTAGTAGTCTATATAACTTGTAGCTGTCACAATGGATATTGATCCGCGTTATTACAATACGCCCAATACGTTGACTTATAAATTTCTATAAGAATTGAACAATTGAAACTGATTTCACAGTCGTTTCAATGGCATTAGAAATTTTTTCGAACTATTTTGATATTAATGCATGTTTAATTTTGCCTATTCCAATTCACTTTGTGGATGAAAGCAACTTATTTATTAAAATAAACTTATCTTTATTTAGATAATTGAATAATTTAATAACATACGTCAAGTTTCTGAAAGTATAATGAAGGAAAAAAAATATTTAAATATTAAAAAATAGCAAGTTCCCATCTCTTTGTAGAAACTTATTTTTCATTTCTCTTCACAAATTTGCCACCCATTAATTTCTTAATTTCAATGAAATGCAGCTTATAATTAACAAAATACACTAAACTTGAAATAAATGATTAAAAATGTCTAAAAACTATATTTACGTAATATCAGCGAAGTTTTTTTTGTTAGTGGAATAATAATCTTTGTTATTTTCTTTGCGTTGCAGAAAATGTAAAGAAATTATAAAAAATATGAACTGTATTGCATATTTTACTTCTTTATTAGTAAAATACTTTGAAATTTAATAATGCATAATTTGTTACTACTTGTTCCTACTAATAAAAATTCATTTTTGGTACCCAAAGCCCAGTGTCTGTATGAAAAATTTAAATATTTAATATACAACAGGAAAAAATTTAAATATTTAATACACATAATTATTCAAACTGTTGTAATGATAACCTACTTATAAAAAATATATATATTATACAATTAGTATACAAACTTACGTCCTGGGGATTAATTTCATCATTTATAATCACATTATTATGTTTTTCAATTCAGCTCAAATAATCTATTACCGAATAGCGTGAGATAAGATATTATGTATATTTATAGATTTTAACTAAGGAGCCTCCAAGCCCTCCTCTCTCCCTTTCTCTCGCTCTCTCCCTTAAGTTTGCATAACCATATTTTCATTATTCTTAAAATGATTATAATAATTACCAATGATAAAAAGCATTTTCTTCTTACTCATTTATCATAATGTTAAAAAGTATTGAATATTTTCCTCTCCTTTTTTCGTTTTCGTGCATAATTATCGACGTCAATATTGCTACTATCGGTCCAAGAAAACCGTTTTTGGCTGGCTAGCAGCTGACTGCAGTGGACTTGACGTAGTATGGGATAGTTAGAAAATAACGATTTGAGAAAGGTTGGCTTGGAAACCTTTTACCAAACAAAACCGTTTTTGGAGACTGTTTGTTGCTTCTGGAATTCGTTAGGATTCCCTTCTTTGAATTAGGTTTCTAGAGAATCTCATTAACCCTTTACGACATATCGAAATCCTCAATCAAAATGAATATTTAACATAGTATTATTGACCGCAGAAATACTGCATTGAATAATAATGACGCCCATTCACTTTCAGATTGAAAATTAGAGAAAAATACCTTTAGATTTAGTATTTATTTGTAATGTTTATAATTAGCGGTAATTGTATCGAAACTGTTAAGCAGCAAAACCTCTCTAAGCTAGCCACACTAGAGCTTGTGAAAAAAATGGGTTTCACATAGAAGTGGTCGTTTAATGGAGGTATATGTTAAGCAGAATAAGCATTAAATTAAATAGGAAATAATTTAAATTATATATACATGGATGGCAACATTTGTTGCATGCAAAATATAAAAATTAAAAATATAACTTGGTACTGATGGCTATTTCGAAACCACTCTGGCAATCATTATCAAAGTACGGTCGCTTTTGTTTACAACCTGATATTGATAGGTGGTGCTAAAATCCAGTTTAGAAACTTGTTTGTTTAGTCAATGGTCGGGTGTATTGGAGGTGTTGTCTCTAGCCGTAAGGCACAAAAGTTTTTTCATCTTTAGTCTTACGAGTAGAGACGACACCTCCAATGCATCCGACTTCTGGCTAAACCTAACAAGCTTACAATGTGATGCAGCGTTAGCCCAGAGAGCGATAATCCCGGATTCAACTCCCATTTGTGCCAAAAAAAGAAATCTTACGTATGAACTTCTCACCGCAGTCCAAGGGTTGGTTCGCTAGGTCTTACGAAGTTCGGATTTCCCAGAAAACTGCAGGTCCCGGAACAACATTATCCACTCGGCCTTACGCAGCAAACCTTAAACAAACGAATTATACACTGTAGAAACTAATCCGCTAAAATTCGAAGACTTATTTCTACTCGTAATAATAATTCCCTGAAGATATATCTCACGTAGGACGTTACGAACGTTAGACGTAGAATTTTGGTGCATAATATCTAAATTTAGTTAGTTTTCTGTACTTACGACTATAGAACATACGAATTACGTCGAAATTAATGCGTCAAAATCTAGGACAAATTTCTACGTCAAAGAAATGTTACCAACTAGACATCTAAATTACAGTTACATCAAAATTAGCATATTCAATCATTGCACAACCGATTTTGGACGTCGGATAATCCGTTTCCAGGGCGGAGACGTAAACGTTGCAGAAACGTTTTTCATTTCACGTGATTCGACGTTTCGGTCAACTATTAAACGTATTATTAACGTTTATTTCCTACATGAGATATGTGTATATTTATTTACTTACATTATATTTTCACGTTATTTAATAAAATATTTTCGTGTTTGCATAAAGTGAAAGATATATATTGTATAGTAACCCTTATACATCTAATGAGAGCATTATTTTGATTTCAGTTTCCTCTTTGAAATTGAAATATTTAAAACCTAAAAGTAGTCTGTAGCAAGGTTAAGAAAATAAAGCATAAAAGAAAGAGTGACAAAACAACAATACTTTTTCAATAAAATGAATGAATAAATTCCGTGAAACGAATAGCACGGAATGTTATCAATGAATTTATTTATAAAATTGCGTTGTCAGTAGCAGCATTCTCGCAACTCTATTCGTGGGGATAAAGTAGCTGCTTCCAAGTAGAGTTGTAAAAAACTCGGGAATTTTGGACACATTGGAAACTTTGATGGGAAGAAACCAAAATAACTAGAATAAAGGAGGTAGTCTTGTCCGCACCTTTCTTCCTATTGATCGATCGTGTCGAATCGACCAATAGGAAGAAAGGCGCGGACGGGACTACCTCCTTTATTCTAGCTATTTTGGTTTCTATGTTCAAAGTTTCCAATGTGCCCAACATTACTGCATTTTTTACAACTCTACTTCCAAGGTGACTGTTTCGCAATTTCCCAAAGAATGTTGACGACGTGAACTGTATCTTGCCTTGGAACGTAGAAAGATCTTACTAATATTTATTTTTAACACTCTATAATGGATATCATTTTAAAATATTTCGATAAACACTACCAAAAAGAAGGGAACTATGTTATTTCAAAAAAACAGCAAATTTGCGTTTCTGAAAAAATGTACATAATATGTATAAAGCTTTTTATATGTCCCAAAGGGCTTATATGCAAATGCTTTCGTATACCCATGTGTATGTGTAAGCCTGCATGGATGAGTATGTGGTATTTTTTTATTAAACCTGGCGTTTATGTTCCGGTTATAAACATAGGATACAAACTTATTTCGTTACGTACGTAAAAGAAAATGACACAAGAGTATGATAATCGAAATTTACATATTTACTAATTAAATATCTACGAAAAATTTATTTGAAAAATCACACTTTTTCATACATTATATGTGTAACACTTCCAAACACGATTCTTGTTAAATTAATGCAGACTTTATTATTTCTCGTACCTAGTATTCATTTGACTGTAAAAAGTCACTTCGACTTACTTTATTTTTAAACAAAAATACAAATTAATTTATTAATTAACTTTCAATATTTCTAATTATTAAAGAGCATTCTGTAACGAAACGATTTATAGTGACTCTTTTATCAAGTGTCAAATTTTACTTAAGTATACTTAATCATATTGTATTGAAATATTGCAATAGTTATTGCAATACATCCGTTAATCCATTTCCCAAAAACATAGTATTGATTTGGCAGGAATTCTAATATTTATTTTGCAGTTTTTGCGTTTTTTATGTATTTTCATCTTCATTCATTTCAATAAGGAGAGAGTAGAAAAATAAACCAATTTGCAAAAAGGTTTTAATTTTTTCATATAATTTCAAAAATAAGTTTTCCACTTTTTCTTCACTTTAATTTTAATTCATATCAGTTAGGCTTATGTCATTTTATCTTCTTCATTATTATTAATTCCATTTCCCCTTTGCTCTGTCTTATTTTATTTTTATTTTAATTTTCACATTGGCTTCTATTTTTATTCTTTGTCTTTCTTAGTTGACTGGTGACACACATTCTTTTTCGTTATTTGTGATCTTTTGCCTATTTTAGTGCTTTCTCTCGCTTTCTCTTTTCTTTATGATTTTATCCATACTTTTGACGATAAATTATTATCATGGTTTTATGTCCTTAGTTATTTTACAAAGAACAAGGGAACAATATATGTTAAACTCATGGATATATGTTATTATTAATATTCACCATAGATATTTATCTGGGGGTTTTAATAACCTTAAAACAAAATAAGAGAAACTTATTTGATGTAATGAAGCTTATTAACTTCGGGTAGAAGAAAATACTTATATTAAAATATATAATAATAATAATAATAATAAATTTTTATTCAACCCGATATACAATATTTCGTGATACATAGCTTGAGCAGTATAAAAATTATAGAAATGTAAGAGAAGATCTATATTAAATTATTTTAAGTTTTGAGGTTAGAAATGGAAGAGAATATAAAGCCGAAGCTTGTTACGAGATTCTCTTCCAGAATGCGGTGATGTTGACAAGAGAGAGGGTAAATTTTCATATTTCTGAATTATGCTTATTTTAAAGAGTTCAGTTGTTGTATATCTTTGGCAGAAGGACGTGGAAAACTTGTAATAACTTAAGAACAGACTGAGCGTCGTTTTTACATGCGTATTGCATGGCTTTTAATACGTATCAATATCTCTCCTTTCCTTCACAAAACCTAACTTTTTATATTTTCTTTCTCCCTTTTTTTTAACAGCGGGAGTCTATATGTATGCTCACAATTGAGCAGATAGAAATTACTTAAACCATTTGCATTGTTCAGACTGCATTAATTTTAAGTGGATTTTGCGCTTGAATTTATGTTGGTAATATATACAATTCCCCTACCAACTTCCAAAAATCTGATGCTTTATTTATATACAAACTCCTCAGCAAAAGCTGCGGTCAGTCTAGAAAAGTTCGTCAACAGAGAAAACGGGGTGACAAATTTTACGTACCTTTCATTTTCTTGAAGCTACACCCCTAGATCCCTTGACTATAAATTATTAACGATCCTGGGGGTAAACTATTACACGATAATTTGGGAATTTTCTAGATACTCCTCAATGCAACTGTAATTTGGACATGCTAGCATTTATGGATAAATCAAAATGAATAGAAATAGCAGTGTGGTGAAAATTAGAATAACCGACAAAATGCTTTCAAAAGTATGATGAATTTTATTAGTCGAGAAGCTTCAACATCTGTAGAGTATGTTCCCTTATCTTATTAAACCCACATTAGCATCTATCAAGGTATTTCAAAGATTTAGTATGTCATTGTCAAACATCATATTAATCTAAACCCTGTGTTTATGAAAGTACCTGAAGGCACAGCCTAAAAGCAGTCAAGAGAGCATTTTACGTACATACAAATACCACGAATAAACTTTACGAAAGAAATTTTCGCATATTAAGCAAGGCAATTTAATTAGAGCTGAGGTAGAATCTCGTTAATATGTATTGCTCTTAACATAAATTGTTTTCTAAATCCCCGTCAAGTTGTTTAATAATAGTATGCCGATTCCACCCTTTCTGGATAACGTAACTGTTTTAAAAAAGCAATTTTTTTTCAACGTGATCTATAGTATGAACGTGAACGTAAACGTGACTTTGTTTCATCAAATTTGAACTTCCTGTGATGTCTGAACTGCGTACGAGATATATACTTAGCCAGATAATGAAATATTATTTTTTTTTATTTCCTCTCTATTAATTCGTTCCACCTTTTAAGTCCAAATGATTAAGACTGTTTTAGTCCATTCCTGTTTTAATCGTTCTTTGACGTTAAAAATGTATTCAAAATAGCTTTTTACAGTAGATCTTGCGTATATAATGGTTTGGTTTTTTTACAAAGGTTTGAGTCTCCATGTACTTTATAGACAATAATTATATTAATAATTATATATTAATTCCTGTAAGGACAAGGAAAATTATAGAGAGGTATACTAAAATTTATAAGTTTTTAATGCAAAATTTATTTTAAGAAATTTATTTATTAATTTTAAATATATTAGTCTACTTATATATTTAGTATTATTAAATATATTAATAAAATACATTAAAATATTAAAGAACTTTAAGCCCCTTCTCTAGCTTTTAGGGCCCTCTATAACAAACATCTAGCTATGGGCCTGGATCCATTATGTAGTTTTCAGTTGAAATTTGTATAAAAAACAAATTTCCCATAAAATGAGAATATTATAAAAGAGGAGGCATGAAAAGCATTTAAACTATTTTAAGTTTCGTCCTGCGGGTATCGCTTAAAGGCATACTCGGGAAACATGATGGCAATAACAGTGCCGTAGTTTCCAGTAGGCTATAGATTAGGGCTGCAAAATTTGAGAGGTTACAGCAAATTATATATTTTTTTTTTTTTTTGCCAGTATATTTTCTGAACCGAACATAAGCATTTATTTGCTGGGGGCGGTATTTTATCGCTCTGTCTGGGGCGGCAAAAATTGCGAGCTGACCCCGGATGTGGTGATAGCCTCCGCCATCTGAAAGCCCTCTGAAAATTTCATCTATTAATATATTATAATATATATGCAGGAATTTATGCCCCAATTTTTTTCCCTAGGATCGGCACTGTATATAGGCTTTTATTTGTTAGCCAAAATTAGAAAAGTTAGCTAAAATTAAAATTTATTTCTAGAAAACTGAATTGGATTTAATATGTAAAGAAACTAATGCTGCAATGTAAGATAATAATATTTAATGATTATTATTCAATTTATGCGTTTGTTTTTC
>QLNU02014176.1:78220428-78242095 GCA_006491805.2 Dysdera silvatica
CAGAAAACATTTCTTTTCTTTGCGAACGTTTCATCATCTAACCATGCCATAAATAACATCAGTGTTAATATTATTACGCCTAAAAACGTTGATAAAAAATGTTTCTTAATATAATCTGCTTAGTATTCGATTTGTATAAATACATCCGCTGCAACGTATTTTTCGATGAATTTAATACCGATCTCTTCGCAATTTGGTATAAAAAGCGGTACATGTTCTCTGCCATTCCGCGAAATAAACGGTTTCGGAAAATACGCTTTAGATACATTCGTAGGGGATTGAATGTTCGTCGTCCGTAGCTTAGTTGGTAGATCTCTTGCCCGGATTGTAGAAGGTCTTGGAACCGTGCCCCGCCGGACGTAGAAAACATTTCTTTTCTTTACGAACGTTTCACCATCTAACCATGCCATAACATCGGCGTTACTATTACTACGCCTAAAAAACGTTGATAAAAATTGTTTCTTAATTTATTCTGCGTAGTGTTCGATTGTATAAACAAACACCCTGTATTGTGTTTAGGAATTCATTGGCATTGCTCGGAATGTTGAAATATTTCCATCATCTGCATATGATATATGAATATTATTTATTTGTAGGATAATGTATGCATATTCGTGGAAAAATGCAATACCGAATATAGTATTTCAAAGAACTGTTATATTTTATTATTTTTAAAGATTTTGCCGCGACGTTGGTATATTATTCCGTATTCAAAAGACCTGTCCCAGTGGAAAACGACCTGAATATAAATAACAACCATCCGTTGGCATTTGCTTGGATTTCCCAATAAGATCGTGCTTTTGTCCACTTCCGTTATATTCAGCATTTTCCTTAACGGATTTATATTTTCTCATGGGTTTGTTTTAGAGTATAGCCCAGATGCTTTTGCGCCATAAAAAAACCCAAACAAACGATCCCATCGTAATTGGAAAAATAAAGCATATGTGATAACTCAGAAAATACTAACGGATGTGGTGTGATTTAATGAGACTACAAACTTTTACTGAACATTATAATCTTTATGTTTGGCATGACGAACATTTCTCCACAGTCTTCTTACTATGAGTTATATATTAAATAATCGTAATGTGAGATATTATTACCCTTCACAGGGATAACACAATTGCCAAATAATGGTCAACACACAAAGCCACCGGGGCGAGTTTTTGTGAGTTTTCGTGGGGGGGATTTATTTTTACTCAATAATTTTCGACACCCACGTAGAAACAAGCTCTAGCTTGAGCTTATTTTTATGTGGGTGTCGAAAACTATTAAGTAAAAATAATCGTAAGTTTTAGTAAAATGTTATTATTTACTCTAAACAGGGCAACTTATTTTAAGTGACGTAGAAAAATAAAGTCAAGCCCAGAAATACTTGAATTTACTAAAATGCGATAAAGTAATGAGTAGTTAGAATTGAATTAATTGTAGAAACGAATCATTGGTGAAAAAAATTTTATTCTGTAAAACGAATAGAGATATGTATGTGTTAAAGAAAATTTAATGGGGGAAAAAATTGAAAAATAAGTGAAATGCTGGACAGTAAGCTTATTTCGTAAATATGTGTGAAAAGTATTAAAATATCCTCGAACAAAATAGATATACAAAAACAGTTGAGAAATTAAGAAGAGGCAGGTAAAAATAATCAAATATCAGTAATCAAGCATCAGTATTTAAATGACCACAACTACAAACGATGATGCACCCGTAATATTAATAATAAGAATGAACAATACAACACCTCATAAAAATAGCCAAACATAACTTTAATTGATAAAATTACCAACGCTGTGTGTATTAAAGATATAGCAATACTTAACACAAACGACATACAGCCCATAAAACCCAAGACATGTGTCATCTGGAATTGTTGACATTTTGCCTCAGTCCCATCAGCCAGAGGTCTAATAGCAATCAGACTGAATTGAAATTTATAAATACTTGTGATTGGTCCTTCAATAAAAGCATAACAAATAGAAAAATAAAAGATAACAAATAAAGCGATAACAAATAGAAAAATAAAAGATAACAAATAGAAAAATAAGATAAATAAATAGAAAAAATAAAAAGATAACAAATAGAAAATAAAGATAACAACAGAAAAATAAAGATAAATAAATAGAGAAATAAAAGATAACAAATAGAAAAATAAAAGATAACAAATAGAAAAATAAAAGATTACCTTTAATTAAAAGTTAACATTTAATTTTATTAGACCAAAATAAAAGATAAAATTTACAGTTACACTTGGGCTAGCGATGGCCACAGTCCAGAAAACTCCCCGAACCGTCAGGAAGATCCTTGACATAGCTTCTGAATAATCCATAAACATAGAGAAAAGACTTGAGTATTTGGTTCTGCCTGTACCTCAAAATGCGAGAACACATACATCATAATAATTTGGAAAATTTGGAAAATAATAAAAAGATCTTTGCAAAAGCTCTGACAGCATGTTAAAAAAGTTTTGAAGTCGAACACTATCTATATGCATAATAATGGCGTGGCGTACCTCAGACAGTGGGTAACCTCAAAAAAAAAAATCACTATTTAAATTCGGGATCCAAAAATACTTGTTTGCTAAAAGCGATTAAACTTTATTGCGTTTAATCATTATACCATCGATTAAATCATTATAAAATCGATATTTTCCTCACTATATCCGGAAACTCGCTAAATGTGGGCTTGTTATAAGTGGGTGCTACTGTATTTTACACCCCCCACTCGTCTTAATTTCTTCTCTGAATCCGCCGCTGCTTAATAGGTGCTGAATTGTTTTTCAAAATTTTAAAACATGACACCTTTAATGATAGGTTGGTTATACGAGAACATCATTCGGTTGAAATGATCGATTACTCACCATCCTCTCGATAAAAAAAATCACAATATGTCTATATATTATATTATTATTATTATTATTATTATTATTATTGAGAAGGAGTAGGAATAGTAAACAACTGAAAAGTAGGTACATATAAAGTTGAAGAGAAATGAAAATACACTGGTCTCGTGCTTTTGCACGAACATCCAATTTACGAAATTGACGTTTTTACAAATCATTGGGTTGTTTCCGAAAAATATCATATTGAATTAATGTTAATTTCCGCTTCTCAGTTTACAAACTAATATTACACATTCATTCTGTTTTACAAATGCAATTTACTTACTTTCTTTGCGCTGATTTTCTTCGGACGCCGAAATTTTCGAAAAGGGAGGTATGGAATTTCCTCAAACTGGTTGGACGTCGGATCTCCTTAGTTGTAGGGTGAGAGAAATTTGCATTAAATTTCTTATTATTTTATGACAAAATGAAGAGCAGCACATTAATTAAATGTTGAAGAGGTGAGGAAATTTTTTATGTCGGCTTGTGACAGTCAATGTCGGCAGTTGACGTACTGCGATATAGGGCAGGATAAAGCTAGATTTGCGCATATGTTTAAACTTTAGAAGAAAAAACGTGTTAATGTTTTGGTACCGGAATTTATCAATAAGCAACAGTGTTGAAATTTGATTGTTACGGATGAGTTAAATTTGTTCGGAAATAACTTCAGGTTAAGAAAAAGAAAAAGAGAAAAGTTTAAAGAAAAAGAATGGGAGAGGAGGCTTATTTATATGTAGTGAATAGCGTATCTTTGCAAAGGGAAGAAACACGTTTACAAACAATTTTAAAGTCTTTGTAATTAGAATCATCTTTTTTTATTTGTTTTCTTCGTATCATTCCCATTTACTAACAAAGGCAGATTTAAGATTTTGCCACATACAGGCAGAGATATTTTTGCCGCCCATAGGAAGAGATATTTTGCCGCCTTACCTTACCAAACGTAACTAGAGGTTTTAACAGAGAGGATTTAATAGGGATTTTGGCGCTTTTATTAAATTCTTAATTTGACGCCCCTGGCCAAATATGTTTCTGGGTTGTGGGCCGCCCAGATGCAGAAACAATATCTCCTTTTATTAATTTAATATTTTATTTAAATAGTAATTTCGTACGTGCAACGTTCACTTTTATATCTATATATATACATATTTTTAAATAGTTATCATGTAAATCAGAACTATTTTTAATTTTTATTTTCATAAAATAAAACAAAGTTACTTGGTGTTGTCCTTTTTGGTCCAAATATCAAAAACAATATAATATAATAATAAATAATCTGCGGCCGCCCCTGGATTTAGTCGCCCAGGTTCGGGGCACACGTTGCACCCCTGCCCCTGGCAGTTATTTCAAATTCGTCTTTGCAGAAGTATTCACGAATTTGGCGCCTTTGATCCTCTCTCTCTCTCTCTCTCTCTCTCAAGGCGGTGCCCATAGTAGCTCTCCCTTTTTCAGTGCTCAATCAGACATCTAAAAATAACAATTAAAAACTAATAATCCGATCATCTACCAAAAAATTCCGCCCCTCCTTTGCGAACTTCTCAGCCACAAACTTTTCATTGAAAATTTTGCCTTATAACTCTATATAGGAGCAGTAGCACCTAGGGGCAATACCTTTATACAGCAATGCATACTTCGCCTATATTCATTTCTGTACGCGGGGCACTAGCACGTAGGGGCGACTTTTAGTATATATATTTAGGGCAAGTTGAAGAATCCCCTTAATAGGCAAAAAAGGGAATGATGTGATTATACGAACAAAAAATCTCGGTAATGACTTCGGTCAGCCCAAAAGTATGGGCTTAATGTCTCAACTGGTGATTCGCCATATATAATTTTTTATTTTCAGGGAGCTTATGGTGGGTCGCCCTGTATGTACCATAGGGTAAATCCGGGTTACATGCCTCACTTTTTTTAAAATCGATATTCTGAGACCCATGGCGCACAAACATGAAATTTACTTAGTCATAATAATCGATACACTTTTAAGAAGCATATATATTAGAAAAAAATAATCTACAAAAAATTCAATAAGCCGCTATAATTTATTTTTTAACACCCTTCGTTGCGGCATCTCTGCCGAGTGTGTCGGGTGTTATGCCGCACCATGAGGCTTGCCGCGCTTCGTATAGTAAATGAATTTACTTCCTATCAAATACGTTTCTTCAAAAACTATGTTATGAAAAAATAGAATAACTGAAATTGCGATTTTATAAAACATAAAAATTGAATAAATTTAAAAAACATCTGCTGTTTTTATTTTGCACTCATTTTCAGAATCGGAACAAACATGGACAAAATAATGACATAAATGAATTACTTTTTTTTCAAATAGGCTGGACTAATTTTTTAATCTATTCTCTCTCCCACAGTCGGCACAAAACTCATCGAAAATCGTACATTCTGCGTGAAGCCATCGCTTATTTACATATAGCACAACGTAACCATTCGCATCTTCAGTTGTGTGATAATAATTTTCTTCATATTCATTGCATGTATTCACATCCAAAGTTTGTGATGACCCAGCTTCACTTTCCTTCTTTTTAGTCATCTCATTAAGATTACTTCTGGCTTTCTATATTGCAGTGGAATCAAACTCAGGGATATCATCAACTTCAAAACATGTACTATGACTATTTGATTCATAATCTAACCATCTTCTTTCGTTATTTCTATTTCTTTCTTTTCCAACTTTCTTCTCCAATCTTTCTTTTAACGGTCTTCTGTTTTCTGCAGTGGTTAAGACAAGTGCCTATTTCTTCATTGCCTTTCCTTTTTTCTTTATTTAGTTTTGAAATTGGAGATATTGCATGCAAATATTTCGATGGAATTGTAATATTCTTTGCAAGCAAACCTTGACTAATGGATAGCTGATCCGCAAAATCTTGTGTATTCGGTTCAAGTGCATGTTTATTCTATGATTCCAGTCGCAATAATGACGTAAGAAAACGAATTTGTGAATTTGGCGGATTTTTTGAAAACTTTGATGATATTTTTACGAATTTGCAAGTAAAGAAAATTTTAAATATATTGGCGACATTTGACTAGGATTTGCGATTATATTTAACGGCATTTGGTGCAAAATAACAAAAAATTCTAAAAATTAAAATTAACATCCGAAAGAATACGCGCGGCATATGTCCCTGATTTTAACTGCGGCATGTATACCAATTTGTAAGGTATAGATGCCTCACCCCACGCCTTCCTGATCTTGAATTCAAACATGGCAAAATAACAATAAAAACACTCTACTGAGTCATTCCATGTCAAACCACCGAATATTGTTGACCCAACCCCTTGAGATTTCCCTAAAAGTTAGTAGAATTGATGATCCAGTGAATGCTTGAAAATATACCAAGTTTTACCTTCATCCGTCAAATAAATCAAATATCGCCAAAGGTCACTGAAATGGGCCTGTTTTGGGTTATCGTGATATGCAAAATTGAGTGTAACTTTTTTCCTTTTCAACCTACAAATGTGAAAGAGGTCTCGTTTAAAAGAATGTTTAAAGATATTTCTAAATATATAATAAAACTAAGTATTATAAGCAGAATTGTTTTAAATAAGATGAAAAGTTTGACGAATTTTTCAAAATGGGGTCACTTTATTTTTTTTCAAAAAAATTACACATTATGTAGCTTGATATTTTACACCCTTTCTCAAAATGATATCATCTTTCATGATGGGATCGCTATGGGTTCAAGAGATATTAAAAAAAATCGACTCAAAGGTAAGACTTTATTTTTACTCATTGTGACCTCTCATATTCCAGACTTGTCTATTATTGCATATTACTTCCTTTTTTTTCATTATTATGTCTTTCATCAAAATTTAATGAAAGACATAATAATAAAAAGAAACATGTTTATATATTATTTAATAATATATACTAATCCTTGTTCAACTGAAAATTTGCAGAATTACAATATTTATAATTTTATAATTATATAAAAATAGGAGAAATTGATTACTAGCAATAAAATCAGTAGCGATTCCTCCACAGGCTCATTCTAACTCTGTTTCGCGCCAAAATTCCATTCTCATGGACATTTGGCAATGAGTCACACGTACAACCAACTCCTTGGAATTTCCACCAAAAACGAAGGATACAGGCATTATCCAACTTCGAACCCTGTCATATATTTATTTTATATAAATCGAACACTACGCAGATTAAATCAAACAACAATGTCAATCAATCAACGTTTATTGGCGTAGTGATACCAACGCCGATGGTATGGCGTGATTAGATCTCTCCCATATATTTTCATTTAATGGGCAAAAACTGTCAAGAAAGACAGCTCAACGTTAACATAACTCACAGCAAGTTCTCCCCTCTGTGGGGTCAAACTGACCAATAACAGTATATATAAACTATTGCGTCAGTATTCAATTGTCCAATCACGGTCCACAAAAATCATTCGAAGTAAAGTTTCGGACCAATCAACACTCTCTTGCTCCTTAACTTTCGACCTGAAAAGAAGGTCGCCATAATAACAACTCACGCGTAACCTCCGCGGCGTAGTGTTGTAACGTTCTGTGCGTCAGCTAATCCGGGTTCGACCCCAACAGTGTACAAAGAACGCTTACTCAGAGATCTCATAAAAAGATCGCACTGCTCACTGTAGTCCGGGGTTTGGTTCCCTAGGCCATAAGAGGTTCGGATTCCTCGGAAAACAGTAGGTCCCGGCGCAGCATGACCATTGTAGTCTTTGAGCCGTAAAACCACAAACAAACAACAATATGTAACTTACGCAACCTAACGAACGCCCGTCATCAAGCCGCGTCCAGTGTACGCTCTTCAACCTGCAAATAAATATTATATTTAATGTGCAGCCTCTCTCTCGTCTATCTGCATTCGAAGCCCTGAAAAATACCTTCTGAGATATCAGTCAAACTATGCCGCATGACATATGCCACCCGGCACCTGGTCAGCCGTCCACACACACACACCACGGCGCAGAAGTTGGCAACCCATCATACCTCGCGGCACTGATAACCCTTGCAATGTGGGGCTCCAATTTTGTCGTTTCTTTTCCATAAAATTTAAAAGTACAGAAAGTTATTTTTTTTTAGTTAATAAGGATTTTTTTTAATCTTTAGGTAAAATATAAAGTAAAATAAACGGTTTCCAACTGTGGCAAACTTATTACGCGTATTTACTTTAGCTGTTTTTATTGCCTTTAAAATTGAACTCACCATCCGAAACTTACAAAATCTAGATGAGTTTTGAAACTATATCGTATTCTTTGCGCCAGAACCCTACCTTATGAAACGGTAACTAACAGACATGTGTTCTGTTTAAATATTAAAATGTGTCACCGATTAATTTTTTGCAGAAGACACAACACTATATATATATATATATATTATATCTCTCTAATTTTTGTTTCATATATGCATATACAAATTAATTTTCGTAACAGGGGACACCGACACTTTCCTTTACTTCACTGAATAAAATAATTACATATGCATTTTATCAAGCGTAGGGGCGCTAGTAAAGTACTAGCACTCACTATGAATTTTGAAAAGCAGCTGCTCTACAGCTGTTTTTTAAAATTCATAGTGAGCACTAGTACTTTACTAGCGCCCCTGCGGTTGAAAAAATATGATTGTAGTTATTTTATTGCTAGTAATAAGTTTCTCCTATTTTTGTATAATTACAAAATTATAAATATTGTAATTCTGAAATTTTTCAGTTGAACAAGAATTAGTACCTTATTTAATGAAAGACATAGTAATGAAAAAAAAAAAGGCAGCAACATGCAGTAATAGACAAGTCTGGAATATGAGAGGTCACAATGCATAAGAATAGTCTTATCTTCGAGTCGAATTCTTTTAATATCTCTTGAACCCATAGAGATCCCATCACGAAATTTTGCGAAAAGGTGTAGAATATCATGCTATATACTATATAATTTTTTGAAAGAGATAAAATAACCCCATTTTGAAAAATTTAAGATTAAACTTTTCTTTACATTTTATTTAAAAAATTCTACTTATAATACTTACTTTTGTTACATATTTAGAAAGATCTTTAAAAATTCATTCAAATGTGACCTCCTTTATCTTTGTAGATTAAAAACGAAAAAAATTGTCAATTTTGTAAAGCATGATAATCCAAAACAGGCCCATTTCAGTAACTTTTACCCTTAACCATATTTGATCTATTTGACGGATAAAGTTAAAATTTGGGATATTTCAATCATCCATTGGGTCATCAATTCGGCAAACTTTCAGGGAAATCTAAAGAGGTCGGGTTGTGAATCATCAAAATTTTGGGTGGTTTGACGTGGAATGACCCTATACTAAGATTTAGGTTCTCTCAAACAGGGAATCCACTGACATCGTTAAAGTCGTAGCTGTAATATACAAAATAGGATAGCACACGAAAATATTTCATAATAAACTCTATAACTCATCTTATATATTTGTTAATTTAAAAACAAAAAGGCACAGGAACACGATGTTTTTACCAAACACGCTTCAAATACTACATGGCGCACATTTGGTATTTTTTGCAGTGTCATCCCACAGCCTGTTTCAGAACTAGGGGGTGAGCAATCTATATCGCATGTGGCATGTAACCCGGATTTACCCTGTATATAAAAGGATTGCGCACTACAACGTTCACTTTGACCATGTCTCCAAGGCAGAGCATCTACTAAACTCAATCAAAAGTGCATATATCAATATTGACCACAATTAGCCCTTCTACTTTATGCAGCGCCATTGCTGCTGATGCATGCGCATTTATTTACAACCGTCATGTTTAAAAGCCTCACGTAATTTTTGAACAGATTCATATTATAAAATTACAAATCAATCAATCGCCATTATTATACTTACAAAAGATAATTAATATCAGCGCAAATTTATAAATTTCTCGCTAAGCACATGATTAATTATGCTGATTTTGTCTTCCTTCCCTCAAAGGAATATTGAACACTTCATAAAAAAATTATAACTCCCTCTCTCACCCCCTACTCACATGAGAGTTGAAGACTACTTTCAGATCGCTAACGTCAAAAATTTTCCTCACTTTCTTTGTATATCATCTTCTTCTTCCGCCTACATTAATCTTCGCATAACACCATGCTGCTTTTAACGCGGAATTATATTAATGCCTACACACGTTTATTAACTTATGCAGCTTAATTTCCCAGAACTTCTAACGATCGATTTCAATAACTATGTATATTTGATTAGGATGCATACGCGGAAGATGAACGTGTGAAAGCACATCAAAACACATCAATAATGCATTTTATATGACATCCTGCTATCAGGACTTCTTCTTCTTTAATTCCTTTTTTCCGCTTTTCTTCTCGATGCTATGAATGAACGCAGCCGACGAGAATAAAGCTGGTAAAAATAGAACTATAACCCAATTACTAAACCATTTTTACCCCTCGACATTTTTTATGCACCTTCTGTCTTGGGATTGGGTCTAGCGATGATAGCGAAAACAGTGCATCAATGTCACATTTGTTAAAGAGCATGACATCAGAGGTGTCACCATATAGAACATAGACATTGCAAACAGGCTCAAAAGATATAGAGCAATGTGTTTGGAGACCTTGCTGGAGAAGAGGATAAAAGCGAGCAAAATTATTATGTTTATTTTAATAAATATCAATCATATTTTTTGAAGGTACGTGTTACCAGTTATTTAGTTTATTACAAATCTCAAATTTCGTATTGGAGCCCTCTAAGTAGAGGTAATTTAATTTTTATCTGACGCCATCTAATTTTATATTAAATATTAATTTCTTAATAGAGTGGTATTGACTGACATCTAATAAACATCGAAGTGATTCAATTTTTTTATCCGTTATTAATGTTATGATTTTAAAAATAATAACGTAGGGGTATAGGCGGATGTACCATTTTGCCACCCCTAGGTTACTTTTTGCCGCCCCTAGGCTACTATTTTGCCGCCACTAAACTATTTTTGGCTGCCCATGGCTGCTTTTTTACGGCCTGTTCCTACCCGCCAGCCTTCACTCAATCGTGATAGGAATATAAAAATTATTACTTTCAATATAGTATACGCCAAACACTTTTGTATTAATAATAAATATGTTGAAAAACAAACTCATAAATTGAAACATAAACATTAAACAATATTAACTTATATTGAAGCATTATTCCTTTTTGGTATATAATAAATCAAATTCAATTTTATTGAAATAAATTTTAATTTTAGCAAAAAATAAAAGCCTATAGAACACTGGTATTTAAATGGAAAGCATGATGTCTAGCTTTCTTCTCGGCAAAACATCTGATTATATCATCGTATGGTATTAATTTTGTTATATCACTCTAGCAGCCCTAGTCTATAGCCTATTGGAAATACGGCACTGCATAGGGGTACCTATTTTTTTACCCAGTAGAAAAACCAAGTTTTACTCACCCTGGTATGGAGCACGTGGCCTTTTTTCCATCCATCTACATTTAGGTTTGTTTTCTTCAGATGACCAATTTTAAACTCTCTTAGGAAGCTATTTATATTGTCGCATGATAACGTTGGCTGTCCTTGCGCTATAAAGCACAAATATAATACACAAAAAAATAAAATTGCACTCATAAAAGTAAGGTGTATATCCTCAAACAAATTGAAGAAATTCAAGAGCACCTTTTTTAAAAATTTCCATAGTCAGAAAAAGTCCTTTGAATCGAAGTAATCTATGTCATCACTATATCCTTTTAGTTTGCTGCAGTAGGATCGTTTCCCGTAGACTTTGTGGCATCTGAATGATTTATTCATATGTCACATTAGGTTGACAATCCCATCCTGTATAATCCAGTTTAGAACATAAAAAATACAAAAAGACGGACAAAAATGCAAGAAAAGTAAAAAATATTAAGGTAAAAACTATAGAATGAATGAATTTTATAATAGACGGAAGTAAAGGTTTTACTGCGTCCACAGAAGCATATACAAATGATGATTTAGTACAACGATATCAGTAGTGGAGCGCACAAACGTCGTAAGAGAAAAAAACTGAATTTTCGAAAAAACGCAGTTTAAAAGTTTACACCTTTAGATCCAATCAACAAAGTTTGCAATTGATTTTTTAATATTATAGAGGTTCAGCATACTTAAAAACTGACTTCAAAGTTTTTGTTTTTTTCGTCTATGAACTTTTAAACTATGTTTTTGTGAAAATTCTGTTATTATTTTTACAACACACATGTCCTAGACTAGCGGTCGCCAACCGGTGGTCAGCGAGAAAATTTTGGTCCACAGAAAAATCTGGACATTATTTGCATTTGTAATGTTTTATCAGTAATAAAACAAAAATAATATTCTAAGAAATTCTTACATTCTGAATGACAATTTTTGCCTTTATATTGCACTAAATTCACGAAATGTGGTCTGTAGGATTTAAAATTATGAATTTAGTGGTCCGTGAGGTCCGAAGGTTGGCGATCGCTGTCCTAAACTATCGAAAAACTATAAATTCCTCGGTAAACTCGAAATTATATTTTTAGTTGACAAAACTTCAAAACGGAACTTTTTGTATGGAGTAAACTATCATAATTTTATGAAATGTTTGTGTCATAAGCTTTGGAACACAAATGACATGCTAGGTTAATGACCATAGAATTCCTTTGTAAGTTTTTAATATTCTAGAAAATGCTGGAATATTCTTAAAAATTATAATTTTCAAAGGTGGCATAGCAGGAATAATATGATTGGAATGTTGATGTAAATAAAAGCACGGTCAGTGCTACCTTCATGGAAAAGTAAACATTACGCATTTTTAGTCCAAAAAAGAAGGTGTAACACTTTTAAAGACAAAATTATTTGCCTTGACTTAACCTAACCCCTAGTATCGCGTTGGCGGGAATTTGTTTTCCACCTCTCCGCTAGGGGACAAAAGAGCGCGCATGAAGGATTCACTTTTCCCAGGAACCAACCGGATTGGCGGGAAACTTCCGGACACAGGAACGAAAAGTAGCGGGTCGGAAGTAATTACATTTTTATCAGCAGTCCTTATATATAGAACGGACCAGTGGCCGTTTATTTTTTTACTTCGCCAGCTTCTTGTAATCAATTTCACGGCCCTTTTCTTTGTTTACCTTCTTTTTATTTCACTTCCATCCTTCATTTTCTGTAAGAGCGACTGCAAAGGACTGGAGCGCCGCGGGCCACTCTAGCAGACGGCATTTCGTCCTAAACTTCCGCGAAAGAAGGATATTACGACAAAGTTTATGGTAGCCTGTTTTGTGTTTGGACGTTTTGTTATGCCACGTGGTCTATCTAAAAAAAATGGGTGAAATTATAGTTCTTCTCAGAATTGTGCTGTGCGTATGCCGGTGCTAATAGTAAACCGCTATTATATAGTTAGTGGAATTTAAATTGGAATATTTCTTTCTGTTTGCCAGAAAAGTAACAATATTTTCGTAATTCTTTCGTGTAAAAATTATATATAGGCTATATATGTTCAAATATAGAAATTAATTAAGTGCATTACCTTATAACTGCTTTAGTTATCTGTAGTTAAAAATCATCGAAATTAAAGTATTCCTAAAAATTTGAATAATGAAATATATAAATCAAAATGAAATTTAATTGAAAGAACTAATGAAAAATCCACGACTAATTGAACAGGAACTATAAGTCAGTTTTAATGAATCTGCAATACTTTTTGATTGATTTTCTATCGAATTTGAGGCAGCAGCTTTTTTTTAATAAATAATAAACTTTATGTACATAAATTGTCAATATTTAAAAATTATATATAATAATTTTTAATACATTGTGTTAACACTAATTTCATCTCAATTTTTAATAAAAATTTTCAATAAAAATCTTTATTTTTAAAACTATATGTTATTTATTAAAGATACCTTCTCTTCCGAAATCTGAAACAATTTAGAAAATATTTACAACACCTTTAATCAAATTAATAGTTTTATTGCTATTCAACTAATATTTATCAGGCTAATGTAAAATTGCGGTATATTTAGCTTTCGCATAAACCAAGAAAAATATTTAGCTAAATAGAAGGTAGGTCTTTAATTTCATCTTAGAACGTTGCACTGAAAAGTTTTCCAAACACATTTGGCTGACGTATGATAAACTGGCGAACATCTCTGCCAGGACTCGTCGATTTCTTGGTTTAGTTTTATTTCATCTCCGGAGCTATGAGTAGCCATTCACAAACCATACTCCAACTTCGGAATTTCATTCGGTTGTAATGATCAGAATCGTCGTACCAATTAGGATATGTCGCTGAATCATCCAACGCTTTACAAGCAAACAGGATTACAATAACGAAGGAAGATAAATGGATAATTAGGGCGCAAATTTGTCCCTTGACTCATTGGTTGTTGAAATGGCCACTGTTGGTTTTTGGTCTCAAATGGGTACACCTTCAACAAATGAAACGCAATTACCACCCGAGTTCCTTCAGGACTATAACTGCACATGCACGTAAGTGATTTTCTTATTTGCTTCATAGAAAAATGCATATATAAATATTTTTATACGTTTTAATACTCAGAGACTTGTCTGTGGTCTGATAGAGAAAATCGCTTGTAGAAAATACACTTTGCATTTTCTTTTTTTTATCTAAAACTCTAAATTAATTTTAACAATCGTATGCTATTTATATGGTCATAATCATCACAATATAATTTAGTTTTTTAATAGTAATATCGAATTTTCCTACTCGAATTGTAATATGTTTTGTTTTTTATAATATGGCTATTAAATATTCAAGAAATTGTTAAGAAGATTCTTTAATAAAATATATTTAAATTAAAAGAAAAGTTTGAAGTGTAGCTACGAAATATCATTAAAATATAAATACACCTTTTGTTGACACATTTTATTACGTTTTCGACAAAATAATGCATTTTCTTAAGAAAATATTTCCTTGCAGAAAAAATACTTAAAGGAAAATCGAAAGGAAAATGCTTTTCCAAAAGTTCGTTTTTCTCACGCATAAAAGGAAAAATCTATTCAAAAATCCGTTTGTGTATTTTCTGGGAAACGTATTTTCTCATAGCTAGAAACAATGACACCAAATATTTACTGAGGTGATAAAACAAAAGCCTACCTTTTATCAAATAGTTTTGTAATTTCGTAAAGTTTCAAAGAAGAAAAAAAATATAAAACGATGTTGTTTTTTTTACCACAAGTCAGAAAATATGATATTTTTAATCTTTTAGCGTCTTTAAACACACGCCTTTCTATTTTTAATTGTTTGGTGGATATTTTTCATCAAAAAATGTCTTAAATATTGAAATATATAATTTCTTGATCTGCACACAAATTTTGCAATATTTATGAAGGACATGTAGCTTTTAATTATATATTAATATCTATATAGAACACGACAGGCCTATTATAAAAAAAGTAATCACTTTTACACTATTTTTATAATTTCTGTCTTTCAAATTGCGTTGTTCGAAGAAAAAAGCTTTTAATGATGTGCTCTAAATAGGTCTATAGCCAAGCCGGGACCAGCAGGGGCGTATCCCCTTGCCCCACGTTTGTGCTCCAGTTGATCCATCGAGCTATTTATATATATATATATAGAACTATCCCAGGGTGCCCTGTGCCCAATATGCTCTTTGCCTTGCCCCAGTTTCCCCTTCATCCTGGCTACAGGCCTGATTCTAAAACGCAGAAATTTTTTGAAACTAAACCAGATTTAACAATTTTAAATTAACCACAACGTTTATAAAAGGAACGGTTAACTATTATGTAACATCTAAATCTGTCAATATATTTATTGTCTTAACATAATTGAGAAAGAAATGGCAAGCTTCTTAACCAGTTCTGTCAAAGCCTATTTATTATAAAATACTATGTTCCGTGCTTTGACGATATATGGTTTGGTATTATGGTGCATTGGTGTAAATGTTGAAATTATTTCTCATGCATTGGTTCTGAGTACGGTAGGAAGAAGAGAATAGTAAAGGAGGAAATTTTCAATGACCCAGCATAAAACTTCTCTCATTTTCCTTTTCATTTTCTAATCATTTACGATATTTTTTGAAAAAATTTTCAGCGTAGCAATCTATTAGCGTTTAGTTCTTGAAATGTAGTTGGGGGTGTAGAAATTCATTGGAGAACTCGATCATCTAAACTTCCTTGTGGCAAGAAATTTCTCTCTCCGACCCTGTCTACGAACACACCCCTATCTTCATAAAATTTGGATCCTATCTTCATAAAAATTTCAGGGCTTAGATGTCAGGATGAGATACAACTTACATAATTCGTTAAACCATCTTTGACAATGGAACTCAATAAATATTCAAAATGTGAGAATTCATCTACCAGTTTTAATGCTAAAGGATGAGCCTTGTGTTATATGAATATATATGTTACAACATAAATATAAATTTCTGTCGAAATTCAGCGAAGTCTAGTTGTGACGCTACCCATTCACGATTCCTTAAACATAGCTATAGACGCATTTCACTGTCCATGCATCTAGCTTCTTAATTAATGAAAATGATTATATTTTTCTTGTTCATTAACGATTTAGTGCCATTTCTTCTTCTTCTTCTTCCCATTTTAAAATTAGACATTTTAATCTTGCTTGTTATAACAGATTATAATTTTTTACTTTCCCTACTTGGTAATCCTTCTGGTTTAATTTTTCGAGATCTGATTTGATATTTGGGAATGAATTAGAAAAAAATGTTCAGTCTGGAATTCACTAGTACCTGTTCTTTTATTTAAAATGGCTGAGTCATGGATTGCACCTCATTAAAAGCAGCAATTAACGAAACTATTTTATGATAAAAGACTGCATTATGCATCTTTTTTAAATCGTCATAGTAGTCGTTTACATCATTATTACTTTTCAATAAATTTCTGCACATTTTTTCATGATTATTTCTGTCTTTCATTTATTTTAAGAATGATTTTTATTGATTTCTAAAATATTTCGGTTCTCAAAAAATAAAATACCTGCAAACGGTTTAAAGAAATAGGTTGAACAATTTTTTTAACTCTTCTCAAATGAGACAACCCAAATCAGTTCCAACAGAAATTCTTAACTCCCTATAAGATTTGTTAATATATACACATGCCCGTATGCATAAAGAAATAAGAAAGAGCAATATCCAAACTAATAATTCTATATCTTTTAAAAAAATACGAAATAATATTAAAAATTTCATCGTTTAATTTAATTTCTTCTTTCTTGTGTTAAGTAATTATGGGTATTTCTTGCTATTTATAAGGTCATTGTCACTCATCTTATTTAATAATTTGACACAGCGGCATACCCACAAAGAGGACAACAAACGGTGGCCAGCCATGCACACCCGAAAATAATGATACTCGCTATGCACGCCCCCCCGAATTCTATGCAGTGAGTGCATCCCGTAGAAATTCCAATTGAATAATGTTGTTGGACTGTAGTTTCTTGTGGATTCAGTCCTCTTTTCCCCCTTTTTTCATAAGCCAAGAGGGTGCAAGTGCATCCTTTGCACCCACCTCGGGGTCCCTCATGATACTCTCCCGCTTGTGTTAGGAAACCTAGGAATCTAGCAGAAAATGATTTTCTACTCACTAAATGCTAAAATCTAGTCACCAACATAAGCTGGAGTTATGTGGATCCGTGCGACCCGAGTCCCACCCACCTCAAATAATCTCAAATGTATTGAGATTTTACATACACTGCGATGACATAAAATGTGCTTAACATAAAATGGTCACCAATGTCGACCAGGCAACCTGCTTTTTCAAGTCTGCGCATGAGTGTTAGCGATCAAACAAAAGGCTTGTGGTAGTTTAGCAATAACACAGTTTTCTATTTATGTTTGTTTGTTTGTTTTTTGGTTTTACGGCTCAAAGACTACAGTGGTCATGCTGCGCCGGGACCTACTGTTTTCCGAGGAATCCGAACCTCTTAAGGCCTGGGGAACCAAACCCCGGACTACAGTGAGCAGTGCGATCTTTATGAGATCTCTGAGTAAGCGTTCTTTTTGCACTGCTGGGAGTCGAACCCGGATTAGCCGCGCAATAGGAGAACGCGTTACCACACTGCGCCACCGCAGGGCAGTTTTCTATTTAAATCTCGGGTTAAACTCTTGATTGGGCAGTAAAACGCGTTTTTATGAACATCGTAGTCTGGGGATTCAATTTCTAGACTTGGGAGGTTCGCATCCTTTAAAATTTGTAGATTCTGTCGAGGCATGCCCTTGCTGGCCTTGTTGTCATTAAAATACGAACGAGCAAACGAGGTTCGAAGGAAAAGCAGTTAAACCTTCAGCTGAAATTTATTATGCTTACTGGTATATTTTCCTGGAGCAGTGGAAAGTTTTTATGGTTTTCCGCGAAAATTACATCTGTGCTATTAAGTCTTGTTTTCTGTACCAAGCTCTAGTGACTAGAGCTGAGTTCTAATAATGATTACTGAGCTCTGATAGTAATCACTGAGCTCTGATAATAATTACCTCCTAAATAGTCACAGCAGGGCCGACGTCAGGAATTATGCTGCTCGAGGCGAACACGTATTTTACCGCGCCAAAATGATTTCATTTTTAATAACCCCATTTTGCCGCCCCTAAAAAATCTACAACTCAGGGTGATTCCCAGGTTTGCCCCATTTGGCGCCGGCCCTGAGCCATTTACTTACAGAATAACATTGGCTACATATGGCCAGTGGCGTACGCAGGGGGTGTTGATGGGGGTTGTAACCCCCCATTGCAATGAAATTTTGTATATTTAACATAGGAATATGTGAGTTGTAGCTCTATTAACCCCCCCCTTAAGCCTATAACCTCCCCTTATGAACTTTCCGCATCCGCCTATGCATGTGGCATCTCTGCAAGGAAACTGACGCAATTTCAAAAATGTAAATTTCACAAGAGTAACGAAAAATTGTTTCACTATACCATAGTTGTTACCATAGTAGTACCATAGTTATACTATCTATAGTTAGCAGGAGATACCTGAATTTAACTAAGACACAATTTTTTAATTAGATTTATTAAACTTTCTCCTTTAAAACTTTAACACTTTCCTAAATAATGACAGCACAATTCGTAATTCAAACTTTTACAGAGATGTGTATCACTTTCTTTGGAAAAGTAAAAGTTTATTTTTTGCAATTATTTTCCTCTTGCCTTAGGTCACTGTCCTACTTCATTAATCTGACGATTCACTATCGTTGGAAAACTTGATTTAATTTGACGACGACACTATGATCTAATAATGTTATTCAGAAGGCAACAAATTAACACATTTGAATATTATACTTAAAGGTTTACAGCTGTTTCAGTAGCCCTAGGCTAATTTCATCAGAATGGCAACTGAGACAACGCAACATATAATACGAACACGTGTTACACACGAAGGTTACAGGCAGCGACGTAGCGTGGATTGCCAGAACCCCGGGCAACTAAAATATTGCGCCCACTAAAACCCGTTAGCACTCCCTTTTACCGGTTCGATATTGGATTGTTGCACCCCTAAGAATTTTGCGCCCGGGCCTTCCGCTTCTGTGACACCCCCATGCTACGTCACTAGTTAAAGGTATAGGTAAAATACGTGGTATACAAGAAATTAGATGGTTAATTAGAAAAACGTTTCTGGTAACAGAATATGAGTTAAAAGAAACGTTTCTTCAAACTTAAGTTCTACTAGCAGAGATGTATCTTTTAATATACCATATACAGGGTGTTCCGAAAAATATATAGCCGTGATCCTTGCGCAAAATGGACCATATGGACCTTTACATGGGGGGGGGGTCGTAAATGAATATCCAGGGTTTTATGACTATAAACAAATATCAAAGCATAATCGGATGAAAAAAAAAGCATTCCCAAACTGGACGTATTTATCCAATAGACAGCATCTGGGCTGTATTATAAAAAAAAAGGATAGCTTATTCGCTGTATATTTGTGGCATGTGGGTGTTAACAATTTCGAGCCAATGAAAATTGTATTTGAAAGTTTGGCCTTTAATTTCCCAACTTCCGCCGTCGCCAATTTTTGGCAAGCTATTTTCGAACCGAATCTTTAGCGCCCATATTCATAATTAAGAATCGATCAAGACATAAGCGTACAGAAGTGGGGCTTATTTAGGCACTAACCCCCCCGCCATTGGATGAATATTGACCATATGTCTATGGCAGCGGTCGCCAACCGGTGGAGAGGATTCTGGAAAGATCTGGACATTATTTGCATTTTTAATGTTTTATTAATAATAAAACAAAAATAATATTTTAAGAAATTCTAATATTCTGAATGACAATTGTCGCGATTATATTGCACTAAATTCATGAAATGTACTTGATAGGTTCCTAAACGTTTAAGTACTAATTTCTAACTTTCTATTAAAATAATTAATTGTAAATTTTATATCTATAATGTACTTGAGATAATTATCGGCAATTAGTGAAAAAACCCTCACTTGTCACAGTGATGTTAGCAAGAGGAGCCCTGTATTAATTTTTAAAAAAACAAGTCATATTAATGTTCCGAGGGATATAAAAATATGAATTCAGTGGTCCGTGAGGTCTGAAAAGTTGGCGACCGTTGGTCTACGGGACCCAAGTTATGGTGTAGAGGTAAACCCTAACGTTCGAACCAAACCCCCTAAGAATTTTCTGCGTACGCTACTGGATCAAGGGAAATTTTTCGATACTAACTTTTATTATCAAGCTATTTATTATTTACCTGCAGGACAGACTTTTGAATTCTTGAATGGTAAAACATGAGCGAAAATAAAAGAACCTTCGGAGCATAAAAGTTTATGATTGGCAGGTGGAGGGCATTGACGGATCTAGTATGAATCCCAGAGGTGGGGAGGGGCGCGCGTTCCAGTAGCGCAGTTGGTAAGGCGTCCGTATACGGATCTTGTTAACGCATGCTGGGCGGAGGGTTTGTTCCTTTTAGTACTGGGCGCCCTTGGCCGCACGGGCCCCTGTGCAATTCACCCTTCCCCCTATTGCCTGCCCTGCCCTTCGTAGCAAAAATTGAAACGCTCCTTATGTAAACTTCTTTAATCGGTGTTGCGAGTCTCGAGATATTTATTTTTCAAACTAAACTTCTTGTTTAGAACCAAGAGGGCTCCCACGGATCTTGAGGCCTCCTATGTTCGTAGTGCACCAATGTGTGAAGTTGCCAGCCCTACATAGGAGCTCTAAAATCTTTATTTATGAAATTGCGCTAATTATAAAATCAAGTCGCCAATCTCAGCAACCACAAAAAATGCCAACACGCCCGGAAAGCTGTTTGACGAGGCAATGTAGCAACCTTGTGCCAGAGTTGAATTTTCGGAGCAGGCCATTTCTGAGTTTGTAAGCTCCATTGGTCATTATAGATCCCGCCTCTGCTACTCTAAATAAAAGTATGCATAACTCCGTGGATATTCGTTTCCGACCCTCCGACCCCCCATGTAAAGGGCCGTTATGGTCCATTTTGCACAAGGATCACGACTATATACTTTTGACTCGATGTTTTTGGAACACCCTGTATAAGGTTGTAAGATATGATTAACCTTCACAGGGATAACACGATTGCCACGTAGTAGTCGACACAGAAAAGCCTCCGGGGCGTTTTTTTGTGTTTTTCCGTGGGGAATAATTATACGTGAAAATTCCGACACTCACGTTTATTAGCTTATGCTAGATAGGGAGGGATACTGGATCGAATCCAGGATGAGGACAACGTCACTTTTTCTCCTGAACAAAAATCTCCAGTATGAGCTAATACACGTGGGTGTTGGAATTTTCAAGTATAATTATTCACCCACGAAAAAACATAAATACACACGCATACATACACACACACACATACACACACACACA
>QLNU02014176.1:78242195-78264972 GCA_006491805.2 Dysdera silvatica
CCACCCTAGCGAAATAAAAGTATGCATAACTCTAGAGACATTGATCCAAAGATGAAGTATTGTCCATTTTGCTCAAGGATCACGGCTATATACTTTTGATACGGTTTTTTCGGAACACCCTGTATATATAATACGTACAGTAGACTTTCAGAAATGCGACTATATCCTTTATAAAGAAGCGTCAAATTACTGAGAGAGCGGATAAGAAAAGTTAATTTGACTTCGGAATTAAATCTCTCACTTGTTACTTCAGATAGAATAATTTTCTCTCGTGACGTCAGATGAAAGTGTAACTCCGCCCCTTTTAAGCCAAATCCATAACTTGGACTCAGAATACCGAGAATCTATTGCATATATACACACACTGGTGCTCAAAATTAATCTACAAGCGGTGCTGCTGATAAATTAGGGTGCTGCTAAGATATTGCCAGAAAAGGAGATTTATAGCGTTGTTGCAAAAATTATAAGTGAAATAAAGCCATTAGAGTGACACTTGCTCCAACATTTAAATGGGAACAGGAAAAACACAAAACAGAAGGTGCAATATATTTGTATTTATTCAACTCAAATATGTCATGTAATCACCTGGAGAGCTATGTAGCTCTCACATCGATCATCGGTGCTGTTCAGGATATTGTTAATCAGTCCTTGAAGCAGCTGATATGTTTGCATGTCATAGTTAAATTATATTTCGTCTCTTTCCACATAATATGGATTATACATGAATGTAAATACTGTCTTTACACTTATTGACACATATGTGTGTGTGTGTATGGTATAATTTTTAGTAACAGGGAAGTTGGGCATAAGCCATAGCCTAATTTGTGCAACATTGCACATGTAATCGAAAGTTTCTGTGGTCATAAGACACTGCTCTTGTATTTTTTCTAAGTTTCTAATTATTTAATATATATGTGTTTAACGATACATCAGCCATATTAAATATTTTGAAATAACTTTGAGTGGACAAACTCTTTTCCAGATATACATTGTATGCAAAGAGAACCGAAATATAAATGCTGTATATTCAAAAATTGTGAAACAGTACTGCCAATTAAGCTTTTTACATTCGGAGAAACCGTCGATTTCGTTTAGCTAGTTCACCTTTTATTTCAACTCAACAGGCGACTTTAGTTTTTCGTTTCTTTAAAAAATTTTAGAATCTAGCCATCAACTTTTATAAGAAATTTTTTTGACATTATATAAATGGTCTTAACGACTTCTCGCTTAGAACGAACCATCAATAATATTTTTTGAGGTATTAAAAACCAACAGACCCTCCATTTTTCTGCCAATTTCCCAACGATGATTACTCCTTAACTGGTTGCTTACTTGCGGTTTTACGGCTCAAAGACTACAATGGTCATGCTGCGCCGGGACCTACTGTTTTCCGAGGAATCCGAACCTCTTATGGCCTAGGGAACCAAACCCCGGACTACAGTGAGCAGTGCGATCTTTTTATGAGATCTCTGAGTAAGCGTTCTTTGTACACTGTTGGGAGTCGAACCCGGATTAACGGCGTACTAGGCGAACGCGTTACCACACTGCGCCACCGCAGGGCACTCCTTAACGGGTACTTGTGGCTGAAATTGTTAAGCTATATTGTTAATAACGTTCTAAGTAATTTCACTCCTCAAGGTAAGATATTATTGCTCTTCTCACATATTCTGAAGAAAGGAGCGTCGTACCCGTCCTCGGTGGCCTAGCAGTTAAGCACTCTGTCTCTAACAGAAGAACCCTAGTTCGACTCTATACCCTGGACGGCGTCACCTTTCCCCTGTAGTTATACTATATTCTGTATGCTTATCCTGTAGTTACTATAGGACAAAAAGCTCTAGTTTGAAGAAAAGAAGAATAAGAGAAAGCTCTAGTTTGAGATCAAGCGTGGGTGTCGAAAATGAGGGCCTGTATATTTTTAATGTTCATAAAATGTACCATTTATAATTTCTCTTCAAAACTCAGAACTTTCCCAAAGTTTATCTTATATATTGTTTTATAAATTTAATCGTAGTTTAACGATTTATAGTTATGTATCAAACTATTATTAATCTTTAAATATTAGAAACATAACGTTATTACCCGTAGCTTTTTTTATTTGTTCTACCATTTCGACGCCTTTCAAACATATACAGCTGTTCTTCATCAGGAATCGATTGGAGGAAACCCCAGAGCCGTAGCCAGGCTGGGTCTATAGGGAGCTGAGGCCAACCTGGAAAATATTTTTTCTCAAAATCAAATATTGTAGAATTTTATTTTAAATTTTTTGTTTTGTACGAAATTGTACATGATAATGGAAATTGTTCTTTAACGTTAAAAATGTATTCAAAATAGCTTTCTACGGTAGATCTTGTGTATGTAATTTTTTTTACATAGGTTTGAGTCTTCATATACTTTATAATAAGGATTGGGGAAATTATAGAGAGGTATACTAAAATTTATAAGTTTTTAATGCAAAATTTATTTTAAGAAATTTATTTATTAATTTTAAATATATTAGTCTACTTATATATTTAGTGTTATTAAATATATTAATAAAATACATAAAAACATTTACGAATTTTGAGTCTCCTCTGTAGCTTTTTGGACCATCCTGAAACTGTCAGAGCCACCACCCCGAAAAGGTATAGCTACAGGCCTGGAGAAGCCTCTGACAGATACAGGATGTTGTTTTTCAAATTACATTATTTGTTAACAGCAGTGCCTCTAAACTGTTAAAATAGTTTGTAAGTGAAAATACTATAAACTCATTTGAGAAACTTCTTTCAGCAATTGCAATGAAGAATCCTCAATTTTCTTTAAAGAGGTTCATCAAAATACCCTTTTCCATGGTTTCTTTTCTGATGAAAAGCATACTTCCTTTTTCACAGTTTTAAAAAGAAACATTAATATGCCAGTTACCTTCGGATACTGTGTAATAGACTGTGGTGATAAATATACCATTTTAATATTTTCAGTTTTCCAAAATAAATATTAAAACACAGCAGAAATATCTATTATGACAAGGTTTTCTTGTTAGTTCTATAATTTCAATAAATGCTTAATAAAAATGCAGCTATAATAATACCTAAACTCAGGGCTGCTCCCGGGACAAATATATTTCGGGAGCCCGGGGCAAGTATATTTCGGGGAACCATACATATACGAGTAAGAAAATAAAGCAAAAAAAATGGAATAATGTATAACCACTAGATGGCGCAAAATGCGAGAGCCGAAGCAAAACTATTTTTGGGGAAATACTCAATATTACAAAAAATTTTAAATTTGAGAATTATGCACCGAGGGGCCCCATGAAGCGCGGGGCTCGGGGCATTCCCCCCCCCTCTCGTCCCTGCTTAAGGACGGCCATGCGTAAACTGTAACTCCAGAAACCACACATTGATCTATTCATGTGTTCAAAGTAGCTATTTCTACTTAAGGAAGATGAACAGAATACCTAGTGAGTCACCTCCCGAATTATTTTGATCAGCACTGTGATTTTCCTGTCCTCTTGTGCAGGAACAAAAGGCTATTTATAAAGTGACTATTTTTGGCAAGTAATGATGATAAAAAGGCGAACAAGATGTAAGTATTTTTATGAAGCCAGCTCCATTATCATTTTTCCTCTGCACTTGAAAGTAAAGAATGGGTAGTGTAGGTGTGAATGCATATAAAGGACGCCAAACCTTCAAAAATCCTCCCTAATTGAGGAAGGCCTCGAAATATTGAAACTCGGATATTAAAGCCATTTTGCTCTTAAATGTTATTGTGATTAAAACTGAATTCATGAGGAATTTTATTTGGTTCTGAACTTTAAATATAGATAATAAATAAATCATTTCTTTCGTACATAATAACTGAGCGATGCTAAATATAGTTCGTTCGCGGAAAGTTGACCGATGGTACCATTAGAATTCACGGGAGCTGACGTCACAAACCGATTAGTTTATTACAGTAGAGGAGGAACATCATTTCAGAGCTGGTTTTTGTCGCAGACAAATGTTTATTAAAAACCAGTTCTGAAATGACGTCCTCCCCTCTGCTGTAATCGGCTAGGCCGTTTGTGATGTCAACTCCCGTTATTTCTAACGGTACCATCGGTTAACTTCCCGCGGATGAACTGTAGGATCTCTATTGAGATATGCTAATGATACGGTAATAATAGCTACCCAAAATAAAGATCTACAAGCAGTGCTGGCGAGGGGCGGCAGCAGCCCAGGGGCCTATGTGAAGTCTAGGAGTCCGCGCTGACAAGAACCTAATCTGTGTGTGGGGGGCGGTTCAGGGAAGAGGTCCCGCGCTGACTCTCAGTGCCCCTGTCTACTGGTATTTCTCAATGAAATTGACACAGAAAAGCGAAGAAATGATAAAAATTTGATCCCTTATATGTTCTCAATGCAAAATGTATGTCAAGAAATTTATGCAATCATGCTTAATATATTAGTCTCCTTAGATATTTAGCATTATTAAATATATTAATGTAAGACAGCAAACAAAACATTAAAGAATTTTAAGCCCTCTATAGCTATCAGAGCCCCCCATAAAAAGCATCTAGTTACGACCTTGATTTTTTTTAAATGCTTAAGTTGTTCTTGACGGAGTGTTTCATTTGCCTTATAATAGAAGATCTGTTGATTGTTTGTTGAGAAAGGTTTGTGTGCTTCATATCCATTAAGGACTACCTTTCTCGTGTGCGCTCAACAAATGAATATTTTATCTGACATATATATATTTTTTTTTGTTATTTTCTTTCAGACAGGCAGTGTTACACAAAAAATTATAATATCATGTGGTCGATATTATATAAAATTATACGTATCTGATATTTAATACACGTGTATATTAAGCTAGATATGAATATTGCTAATTAGGTTTAATGTGCATATCTTAAAATAAGACGTAAAGACGGATTTTATTTAGGTCAGTGAGTATAATATTAGTAACATTTGCGGCAGTGCAACAACGTCTGCTTAGATAACGAGTAAAGACGAAAATGATAAAAGAAGAAAAGCAGAAATGTGAATATAATATTCATTATTTGCTACTCGTAGGCGTTTTATGATATATATAATAATGGAATATATGAGATGTATAGAAGATAATAAATAATGGATTAAGGGTTTAAATTTTATCACCAAAAAGATGTTGTTTTATCCAAAGTTTGCCAACTATTCCAATGCCATCAATTATCAAGGTTTGACATCCTTCGCCAAAGTTTTTAGGCACCCAATTGTTGACTTATTGTTAATATATATATAAGTTATATCCTAATATATATATTAGGATTATTGAACAACTTGCTCGAATCTATCGTAGAATCGATTAGACTAAAATATCGGATGTTAAATGAGGAGATAAAACAGGAGAAGGATATAATATCTAAGTATTTTTTTCCAGTTCTCATTGGAATTCCTTCATCGAATTGTGCAGGATTCTGGGACCGATTTCCACTGGAATAAGGCAATTTTATATTTTACTCTATTGATTTTAATTCTCCAAATTTTCAATCAACTTTCCAAAAATATATGTGGCTTTGAAGACGAAAATGAGGATAAAGATATTATACAGCTTAATTAATTTTATCCAGCAACGCACTATTATCCGCGAACATAGGACGATTTTGGAACAACCTATTTTTGGAAAGTTAACATAATACAGAAATCATAGGATTCCTAATAGATCATTAAGTACAATAGCTGTAATTTGCATAAAATATGGAAGTGCATTTCCCACTCTGGTTTTAAAAATTTAGAAAATATTATTGCTAAATGCAATTATTATTAAAATTAAAAAGATAATCACTGCATTTTTTTGCTACTAAAATTTAGATACATAATCTCCCACCAATTTGTCAAATGCAAATGGTTTTTTTTCAAATACCCACAATCTTAGTTTTTTTAACCATACGGTGTTCTACAGTTTTTAAATCAAATATAAGCAGATTGGTGTGAGTTATTTTGTCATAGGGGAATCATGGTGGGAGACTAACACCACCCCACGATGCCTTTAAAACCAACCTAGCTTGATTTGGAATTGAACCCAGACCCATGGGATCTGAAAGCGAGCGTAGTACTCTATCACTAGGACTGTCACGCGCAAATGTGCAAACATAATTCGATAAAATATCATTCAACTAATGTTCAATATAAATCGCGAAAATAATTACTATTGAAATAGAAATATAAAGTAATGCTTATATGCGTGCTTCTGAATCACCATAAATTCAACAATTAGCAGGAAAATGCATAAAATATTTTATATGCACTTGTATAAGCGTACCCGTGCATCATACATTTATCATTTCAGCGTATTTCTTTTAAAATAATTTTCGCCGTCTGACACTTTTCCAAAAAAAGCGACCGTTTAGGTAACGCTTATCTATAATGCCATTTGAACGCGGCATATTTTATCCACATTTATGTCCACTGGAGCGAGAAACTTGAAATACCAGCAGCTTTTATACAAGACGGTGTGATGTGGAGCAAATATTTTTTCCATTAAATTTGTGATTCTTTCCAACACCAACTGCTATCGGGAATTTTTATTCATCTATTCAAGTTTAAAAATCTCCCTCTTTGCTAAATGTGTGTGACGACGAAAATTTTCCCTTTTCGTAGTTTATTTTTCTATAACGTGTGTCATTTTTCTGTTGTTGTTTGTTTTTTGTTGTTTTTTTGTATGTTTTTTCAGGTATATTTCCTTTGAACGCGTTATTGTCGCGTTACGAATGCATGTTGATGATTTTTGTTTTATTTTTTATTTCAACTCCATCCATTGCACTTCAGAAATGTGTATTGAATAATAAATAAACTGAAAAGAACATCATATACCTTGATTTTAAATACTTGAGTACAATTTCAAGAGTACTTTTGTAAAATGCATGTTTGCTGCTAGAAAAATGTAGGGGTTCACTTAAATGTTCATTAAAACCGTAACATAGCAAATTAAGGTCATTTCTACTATAAAAGTAGACTAGTGATTGGTAAACCCCTAAAGGAATCTGTGATGTTGTAACCTTTTATCATGGATACGGTTAGATTTCTCGAGAATAAAGAAATATACACCAACTAGCCAAATATTAGAGACGGGATAGGTATCATGAGAACTAGTAATCATCAGAGTTAGTCTGAATATGAGTAAGACGAAGGATTTAAGCTTTGAACAAGGCATGATCGTAGGTACAAGAAGGAGCAGTTCGAGCACTTCTAAAACTACTAATATGTTCCACTTTTCTCGTGCAACGAGATACTGGGTGTTTAGAAAATGGTATAATTGAGCCAAAAAAAAACCCTTCAAGCAATAAGAAGAAAGAATCGTAGCCGAAAAAGGTTTGCAAACTAAAAAGGTACCGGGCGACTGATACGAACCGTAACCAATAACAGAAAGGCAACAACACGAAAAATTACGGCTTTGTGCAATGCAGATACACCATAAAGCAGATTCGAATGCATAACAAGACAGACTTCGTTACGGATTGTTTTTTAAAGCAAGCGACTGCCCTTGCTATCATTTAGAAACAGAAAAACGCGCCTTCTGTTGGTCCAGCAGCGTCAAAATTGGCCGTTTAACGACAGAAAGGATGTTGTTTGCTTAGAGGAGTCTTGGTTCTTTCTCCGCCATACTCACGACATGATCAGAATATGGCGCAAGTAGCACGAATCCATCAACTCTTCCTGCCTATTGATAAACCTTCAAGCGAGTAGTGATGGAATAATGGTCCTGAGGAATGTTTTCCTGGCCTGCATTTGTTACCTTAATACCACTGGAATCGCCCTTAAGCACCAACACCTATCTGAACGTTGTTCTCGACCAAATGCCCCTTTGTATGGCTATGGTGGATATAAAAACTTGGGTGACGAAATTATTAAGTATTACAGATTCCCCATGAATAACGCACCCCGGTAGCTTTGTTTATTGACCATTATTTGGCAATTGTGTTATCCCTGAGAAGGGTAATAATATCTTACAACCTTATATACTTAAAAAGGAAAAGTCTTTCCTAACCTCAGTGGCTTAGCGGTTAAGACGCTCCGGGCTCAACGGAGAGACCCTAGTTCAATTCTAGATCGGTGACGTCTCTTTTTCTCCTATTCCTAAAAAGCTCCAGTTTGAACTCGAGGGTGGGTGTTGAAATTTTAAATATAGTATTTCCTGGCATAGATGGTCATTTCGAGCAAGAGAATGCACCTTTCTAATGTGCTCGACTGGTCCTAGAATGCTTTGAGAAACGTGCTTCTAAGTTTTAGTTGCTTTCGTGACAAGTGCAATCACCTGATCTTAACCCCATTGACCATTTATACGAAGGAGTTCGGAGTTTGTTTTTTTTAACAGCAAATTTGTCCATTTATTAATCTTTTATTTTTATTGGTCTTGCCTTTAATATTAATATAAGAGACTCGTTAAAGTAATGAGGTGATCACTCTATATATTTTTGGATTTCATCTGGTTTAAGGAAAGATAAATTCATTGTTTTTGATCAAGAGCCTCTGGAAGTAAATACTTCAAATAATCTTTGACGATAAGCACAGTAGATCGAGTCTGTTCTAAGTCAAGGAGAAATTTCATAATTTCGTTAGGAGGGGATTACAGGTTTAATTTAATAAACCCCAAATTATACTATCACTGATACTATGGATGTCAAATTATTCGCGTACATAAAATAATGGTTTTCTAGCGCTTAGTGGGACCCGAACTCACATCCTCTTGGCTAACGGTCAAGTGTTTACTATAAAGCTACAGGCGTTGACCACCATTTCCTTCCTTACTATCATTTATAAGGCTTTCTATGGGCAAGTTCTCTATTAGTGTAGCAATACTTTGATTTTTTAACCAAAGTGATGCTAAAGAAGTAAGGAAGTACGATAGGAAGAACTAGAATTAATGTTGCCACATCACCGGCTAACTTGATCAAATTGTTGGTTTAAATGTCACTGACACTGCTGTATAAAAAGCTTTTAGAAGTGGGGAGAAAATGGGAGCGTGAGATATAACTGAAAGAGCGCATGGGCAAAAGAAAATGGGAGTCACTGCGATGAGTGACTAAAGGATTCAGGTCCCAGATTCTGGTATGATGGGCTGGATTCTTCCTACAGTTTGTATTTTTAGACAATTACAAAATCCAGTCTTATTTCGAAAAATAAGTAGGTGCTGTGGTATGCAAATGCATGATGGGCTGCTAAACCCTGAGTTAGCGATTTTTGTCATTCGCATGCAGTACGATAAATAATGAACATTATTTACTTTTTTTATAAAACTCAGATGCTGAAAAATTTTATTTGGTCTTGAGCATTACTTTTCATTAACCCATTACCCTCCATCATGAGAATTGGATGGAAGAAGCAGTGGTGTATTTGTTTAATCTCTTAATCTCCTCCTAAATTGCATTCGAATTTGTAGCAGATGCTAGAAATTCGTAGTTTTAGTTGATCTCAGTTGATGGGCATAATCTTTCAGCACCCAGACATGCTAATATGAAAGCAACATTAGCATCTCTAAAACGCCCTCTCCCTGTGGGTAAGAACTAGCATGGCATGGATTGGTTTTTGATTAAGAGAACTTTTTACTCAGTATTTCAAGCATAATGCTAAGATATAATTTTAAATACGTAATTAACAGGCAGTAGACGAAAGTGGATGATCATCTTGGCATTTTGCTCTGTATATCCCATAAATCTTCTCGCATATAAGCAATAAAATCAACAAGAAAAGTATTGACCTTATATGCTCTTAGATATGACTTTTATGAGGTATTTCATATTTAACCGAATAGAGTTACGTTAGCGCCACTCCAGGATGTTAAAAGTCTCGGGAGACTACCTTGTAATTAAATCTCTTGAACGTTAAATAAATAATATTTTAATGCAGCCATTTAATTAGCAATTATTAGAGACTTTCATGCAGAAAATGATATATACGGAATTATATATATATCATCATATCATCATCATCATCATCATATTCAACCATTATCTATCCACTGCTGGATGAAGGTCTCTCCAAATGCTTTCCACACAAGTCTATCCTGGGCCATTCGTTTCCACGTCACCCCAACCTCTTTTCTTATTTCATCCACCCATCTAGTTTGAGGACGTTTTCTAGGTCTTCGGTGGTCTCTTGGAATCCAGTTCAGAATTTCTGTTGTCCATCGTTGATCAGTTCTTCTTGCAATATGCCCAGCCCATCGCCATTTCAGCCCTTTTACTTTAACAATGATGTCCTCTACTCTAGTTTGCTCTCTCACCCAAGTGTTTCTTTTTCGATCTCTCCTAGTTATTCCAAGCATGCACCTCTCCATGCTCCTTTGCGTTGTCTGTAACTTTCGTATTGCTCCAACTGTTAGACTCCATGTCTCTGATCCATAAGAGAGGACTGGCAATACACACTGGTTGAAGACCTTTCTTTTTAGACACAAAGGCAATTTCCCCTTCAGGATAAAACTGTTTCTTCCAAATGCACTCCAGCCAAGTTTAATACGTCTGTTGAGTTCTTTCATAATGTTGCCATCCATTGAAATCAGCTGGCCAAGGTAAATATATGAATCAGCAATTTCTAGCTCAATGTTGTCAACTTGTATTTTTGTTTTCTCTACGAAATTATTGAACATGATTTTAGTTTTTTGTAGGTTCATCTTGAGTCCAACTTCTTTACTTCTAGTTGAGAGCTCCTGTACCATGTCTTGGAGTTCTGATGGGTTCGTTGAAAAAATAACAATGTCATCAGCAAACCGCAAATGATTTAAATATTCACCATTTATTTTTATTCCCTTGTTATTCCAATTTATCAGCTGAAAAATCATCTGTAAAGCAGAAGTAAAAAGTTTTGGAGAAATGGTATCTCCCTGCCTATCAAACTCCTACTATCAAACTTGGCAAAGGTGTGAGGCAGATATATATATATATACACTAAAAACACTGTGGAACATTTTATGTAACAATTTTAAAAATAATATATAAATAATGTCATGCAGCAGCTTTATAGATAAAATACATTATTCTGTAATAGCATAAATATATTATATATTAGATCTCATATAGTAGTACGGTACATAATGTTAAAGTTCGTATAACAACCTGAAGGTTAATTGGAAAATGTTATGAAAATATATAAGGTTAATTTAATTCTAATGCAACAGGTTATTAAAGAATAAAACAATAAAATTACATCTGAATTTCTGTAAAAAAAAACTTAGGGATATAAAAATAGCAAGTTTTTTCCAAGTGAGGTTATACAATATAGAAAGAAGAAAGAGAAAAAAATGAGATTAACGCTACTTGTTGACTAAATTAACTATAATTACGACAGCATAATTATCATACCCATGTGCATGGAACGAACATTCTTTATGTTATAAACCAATGTAATATTTATGATCATGGCAATGTTCTAATAACGTTGAATAAGTGTACCTATGTTTACTGTTTGTTCTTGTAAACTCACGTAATGATATTCGGACAGGTTGTCCGCCAGAAGGATGGAAATAATTATTCATAAGTCAGCCTTTCATTTGCACTATTTGTATAAAATAATTTAATTATCTCCAATTTGAAGTCCGCGTTGAGTGATGTTATCCACTTCGCTCTCGGGCCTTTTTTTAAGCTAACCCTTACGGGCTTTTCGGCACGTGTGTGGCTTGTTTATCATCTCCATTCGTATTCGTGTAGATGACATGTTTTTTCCGCTACCAGAAAGTCAGATACGACGTCCTCTGTCTCAGACAACCTAATTTTTACCAAACGTCAGCTGTTTACAAAACGAAAAAGAAAACTAGTTCTCTCCAAATGATACCATTTGAAGATTTACATGTCAACATGGCAATACGCATCCCATAAATCCCCACTTTTTATTTTTTCATGGGGAATTTTGTTTCTCTATTTTTGTTTGGCTTCTTTTCCTAGAATCTCCAAGTTATTCACCTTTAAATGGTTACCATTTAAATTTAGAAAACAGCTTCGTAATGGCGTGGTGGTTTTTGCAAAACAAAATTTAGGAATTACTACATTTGAAAATAAAATGTGCTGAAACTGCAGTTTATTAATTTGAATCATTTGTTTAAAAGTGGATTCTTTCGTCTTAATATCTTGATTTAAAAAATATGCATACTAAATATCTGGTGTGAATTTCAAATTAGATTTAATGCAAAAAAGGACATACGGGGAAAATACGCTTTTAATTGCAATTTCTTACTACAGAATTATGTTTAAAATTTTTTTTATATATGTATAAAATGCAAAAAATAATTGTTATTACTTTTTGAATGTCATTTCAACGTGAACATATTTTTGAATCTGATCTAAGGCAAATATTAGTTTGCGTGGTTTCTTGATGTTACGTTAAAATACCCAGTCGCTGAATTAATACTTCGAAACTAATTCTTATATAAATATTTAAGCATTAATTAATTATTAGTGGACATAAAAATATTCATACTTTTACAAGAATAAACGTTGCTTTATTGTCTGTCTTAAATTTAAAGGTAAAAATCGGATTTCAAAACGTCAGTGAAGATGACTCACAACCTTGTTTATTCTAAAATCCACCATTTCAATTTCAACCAAGAGGAGGATAGAGAGAGAAAGGTAGAAAGTTCAACTAAACGCTTTCATGGATTTCCACCACTCTTTCATTTATAATTAAGATTACTGATGCTATATTTCTATTTTCGCTTATTTAGGTATGCGAATTTATTCGCTAAATTTGCGAAATTCGTGCAATCCATCCACTTATCATTTACACTGACAAAGTTCTTTAAGTTCAATTGTAGTCTCAGAGAAAACCGCATATGTAAACCGGCGGCTTCGGCAAACTGTCGTTAATGGCTAATCTATTTAAAGGGACTGGGGAAACTCATATGTTAAACCTTAAGTACCCGCCATTTGTCTTCTTGGTAAAAGTCAATTATTTATTTTACTTCCACAGCAGACGATGTTATATTCTGAACGACTGGAAATACATACGTCCCGGTTGGTTTCAGATGTGGCTGGCCCATGACCTAAATATAAGTCATAAATGGCACGTACACATTACCTGTCACCAACGTCCGTCGTAGATAAAATTATCAGATGACCCAACAGCCAAAGGTTTTACAATCCATTTTAAGAACTTTTCTTATAACGTTCTCCAGTTTCAGCTGTGGAGCTCCATAGCTTTTAAACCATAGATACAAACTATATTAGATGATCGAATTATTAAACCTATGAATTTGGACAAAAACGTATCAGCGCTGCTGAAATGGAGTTCTCGATCATTTTTCTGGAACTCGTGATGGACGTGATGGATTCTCGTTTGGAAGTATTCTTTTCGAGTGTTCTAAGTGAGCCAGTTTATAATCCGCAGCACTTCTAAGTCTACCAGTTTAATATCAGGTCTTTTTGGATGGTAGAGTGGTAACACTTTCGCCTAGCAAGCCATAAACACGGGTTCGATTCCTAATGGTGCCAAAACAAAAGGACGTGTGTGTTTGTGTGCATAAGGAAATTGTTGGAAAAGTTGGCCGAACAAGCGGTACTGTGTTTCCAGAAGTGCAAAACGAAAGGGCGCTTACCAACTAGCTTCTCACTGCAGTCTGTGGCAGGTTCCCTATGCCTTAAGAGATTAGGATTTCTCGGAAAAGTATAGGTTCCGGCGTAACATGACCTTTGCTATCCTTGTGCAGTAGAACACAAAAAACTATTAAAAAAAAGCAATAAAAACAATAAAGTCAATAATAAGGATATAACTGGTACTTAAAATTAAGGGATCATTGACATAAGCGAACTCGGTTCTACACTGAAAACACAATATCGTGGGTTGGAACAATTAATATCGCAATAGACTCTCTTGGATGACCAAATACTCGCAAAGAAAAAAGCTAGTTTCTGTGCGAGTATTTGATCATTTAATACAACCACATCATCGACTATGATGAGAATTACTCGAATGAATACTCTCTTTACATCTATCCATTCTTTGCATGGAAGAGTACAAAAGCAACAAGAGTGCAAGACTATTGAGCTTATGTAAAAAGCTTAATCTAGTTCTTTATTAAATCCCTTGCTCCTTAAATTATATAGGAATATAACCTACGCCCTTTTTACGCTAGAGCTGGATTATCGGAGTCCGGATTAGTGTGAGAATATAATATATATATAATGCGGACTCCGATAATCCAGCTCTAGCGTAGAAAAGGCGTAGGTTATATTCCTATATAATTTAAGGAGCAAGGGATTTAATAACGAACTAGATTAAGCTTTTTATATAAGCTCAATAGTCCGGCACTCTTGTTGCTTTTGTACTCTTCTATGCAAAGATATATATGAAAAGATATATATATGTGTGTGTGTGTGTGTGTGTGTGTGTGTGTGTGTGTGTATGTGTGTGTGTGTGTGTGTGTAGGGTAATTCTAGGATAGATGGCCATGGTTCTTACTAATTGAAATAAAACTCTCAGAATAAAAATACAAGGAATGTTTATGCATGTTTAAATTCCTATACATATGCTCAATATATTTTGGGCAAAAAATAATTAAATATTGAGAACAAAAAATGAAAAACATGGTTTGAAATTAAAATAACAAATGGCCATCTCTCCTTGATTGCCGGTCAGGTGCTCTACCTACTAAGCTACAGGCGCAACCACTCTCTCCCTTACGAGTATATATATATAACTTTGCATGGACAAGTTCGCTATTGGTGTGGCAGTACTGTGACTACCGTTGCCAAAGCTACACTACTTTATATATTTTTAATACCTGACAAATTTATATACAAAAATGAAAAGCCTACGACCTATATATATATACCCTCTTCAAATTAATTATACTAGTTAAAATTTGGTAATGTACAAAAAATAAAGTGTGCAAAAAACTCCTCACGCCTTATATTTTTTAAATATCGATGAAAAGTGGTCATCTCTCCTTGATTTGATGTGGCCATCTCTCCTCGATTTTAAGTGGCCATCTCTCCTAAAATTGCAGGAGAGGTGGCCACCAGTGGCGGATTATCCGAAGTGTGTATTGTGCGGCCGCACAGGGCCTCGCAAACAGCAGGGCCTTCAAATGATTGGAATATGTCACTCTCGATTAGCTTTCCAAAAAAAAAGGGTGGGAATGTATTTGTAAAAATTTGCATTTGAAAATAAAATATATTGTAGTCATTTTTGCAGCCACATTTCCGCCATGCTAATGCATAACCATGCCAAAGAATATCGATATAACTATGTTCTTTAGCACGGGAATAAAGGAAAAGGCACCGCCTCGTACCTTTCGTCAACCATGTGTGATCAACGCATTCATCAAATGACAGATAACGTTCGTGAAAACAAAGTAAGGAAAGTACAGAAAGCTAAATATTGATATGAATATTCAATATGATCAAATTTCGTTTACGTTGAGGTACATAAATGCCAACAGCCATTCGGAAGAAAGTTTCTTAAAATTCCTTTACATTTACTTCCATACTGGTGAATATTTAACAAATACGTCTGAAGTGCAAAAACAAAATGAAGTGCAAAATCAAAATGTGTTTAAAGTGCTTGAAAAGAAGCATAGAATAAATATGGCTGACTGTCGTGAACAAACCTGAGATGATGCCTTAAACATGTCGGGGAAAATGCAACGTAGTGCAGGCTAGAATACTACAGTGAAATAAATTTGCAGATTACATAATTTGTGCTTTCCACTCACTAAACCTTATAGGGAGATTAGCCGACCATTCATGCAGAGTAGATGCAGATTGTTTTTTAGATTAGTGCAGCTTTTATGTGGTTTTATGGTTTTGAATGGAGGGTAATAATACCTTAACACCTTTACATACGGAGAAAGAGAGCGTTATTACCTGTCCTCATTCGTCTAGCGGTCCAAGACACTCCGGGCTAAACGGAGGGACCCTGGTTCGAATCCAGGATGGGGAAAGCGTCTCTTTTTCTCCAAAATTACATAAGCTCTAGTTTGAGCTGTAATTAATACGTGGGTGGCAAAAATTATAGTATAATGGTTTTTCTCTTGGTTTCCACAGATCGCACAGTGTGATATTTTACAATCTAGGTGGAAAAAAATTATAACCACATATAAAGCATTTTTAATTATTTTTAGAGCTGTTACGACTAAAATACAATAAAAGGTATATATATACTCTTCATATATTAAGTCACGTTTGGAAATAATAATAATAACAATTTCAAATCAATTTCCGGCTCCGTGTTATAGAAAAGTTAAATTATTGGAGTAATAAGATATTAATACTTTGCACGCAGTTTTACAATAAAAAACGTTGATAATTATACATGAACATCAAATATGCTCTATTTCTCTAAAAACACGTAACTTTTTATGATACAAAAATAATTACATCACACAAGAGTACTGGGAATCACTACTGTCAGTATAATCTTCTTATGGATCTTGTGATATGACTGACGCATAATCACCCTTTATTTGCTGAATTCAAATCTCCTGAGGGGTTCAAATAATACCATAACTTCTGAATTAATTTCTCCGCGTTTTGTATGAAAAGTATCTGAATTTGCAATTAATGGGTCTGAGGTGACAAGCAATCTATTAAGTGAATTTGTGTTTGTGTCAATTCTTGATGTTTTCTGCTAGCTTTCGAAGGTAAGACATATGGGCCTTCTTTATTGTTGTGCTTCGTTTTGGAGATGCAATGCCAAGCTCTTTAACGATGACAGCAGAATCTTCTTTCCTTTCTTTCCGTAATTTTATTCCAGCCGCCACCGACAGTTCAACTTGGCTGGTTGATTGGTCTAGGGTTTTAATTTTTGGACTTAAAACAACATGCACTAAAACGTTTTATAAGCCTACTAGTTTCCTACTTAGGCCATTGTGCGTTGAGGTACCTCTTGTAGATTGACTCGCAATGTCGGAAAATGTAAGATTTCCTTTCAGCCAGGAGGAATTATTATTCAGATACCACTCTTGATGCCTTGTCGCCTTATCCTACCATTGCTCAATCTTTTGACTGAAGCTTCCAATTGTTACTTTTATACTGGTTAAAACAGCATATAAAACGTACAGGACAAAACAGTTCATGTAATTCGTACATTTGATAAAAGATAAAATAGATAATCCTACTGTTGCAAATTTATATCAACTACTAAAGAACAATGACCTTGTTTCCAAATTTCATGCAAAATGTAAACAATTAGGGCATCAAATATTGACTGTTTCGAATTTGCTACCCATTGGTTAAAAAGAGACTGACGAGTAATTGGTGGAGTCATTCTGGAAAACAAACAAAAAAAATCAGTGCGCAAACTTGTGCAACTTTTTTTTCGGTTTTGAATAGCTAATGAGTCTGGCTTTAATTATTATATAGTAACTTACTTGCATAAAACGGTATAATATAGTAAGCGTCAAGTTATAAATTAAAATTACTTTCATTTTAAATGAAAATCACTCACATATTTAAAAATAAGTTTCCGGGTAAACAAAATGGTATTTTGAAAAATTAAAGCACTTAATATTATGTATATAAACTTAAATTAATAATCTATGGACACAAATATTATTGTAGACGGCTGAGGTAACATATTCGATAAGAAAACTTGGACAAACGATTTCAGTGGGTTATGCTTTTATTCATTATATGCTTTTATATTCAGTGTGGTTATTTTTCGGTGGGACCATGCATTGCTAGTGCACGTAGAGACATTTTTCGACTCATTTTGGGAAAACCTCCACCCATTTCTTCAGAAACATAACCACGGGATATTAAAAAGGGATATTTTGCTATTCAAATAAGAAATAATTGTAATCATTGAGTTAGTTTCCAAATTCAATTTTTTCCACCTAGATTGATAAAATATCACATTGTGCATCGATGGGAAAAATTAACAAATTCCTTGTCATTAAATGAATATGAAAAGGAGTTGATCTTGAAAAAATTATGCTGAACTAGATCATGCTGCTACATTTAATTTATTATTCGATTCTAGAATGTTTGTTTAAAATCTCAACAGACACTTAACGTAAGGAAGAAACGAAACACGTGCGCAGGCTAGGTAACTGTACAAAAAACTCCGTGTGCCAGAAAACCAGTTCACATACATCATGTGGAATGTGATTTTTGAACGTTTCAGTGCAACAACATAATACTTCCAGTACATGAGAAGGATAATTGATCTTCTTCAATCACTACGTAAGTTTATGTCAAATCTAAGAGAACAATTCAATGAGATAGAAGGCAAAGTGATCAATGCATCTTCGTATAAATTGTATCTGACTGAAAGCAAAAGAAAAAAGATCTGCAAGATTTTCCCAAATGAAACGAAGAGCACTGATGAAGAAGACACAGAGTTGATATTACAAGGAAGCACCCGCTTCAGAGTTGGAACGTTCAACTTTATAACTGATTTGCAAACAGCAGCCATACCGAAGCGAACTGCCCAATACATCGTTCTCAAGAAGAAGTTTGGCTTCCTAACGAAAAAGTGCAGATTTGAATGATATCAGAAATAGGTCAAAGAAATTTTTGTATCACTATAACCAGGGCTGTCTCTAAAGGGTACGCGCTGTGTGCGCCGCGCACTTTTCAAGAAATTTTGAAAAATACCGAATATGTGCCCCATATTCTCAAGGTCTCAAGAAACTTTTTGTATTTTATGGTTTTCGGGCAACTTTTAACAAAGTTCAGCCTTCTTTTTCTTTTCTAGTCATTTACAAACTTGAATGGAAACAAAGTAGGAAAACTCTCTAAACACCCCCCACCCCTCAAGCCTCAAAATAATATCCTGCGTACGACCAGGAGAGGAATGAAAAACTGATGAAAATGGAAACCAGCGGCGTAGCGTATGTTGCCAGAGCCCGGGGCAAGTTAGGTATTGGGCCCCACTAAAATCCATTAGCACACCCTTTCGACAGTTCAGTATTGAAATTTTGCTCTCAGTGCTTTCGCCCCAGTGGCACCACCCCACGTAGCGCCACTGGTGGCAATTGCCACCTTGGGCTTTTATAGATAACCAGTCAGCGCGGCGCTGTGACGTCACCAAGTCCAGTAACCCCGCAATTTCAATACTCTTTAATTAAGACAGCACCGCATACTCTCAATAATTTTCTTCAGGACAGCCCCACTATAATGAGAATATCGACGACACTTTTCCAAAAGAATTCATGTAATTCGTACATTTGATAAAAGAGAAAATAGATAATCCTACTGTTGTAAATTTATATCAACTACTAAAGAACAACGACCTTGTTTGCAAATTCCCGAATATGAATAATGCATTTAGGAAATGCCTAGCCCTTCACAAGTGTCAAATGCAAAAGGAAATATCGTTTTCCAAAATGGAACGAATTAAGTGCGAAGCACGCTCGAAAATGACAGACAAAAAGTTAAATTCCTTTTCTTTGTTTTCTGTTGAAAGCGATTTGACCAGACAGGTGAATTTCAATAACATAATACAGGAATTTGCGGTTTCAAAATCTCGAAGTTTTCATTTGAAAATAATGTACTTGTGAATACGTTCCCATTCTGCATAGAAGAATTATATTAATTGTACACGTATAAAAATATATAATTCTTCTTATAAATTCCTTTTCACATATAGCTAGAAGTTCTGGCATCCATACAGCGTAAAGCCAAGCCGGGACGTAGAACCGCGCACGAGCTCTAGTTTTCACCCTATCGCTTAAAACATGTGGCTGTGCATCTGGCTTTGCTTCTTTTGCTGGTTTCGGCCATACATGAGTTACAAGCGTAACTATTCACATCATTCTTATGCACTTTTAAGTTTCTGGATGAATCCAATAGTTTCGGACATGGTCTATTTGATTATACATCTGACGCAAGAGTATTTGCGCCATCATTGTAGATATTCATATTTTGCCATGTTCCACTGCTTACTGACAACAAAAATAAAAGCACTTATCTGACTGTGTGTCTCAATTTCCTATGTTATAATTTCTTGGAGTTAGATGTACATACTTTGTAACGGCAGTGGGAGTCGTAATTTGGTAGTCGTAGTACCATAGTCCGTCACTTTAAGCCAGTACTACTTACCAGCTTAAGCTACATAATTACTCTCACCAAATCGGTAACAAAGCACGAAGTCTTCCCCTGCACGTGAGTGTTTCAGCTATTTACGTTAACGTATTTCCGGGTTGCTCTGTGGTCCTATCGTTTAAAAACGTATATAGCCGGGAAGGGAGAGGGGGGGGGGCCTCAAAATCTAGAACTCGAATAGGGTCACAAAATTCCTTAATCCGCCACTGATGGCCACCCAATTTAAAGCGTCACTCCGCCATTACCGGTCTTTGTTTTAAGCTTAGGACAAAAGATTGGATTATATACGTGCCTTTAAAGTCCATAGTTAAAAAAAAATGTAAGGTACGCATTGCGAAACATTCATATACATAACTCAAGAAAAATTTTCAACCACTAAATTAAATAAACATTAAAATTTCACTTAATTTTTTAATTGAAAATCATAACGGCAAGCTACAATGGATAAAGGAGTGGAATTACTTCCTATGAACGAAGTTCATGCTGCTCTGCATAAACAAATTTGGGAAATATTTAGACTGGTCATCTATCCTAGAGTTACCGTATAAATAAAATTTTAGAAATTCAAATCGAATACAACGATTAGCACCAAACGTTTATAAATTGTGCAGACGGCAGTAGAAGGAACGTAGTTAGGGTTCATTATCAAAGCCATGTAGAATTTCCGGAAAAGTAATTAGATTTTACTTTTGGCTATTAACGTAGACGGGGTAAAAATCGTAAAGAATTGTTTCTTATTTCTCTAATTAGAGTGGAATGTAACATTCAAAGCTGAGATAAACTTGTGAATATAAAAAATGAATAATCATAGACTCAAAAATCACTAGCCGTGGCGTAGGCAGAAAGTTCATAAGGGAGAGGTACAGGCTTAATGGGAGGGATTACAGAGCTACAACTTATATATTCCTATGTTAAATATGTAAAATTTCATTGCGATAGTGGTTACAACACCCCAAACCGACCCCTGGCTACATCTATGATCACTGGTGTTCACTTACATACGCTGGCAGTGGCAGAAAACTCAACACTCTCCGAAACACTATCTTTTTTACGGGCGTTGTGAGATTTTATGTCAAGCAGAGTACATTTAAATTAATTAAAAATCCATTTAAAAACTTGCATAAACTTAAGCGTTGACACAGTAATCATTAATTTATATATAATTTTAAACTCTAACTTTAGTAAATCAATTATGCGCGTGAAATTTAATGAAAATGAACGACCCTCCTCACGGAGTGGCTTCTACATAATTCATGAACTGCCCTGAAATTTTAAACTTGAGGAAAGGTAGAATTTTAACGGTCATGAAAGAAAATTATCTTGGTATGGAGTGAAAAAAAAATTATTTATTTCTGTTCTAAAATTAATAAAATGCTGAAGAGTAGATTTCGATAACAGTAAGCAAATTTAAACATGAATTAATTAATGCCAAGCTTAAAAATATTTCGCCTTTAACTCTAGATATCCCAAGCTCTGATCCATGACATTGACACCTAAAAAAAAACAAAAGAGTTCCATGCTATAACCTCTTGTGCTAATCACAGTAACAATTTAATAATACGAATAATATAATATAGAATAATATATAGAACAACTTTATTTACAAAAAAAAATACTTATACTGACCAATACAGTAGAAAAACGACTATCCGAAGTAAGGAGCTGTCGACTCCAATATTGGATAATCTATAAATTCAATTTTAAGTGTAATATACGAAGAAACTACAACATTTGTCCAAAAACTGTTTTAATTACGTGCTTCCATACTACCATATTGATGGTGAAAACGTCGAAAACTATATACACTATATGGATTAATTAAGATATGATGTGCTTTGGAAATTGCCCGATATCTTTATGCAATAGACTAGAGTGTTTTGACGAACTTCTGATTTACGAACCACGTATTTATAAATTATTGCATTTGTTTTTAAAAGTTACCAGCAAATCCAATGTCGATTTCCTCTCTGATTTATGAACTAAAGTTACACGTTATTTTTTACGAACTTAATTCTCTCACTTTATGTTCATTATTATGCTTTGGAATCCAAAAATGTATAAAGGGAATGTATAAAGGTCTGTTCAAAAATGTATAAAGGTTACCCTGACTGAATGAGCTGCGGGACTCTTGAGTTATGAAAGGAGAGGTAATTTGCACACTCGATTTCATGTTATTTTATACAATTATATAAGCATATTAATCAAACGTTGTTTGGTGGGGGAACTGCTTACATCGGCCTACGGCCTCATTTGGGAAACTACGATATAAAGAAACATGAAGTTAGGCTTGACGTGTGTATTTTGAATTTGGAAAAAAAATTCATACGAGAGTTTTTGGTATCCGGGTTTATTAATGAATTGCGGTGTTAAATTTTGATTGTTATGAATGAGTTAAAGCTACTCACTATCTGGGCACAACTTCAGCTGTCATTGGTGAAAGAAAAAGAATGAATGGTAGAGTAGCCCTATATCCTGTGACTATCGCAGTCTTTCCTCAGAAAATAAAAAAGAATATTTTTAACCTGTTAACTGGGTATGACGACATTTTTCGTCATACCAGGAAGACTACCAAAATGCGAATGACGACATTTTTCGTCATGCCCGGAAGATTACACATTTTTAACAAAAAGTATCTCCTTAACCTGTTAACTGGGTATGACGACATTTTTCGTCATGCCCGGAAGACTACCAAAATGTCTCCCCCACAAAAAAAAAGTCCCCAGTGTGAAACGAGTTTCACAAAATTTTATTCCCCGGTTAACAGGTTAAACAAATTTTAAACACTTCTTCTTAATCAAATTTGTATTCTTC
>QLNU02014176.1:78265072-78275840 GCA_006491805.2 Dysdera silvatica
ATCCCCAAGTTTTACGCCAAAGGAAGCAGACTCAAAACAAACCATTGTTAACTGAATTTTAGTTATTTCAGAATATGTGATGCATATGTACGGCTCGAGAGATCCTCGTATTGTGAATTCAAGTGAAATCGTTCTGTAAACCGTGAACATGGCAAAGGTGAAAATATAAAGCAACAAAACATTGAAAATTATTTTTCAAATGCAATTAATGTTTTGCATAGTAGCTTTCTTAATTCCTCTGATTCAAAATGGGCCCTTGTGACCTTAACTCCTCATAAACTTGCAATTTAATTATAATAATAATAATCTAATTCCAAACCATTTTCTATGTATCCACTATTACTTGCTTTAGTATTTTGATCTACCCCAGCTAATGAAGCAGAAGGCAATAATTTCATAATTTATTAGATATTCATGTACTTTCCATATTTGATATGGGGTTGCATGCGAAATTTTATTTATTATTTGAAGCGAGTGCAAAAGCACACGACTTTGTCAAAACGCAAATTAAATATTTCCGCTCGTAAATGCATTATTAGGTGCCACCCAATTTCCTCAACTGCAGTAAAATAAACATGAAAATTCTCATCAAAATACCGATCAGTAATGTTATGCACTCTTCTCTTTGGTCCGGAGGTACTTAGATTATTAGTCGTTTGTCCTCATAATAAATATCAATGAATATGCATTATTATTATTATTATTATGATAATTATATGCACCGAAATTACATGGGTATGCTTCTCATTTACATATACTTTCTATGGAATTATATCTTAGTTTTACATCATATCTCTTATATACGCAATTCGCTGCTATTCCTATAAAACAAACACATTTCTCTATGGCATATTCTGCTTCGAATCTCATACACAGGTTATCTTATACGTGTATTTTACAAATTGCCATGTTTACGAAAATAGCAGATTAAAACATGACCTCCAAAAATGAAATCGCATGTGATTTTTTTTTTTACGTTGGAATCATTTTTACGGCACTAAAGCCCATTTAATTCGTTGCATCATGTTTTCTTTTAACGTGCTTCTGTCATATTTATTCGTCAGGCCATAAGCGAGGTATTTTATGTAACCGAACAAATATTGCTAGAGATGTTTTCAACGTTCATTTAATTTTAATTGAATTGAATATTTGATATAGCTACTTTTTGTGCGTGCGTAACATAAAAAATGATAGCTTCAAATTCTAAAATTAAGGTAAAGTGCATTAATTTTTTATTCAATTTATGAATTAGTTGATGTAATCCTGTGATGGATAGGCTGATATTAGCAGAACCGATCTTTTCATTAAGCAAACATTGGCGGTGGTCTAAACCTCAGGTTCTAGCAGCGTATTCCAAGCAAAATGCTAATTTTTATAAACAATAAACTGGAAGATGCAAATTCTACATCTTGTAAGGCGCAGAAATGAAATCTTGACAGTACTGAGTCCAGAATTTAGGAAAACCCTAGGCGGTTAAGCAGATCACTTCCTCCCCAACATATTATGTTTGTTAAGTTATTAACGTCCCGCAAAGTTCCTCGCCTCCCCTTAAGACACCGGACCGCTGGGCATTCTCCCCTTTGCTTGCTCCCTGTCTCCGGTCCTAAACTATGGCAAAACTCTAGACACAGCTGAATATTTTCATATTTTGTAAATCGTAAATTAGCGGACTAGGAGTTTCTAAGTCTCTGTGCAGGTGAAGATTCTGAAAGCATTTATATTTGGTTTTTTTTGAGCGGCACTAATTGCATTGCAACTGGAGCTCGTTTCACTTTGCGACACACTTAATAAATAATATTCTTAAAAAACACCGTTTGAATGATTTTAACACTTTAATATAGCTTTCAACGTTTTTCAATGGCTTTCAACCTTCTTCCAGAGAAGCGTTCATTATAGCAAGCCCGGAAACTGGTTCAATTGCTCAAGGTTATGAGTGTTGCCCGTGAGTTGGTGCCCTTTACTAACAGATAATGGAAGAAAAAGATTATGAAAAGTAAATCGCATAAGGAAAGATGGACAAAATTTAAGAATTTATTCTTAAATTTTGTCCATCTTTCCTCATGCAGTTTACTTTTCTTAATTTTTTTCCTTCTATTATTATTAAGATGGAATTAATATGATTAAGATGGAAATTAAATTAGGAAGGTGAGAAAGGAGGGAAGAAAATTGATATAGAGAAAATGTGCCCACGCCGGATGGATATTGGTCATAATAGCCATATCTTTCGCTAAGTACCGGCTTCCTCGCTTACTGTTACGAACGCTTCCCTAGAAGATGGCTAAAAGCCATTGAAAACGATTTAAAGCCGTAATAAATTGTCAAAACTGTGCCAATTATGTCTTTTGGTGTATCGGTGGCGACGGCATGAAGCTATTGACAGGGGGACAATATATATTTAAAAGACATTTTGCTTGAAATTGAAGGGGATATGGAATCCCAATGTCAACATTGGGGGGGACATATTCCCTCCTGTCCCCCCCCCCCGCTAATGGCGCCCGTGTTTTGGTGTACTAATTGCATTGTCAATGTACTAAACACAAGTCCCAATTATTACTGAAGATGTTAAACGCTTTTCGTAATAATCAATTCCAAATTACATACATTGGATTACACCACAAAAATATACAAATAGAAATTTTTGATTTGCTTTTTATGTCCAAAATGCATCTGAATATTCCAAATCAAATTTCAAGTAAAAATTGCAACATTGAACTTTATAAAAATTTGCATATTCAATAAGCGAATTACATATTTTTATGGATTTGTTGAAATTATAACAAGTGAAAGATATACAAATAGAAAATCCTGAAATCACGTCAAAATTATTTCCTACTTTATTAGTAATACAATTATGACTCAAAAAATTTGTAAAAAATATAAAATTTAAATGGTTTTAAATATTGGAAAAAAATATATTTCGACAAATAAAACTTTGAAGAGTTTTACCCAATTAACAACGATTGTTTCAGGTCAGAATAATTACAGATAAAATCTTAAAACACGCATACAAAATAGATTTTATATAAAATTCATTTTTTCAAAATGAACTTCAAAACATTCCCTCTGTGGCGCCATCTAGTAGATACTAGAGAAATATCGGCCTGAATAAAAATAATTTAATCAGAGGAAAATTTAAAAAACATTAATTTTCAACGCATTTAAATGAAATAATCTTGAGTTTAAACTGATCATTTAAAAACAAACTGCCAAAATTATTTTTATTTCAGTCACAATAATTAAATGTAGCACTTATTAGCTTAGTAAGTAAAAAAAACATCAACCTCATAAGCCGAAAGCATAATATTTTACGCTTGTATAATCTCGACTTCTACTTACTAATTTATTGCGATTTTTTAAAGAGAAATTTTCATCAAAACTGTCACAGAAATTTATTATAAAAAACGTATATTTATTCTATTTCTGATCTATCTATTTATTCCAGATTTTCAAAATTATGAGGGGGGCCAAACACATATTATGTATACATTCACGAAGACTTTCACGGCGTCTATTAATATACATCATAGAGCTTTGCGGGTTATTCCGCAACGTCTGTTTATTAAAAACACTTAACGTTTCACTCCGTGCTATGCGGAACATCCTCAGAAATAATACCGACCAAGTTTCCCTCTGTAAAATGCAAGACTTTCGCTTGGTTGCTTGGCAGAAAATGAGTGAGTAAAAAATATGAGACGTATTTGTAGTACTATTTCCATGGCTGTCCCCTGATTGGCTGATTCATTGGTTGTTGGATGAAGGTCGTCGCTCATTGGCCCATAGGGTAGGGCCCGATGGACCCGTATAAATCTACGCCTATAACGTATTCCATTTATTATCATGACAGTGATGTCTTATTTCTCCTACTGTCATTCTAAACTGTTTTAAAGCCTTCAGAAGAAGGTAATAATTTTTCTCAGCCCCACCATCTGGAATTATATTCTCATATTATTCCCCTCATATGGGCGCTCGTGGCTCATACTAGAGCTTTTAAATGCCGGAGGAAAAGAGACATATATCAAACGAAATAAAAATAGCATTAGAATAATTTTTAACCACATTAATTTATGATGAAATTTCGTAACTATTATTCATCTTGATGTACAAGCTTCGAACATGACTCCTAATAATTTTAATGCAATCCTTGATCTTGTTTCATGGAGTTGAGATGTCTTTTGTGAGTACTTTTCCTCGTGAAAGCCATCTTACTTCTGTACAGGGGCGGACTGGGTCCTCTCAAAGGGCGCATACCTTGGATTATCGAAGGGCGCGAGAGTCCTATCTTCCATGTGGGTAAACCGGCTCGGGGGGCCAGTTCACCCCTGCCAGAATGTAAAATCCATCAAATTTTATATTCTTAATTTTTGATTATTCTTTTCCAGATTTCTCTCTACATTTTATTACCTTATATCCTTAGATCATCAGTTGAGAAGTCAAGCCCCATCTCCATCTACCTTGAATATCTTTTCCGTTGGAACCAATTAAATGAAGTAAATCCTTCCTTTAACAAGTTTCGAGGGACGTACAAGTAGTACCGTTAAACAGAAAGGAACGTTAATTTATGTACAATAATTCTGTTAATGGGCGGGGTTGCAGAATGCGGCCGTTATTCGGAAATAGTTAGAAAGGCGTTATTAACAGAATTGTCGGTATCATTGTTTAGTTACTTAGAACGGCGTTATTAAGAGAATTTCCTGTATTATTGTTTGGTTTCTTAGAGCTACGTTATTAAGAGAGTTTTCTGTATTATTGTTTAGTTACTTACGTTATCTTTACGGAAGTTCTAACGGATTGTATTGAGGCAATTATTAAGTAGTTCTTTCGATCCAATTGAATTACTAACTGCTGTCTTACGGTCTCACTTTTCTTTTTGTACTATTACTAGTCGGTTTCTTTTCTTTGTTTTCGCTATTTGGCAAAACGACCAACGACGGCGTAAGTGCTTGTATTTTTTTTGCCTGTTATTCAGTCGCTTGTCATGCCTAGAAATTTTCCAACAGCTCGACATGTGTTTATGTCTGTCACTCTCCGTAACTGGTTGTAAAGGTTTGGCTTTCGTTAAATGCTTGCAAGTTTCTCTATAGTGTGTTTATTAGCTATTGTTAACGTTGAAAACCTACCGAGTTACTTGAGAATTAGAGAGCCGCCGATTGAAGAGTTGCAGATTATAGAGTTGCGATTAGAGAATTGCAAATTAGAGAATTTTGTGAATTAGATAGTTTCGAATTAGAGAGTTGCGGATTAAAAGGTTGCGGATTAGGGCGTTGCTAACTAAACCCGCTAGATTTAAATATCGAGCGATTGATTTAAGCGATTTTTTTTCACTTGCTGGTTGTTAACTCTTGAACACTTGGGCTTAAACACTTGAAATCAAGCATTATGTTCAATACTATTATATTTCGTGGCAAAGGTTCCGATAGTAATTTTTATAATATATATATATATATATGAAGCATTATAGGATATTACTATCTTTCGAGGGGTTAGAACAATTACCAAACTGGTCAACACATAAAGCCAGCGGAACGTGATTTTGGGAATTTTTCGTGGGCGAATTAAATACGAGTAATATTTCCGACACTCACGCTATGAGCTCAAACTAGTGCGCATGTATTTTTTATAGAAGAAAAAGAGCGATCACCCTGACCCTAAGTCGAATTGGGCACCCAACGTATGAACCATTGTGCCGAGCAGGTGGAGGCACATGTTTGATTCACAGGATGACCCACAGTAATCACCCTAAAAGTAAAAATTTATATCCGGAGAACTAATTGAGTTAATAAGCTCATATTTTGTGTTTAATCACAGTAACTCAATGGCGTAGCGATGGTAATGCAACCAATGCAGTTGCATTGGGTCCCTTGTCCTTGGGGGGGCTTTGGAAGTCGAGGCTCCTTAGATAGCATAATTGTGGTATCTGGTAATGGGTGGGCCCCCTCCACCAGCGATTGCATTAGGACCCAAATTCCATAGCCACGCCACAGCAATCATTAGCAACATTTTTTTTTTGAGTATAATCGCAGCGTTCGTTTTTCTTCAGTTAAAAGGGAATTCCCTCCTTTCCTTGAATAAACACCGAAAGACGCCCCTAGGCGCTACTCCTCTGTTCTTAGCTATGCATACAGGGAAAGTAGCACGTAGAAACAATACTTCACCTTCATGCATAGCTATGTAGAAAGACAATAACGCGTAAGGGGCATTGCTTCCCCGGTACACATAGCTGTGTACAGAGGTAGTAGCGCATAGAGGCGAATTTTGGTATATAAAAAAAGTAGGAGAATATTTAACGTAAGACAAACGAATGATGCTATTATAAGAAAAAAAACCTATGGTGACTTTGGTTAACCCTATAAAATATGAATTTATTAACTCAATTGATTCTCCAAATACGAATTTTTACTTTCTTGGAGATTATTGTGGGTTGGTTACCCTGTGCGTTGTTAATGTTGTATATAACTATCTATACACTATACAGAACAACTATATTCCTCTCATTTGTTTTATTAATTAGTTCTAGCCAACTTTGTGACAATACTTTAACTCTTACAGTTATTTTCTTCCAATAAAGTTCGTTTTACCTTAAACTACCGACATAGAAGGGGCATTCTGGGAGCTCAAACCCTCCTTCCTACCTATTGGATATCAAAACACATTATGTTTCCACAGGCCACATCAAAAATCTCCTTTAAAGACGCTTCCCTATAACCACTTGAGCCCCCATGAATTTTGAAATGCTAAGGTACTACACTAAATTTTCCCATCGACGACTTTTAACGGACGGAAAAATTACGTCCTTAAATAGAATTCGTCTTTAATCGTAATCTATGTAATTTTATAATGCATTTTCCTCGGGGGGGGGGGGACGGAATCTAGAAATACTGTTAAAGTAGAAACAGAAAAATGGTTGCTAATTAGATGACATTATTAAGAGAGATTACTGAACTTTTATTTCTTTATTATAAAACTCTCCTAAATTTGTAGCTTCTCATGAATATTGGTGCCATTTTATCCTACAGCCGAACTCGGTTTTAGTAATAATAACAACTCTGCTGTTATATCAAAATTCTATAGTAATCTCGCAGACTATTTGCATAAATATTTGTTTGCTATACCATCAAAAATTCTGCAGCCTCCAGAATTTCATTATTACCGAATTTGAGTGTATTTTTAATCTATTTTTTTTTACTATTTTTAAGCTCAAATTACGTGCTTTGCTTTTCAATCTAAATAGCATTTGGCTTACGATATCCATTTTCTGATTTTTTAATATATATTCCATTAGTATATTTTTGTAGTTTTCACATTTGTTTAACTTATTATTTTAAAGTTGACGGGAAATACCAACTTCAAATGGCTATTACCACTGTTGCTGCTATGTATTGCAATGCGATATGCATTTCCCCTAGTATCAATAGTACATTCAATTCATAATAGTAATCATTCTTTTATTCTATAAATATGTTTCTTCGAATTTCAACGTTTTCTCATTTTTGCATTTTTTAAATTCGATATTTTTATAATTAGCTCTAAACATTTTTCAATTGCAATTCAAAATTTCAACATTTCCATCTCTCGATATTTTGCGTTTCGTCACAGGTTTAATTTAAAATTTCATTCAAATCTTTTTATAAGTTTTATTTAAGGATTTAATTCAATTTAGTTAATTTTCGTATTTTACTTATTTAAAAATAACGTGTCGATTATGTGTATATTATGTGTATATTATGTGTATAATATTTATTATTACTTTGTCATAACACACAAGACTATGTGCCCATTTTAAAAATCTCCTTTTAACTATGTTTGATATAATCCCTTACTTGAACGAGCTATATGTTTAAAAAAAACTAAACCTACTTTTCCACTTACCGTCTGATATGTTGTTTTCCTAAATTTCTGCTCTAAAATATTTGCATAATAACATATAAATTTTAATTCTATATATGGGACGGAGTTAACTATAACTTAAATATTGACTTAAATATTTCATTCGTCCAGACATAATTATTCACGAAAGTTTCATTTAGGAAATTGAGGAATTTTAATGGCTCAGCAGAAATTATTTACAACACAAAACATTTTAAATGTGTTATCTTTTACATATTCATTAAATAAATTTAGAATTTTGTTTAATTTTTTTTGGAGCTAAACATTATCGCCACATGGGAGGGCAAAGAGGTACAATTTTAAAATTAATCAGAAGCTAAAAAAATTTAATTATTTAATATTCTTTTCACGAATGGGCAGAGTTTTTCAGCGACAATTTAATAATTGCTTTGTTGCATTGGGCCTTGAAAAGGCAACGGAAAAGGTAAGTCTTCGCAAATTTTAATTATCTCCTTTACAAGAAAAAATTAATGATATGCATATTTATAAAGCACTTTGTCATATTAAAATAATTCGTGTGAACTATATTTAATTATTTTAATTGTTAATTATGCTCATTAATTAAATGATCCACCAATGTTCTTAAAATTGGGAACATCAAAATGTATACTGAATGTAATTCCGGCTTTCCCATGCAGGTTAAATATGCCTTGTCCAAAATGCCTTTTACCAGAAATATTTGGGATTTTGATACAGTTGCATATGTACATAATAAGATACTTTTTCACATAGAGTCTGTCCAAACCCCAGAATTCCTTTTCGTTGAATGTACATCTTATACACAAAGTCTGAATTTAATTTTTTTTAGAATACTTTTTATAATTTTGTGAATGAAATAAAATTTGTAGACATTAAACCATTAGAATTCAATGGTCGCCTATTTATATATAAGTACTCAACAGTAAAAAGTACAGTAGAACCCCGTTTAATCGAACGTCGTGTGATCGACATCCGGGTTAACCGAAACGTCCTTCTGTGCATTTTTTAATTATTGTTTTAAGTATGCACCTATTCGATATTTTAGCATAAACGCTCAGTTTCATTTTCTAGTGTACTCCGATCTTAAGAAAGAAACCAACACAAATGCTGTTCAAAAACATAATAATGGAACCAAAATTGATTTGTTGATTGATTGATTGATTGATTTGTCTGTGTATCTGCCAGTCAGTCAGTCAGTCAGTCAAAGTCGTTTTTTCATTAACTAATCCAATCTCAAGCGTTTCCGTATTTATTAATCTAATAATATTTATTTTCGTATTGATTAATCTAATAACAATTATTTTCGTATTGATTAATCTAATAACAATTATTTTCGTATTGATTAATCTAATAACAATTATTTTCGTATTGATTAATCTAATAACAATTATTTTCGTATTGATCAGTCTAAATATTTATTTAGATAATTAACTATTACATAACCAAAACTCATTTTCGTTAATATCGAGGGTTTGTTAGTGATAGTCCAGCAGAATTTAAATAATATCGAAAATATCGCATTAATTTTTCAAAGAACTATTCCATAATTATGGGATGCTTGGAATTTTGTCCTGTGTTTCAATAATGAGAATTTAAAGGCTCAAAATATTCCCCCTCTTAGCAATTTGGTTCCATGTCCTACGGTTGAAGAGAGTTTCTCAATTTGCGCGAATCCGCGTATAAGTCAGTCTGCTGAATTTCCAGTCACAAATGAATTCTCGTTAATATCCTTTGTGGAAAGGACTACACCGTTATAATAATACTGTAAATGATAGAGACAGAGGATTTATAGTGGTTTACGAAATATTTCACAAAATTAAGGGCATTCGAACGGAGAAGGTTTTACTCCATTATCCAAACACGTAATTTCAAAGAGTTATAGTATCTGATTCCAACGCCTGTTTAGAAAAAAGTTCACCTTTGCAAATATAATTTACTAATGAATGTTGTCTTGAGTTCAGTGAGTGCAGAGAAATTAAATTCTTACCTTGGAGCTTTTCAATTTCAAGGAAATTATTTGAGTTCGACTGAAACATTATTTCTGTATAATATGAATGCTATAATATAATATTGTATACCTTGTGCATAAAAATTCTATAAATGCCCTTCGAACTCCAATTTTTCTATCCTGCTTTCGGAAACTCAATTATGCATCTCCCAATATAAGTGCTGCATTTTGTCCCAATCAATTATTGCTGGTATAAACCTGACTACGGGGCCCTTACGTTCACGACCATTGTGGAATTGTTCTTGTCTTGAGCTCAGAACACTCTGTATATAAATGAACTCAGAACTCTCACTTTATAAATGAACTCAGAACTCTCACTTTATAAATGAGCTCAGAACTCTCTCCTTATAAATGAGCTCAGAACTCTCTCCTTATAAATGAGCTCAGAACTATCTCTTTATAAATGAACTCAGAATACTCTCTGTTAAACTCAAAACTCTTTTCAGCTCAGAACTCTCTTTTTATAAATTTTAAATACAGATAATCGTGTTTTTTTTTCCTTTACACATTATATAACTGCCAGATGTTATTAACCCTCTCAGGACTAACACAATTGCCAAATAATTATCAAAGTACAAAGCTACCAGAGCGAGTTTTTGTGAATTTTTGTGGGGATTCTTTACAGTTCATGATTTTGATGACCATATTTAAGCTGAAACTTGAGCCTTTTAGAAATAGGAGAAAAAGTCGACCCTAGTTCGATTGGAGGCTGGGGACGATGTTTCTTATGCTCATAGTCCTTAAAAACTATAGTTTTAGTTCAAACGCGGGTGTCAAAATTATTAACTATAATTATAGTTAATGTAAATTTGCAATTAGTTCAATTTTTTGAGGTGCAGGAGCAGCAAAAGTCATGCTAAGACATGGAATTGTTTATCTATTATGATTATTACTATT
>QLNU02014176.1:78285193-78301990 GCA_006491805.2 Dysdera silvatica
TCAGTGTTGTCAACTTGTATTTTTGTTTCCTCTACAAAATTATTGAACATGATCTTAGTTTTTTGTAGGTTCATCTTGAGTCCAACTTCTTCACTTCTAGTTGAGAGCTCTTGTACCATGTCTTGGAGTTCTAATGGGTCCGTTGAAAAAATAACAATGTCATCAGCAAACCGCAGATGATTTAAATATTCACCATTTATTTTTATTCCCTTGTTATTCCAATTTATCAGCTGAAAAATCATCTGTAAAGCTGAAGTAAAAAGTTTTGGAGAAATGGTATCTCCCTGCCTCACACCTTTACCAATTTTGATAGTTTTGGTATCTTTATGTAACCGAAATTTTGCACTTGCATTTTTATACACACGTTTCACCATGTCAATGTACACATCCTCAATGTCTGTTGATCTTAAAGAGTTGATGACTGCTGATGTTTTAATAGAGTCAAAGGCCTTCTCATAGTCAATAAATGCAACACACAATGGAAGTTCATATTCATGTGTTCTTTCAATTAATTCTCTTAATACTTGAATATGGTCCACTGTACTGAATCCACTTCGAAATCCAGCTTGTTCTCTTGGTTGAGCTGCATCTAATTTTTTCTGCAGGCGATGTGTTAGCACTTTTGTGAAGATTTTATAAATAGCAGGTAACAAGCTAATTGGTCGGTAATTTTTCAAATCCTCTTTATCACCTTTTTTATGCAAAAGAATTACTGTTGCAGAATCCCATTGGTTTGGTATGTTACCGCTGTTAAGACATTTGGTAAAGAATTTTGCAAGTATGTCTTCTACATATTCTCCAGCTTCTTTTAGGATATCTAATGTAATACCATCATCGCCAGGGGCTCTTCCTTTCTTCATACTTTTTATTGCAAATGAAACTTCTTCTTTTAAGATTTTAGGAGCTGTTCCTTCGACTATTTCAGTGTCTTCGTTTAATCCACTGTTACTTTCATATAGTTTTTTGTAGAATTCTTCAACTCTTCTAAGTATTTCTTCCCTATTTCTTGTTACGGTGCCATCCTCTCCTTTTAATGCAATGATGTGTTTCTTCCCAACAGATAAACTTCCTTTAACAACCCTAAGGCTCTTGTTATTTTCAATGGCCTTCCTTACTAACTCACAATTGAATTTTCTTATGTCTTCTTTCATGCTTTTGCGCAGAGTTTTACAAAGTTCTATGTACTCAATCCTGGAACTGGTATTTCGATTGTCCACCTTCATATCTCTTCGCCTTTTCATGAGCTGTTTCGTCTTCTCAGATAATTTGCTATTGTGCTTTTTACAGGTTACACCACCAATTTCCCCAGCAGTTTCAACTATTGTCTTAACAATGTTTTCATTTGCTTCTGAGATATCACTTTCATCAATAAGTCCTTCCAGTGCAGAAAAGCGATTTTTTAATTCCAACTTGAATGCCTCGGTATTTTCTTTTAATTTCTTTAAATCCACCCTCTTACTTACTTGTTTCCTAATGAGCTTCTGTCGTTCTAATTTAGTATTTAAGTGCACTTTACATCTCACCATTCGATGATCACTTCCAGTATTAAATCTGTTCAGTACACTGCAATCTTCAATAATTGATTTCTTGTTTGCCAGGATATAGTCAATTTCACTAGTTCCCCCATTTGGGTGTTTCCATGTCCATTTTCTTTGCGGTTTCTTCTTAAAAAATGAATTCATGATGCTAAGGTTTTCAGCTTCTGCAAATTCGATGAGTTGATCGCCACGTTCATTCCTTTCCCCATATCCGTATTTACCAACCGATGTCTCTCCTTGTTCCTGTTGTCCAATTCTTGCATTGAAATCCCCCATGATGAGCTTGATATGTTGTTTCCCTTTGGTGTGTAACTCTTTGATTTCTTCATAAAATTCTTCAACCTCTTCGTCGGTATGGCTTGATGTTGGTGCATTGATGTTGGTGCATATACCTGTACTATTTGAAGTTGGTATCGCTGGGTTAGTTGAACAACAAGCCTCGCTGCTCGATCTGATGTACTTTCAACTTCCAGAAGACAGTCTTTAATTCTTTTGTTGATTAAGAAGCCAACACCACTTGTTCTTCCAGTTTCCGTTCCTCTATAATAAAACAAATGTCCACTTTTAAGTTCCACCAACTCTTCACCTTTTCTTCTAACTTCACTGAGTCCTACAATGTCCCATTTGATCTTGTCAAGTTCTTCTTCCAATTCCTGAAGTTTTGCTTCAGAAGCAAGGGATCGTCCATTATACGTTGCCAAGGTCAATAACAAACGGCAGCCTGGGCCATTCCAGTGATTCTTAGCACCCCCTGCTTTCATGCCACACTGACCGCTGCCTTGATCAGGAGCACTCCAGCACCTGGAGACTAGGGGCCATGGTTTCTGGTGTGTCAACATAATGGAGGAATTAGCCATAATTTCACCACGCTGGCTAGACGGGTTGGTGAATTAGCCCTCCCCTTCCGCCTTTCTATCCGTGCAGCAAATATTAATTTCGCACTGGCGGGATCATACTGCTCTGCGCCTTGTCAGTGCACCAGGTTAGCTTTACCGCGAGTATGGTAAAAAAATATTAATTTTTGTGTAATATAAACTCTTTCATATAGATCGGCCAATATTTTAAAATAAAGATATATTTTAGCCAACTGGAACATACTTTTACTTTGAAAATAAACATATGGCATTTGAATTTTTTTTTTTTTTTACGGAAACCGTCATTTGCTTTTTTGACCATTAACGGTGGCAATAACTTTGGAATCAAGCGGAACAAAAAACGCCCATATGTTATACAATATAATTTTCTTTCCACCTCACAAACTAATTTAATATGGTTGTCAGCTTCCTTTACTACACATATCATCATTTGTCCCTGGTTTGCTTAACTAATGGTTGAAATAACCAATTAGTATACCATTCAACAAACAGAAATATTTCTACTTCGAACTCCTGCAGATTCTCGAATAACTCAATGTGTAGGCAAATTTTCGTGTACAACCTAACTTAATTCTGATATTGCTAAGACGAGTTTAGATGTCTGTTTTTTAGTATCTCACGTACACGTTACTCCTGTATTCGCGAAAACTTCCACTGTGCATTATTGACTTTTAAGGACGAGATATTTTTGTTGGGCATGTCGCAAGAAGAGGCAACACGCCCGCAACGCAATGCGTAATAATAATGTATGTTTTAATTGGGTTTTAAACAACTTGGGTTGTTTGTTCACACCCCAAATTGGAGAAGAAAACTATAATTGTGTCGTCACGTTGCTACGTTTCTTACGTCGCGTTAAGTATGGGTTTCGAACTTGGCAATCTTTCTGAGTTATATTTTAACGATTGTCTACTTTCAGAAAGCGTCTTAGAAAATGTTACTCTGAACGACGTAAATTCGTTAACACATATCCGTCCGGCACCGTCACTGACCAAATGTCGGCATTTTTTTGACACTATTTGTAGAAATGGTATGCTCTATATAAAAACAACCTAACTTTTAAAAAATCGTGCATTTTTAGTGAAATTTTGGGAAATGAAATAAAATGAATTTGTATTTATATATACACACCTTTATTTTTAATTTTTTTCTTTCTGAAGTTAAATAAAAATTAAATCCACAAAAAAAAGTTGAAATTAATTACTGAAAACGTAAAGTTTATAGTCTCATTATTTTATTAGACACAGCAAATTATTTTAGAAACTTTAATTTTATCAATAATTAATAGTTCTTCAACGGTTCCAAAACGGGTTCTATGTCAGTATCAGACCACAATTCATCTTCAGAATCATTATCATTTTCAGAGTCACTATATTGTAAAGGATTTAAACGTGGGCGTTTTCTTGTCACAACAATATCACTATCATCACTATCAAAATTAGATTTTAAAAGATCTTCGATGTTATCACTAGACACACAATCAGACAAATTGTCTGCATATATTTCTTTTTCGTTCTCCATTTTAGATTTACTTTATTATTTGATTTTGATAAAAATAGGTTAAGAAAATTAACAGTAATATCCCTGAAATTTCTTGGATATCCGAACACCCAAGCGCTTAAACTTTGAACAAAATTCTTCTGTACACAGTTCCGACTAATACGTTTTTAAATTATTTTTTTTTTTGCGTTTGCACCATTATACGACGTAATTGAAGATGAAATCAGTTTTTTCATAGAATTAGCTCTGTTTGGTAAAAATTTCGTTTTAATTTATTCGGATTTAAAAAAAACCAAGAATCAATTATTTAGTGCAATATACAAATGACGAATTTTCGTCATTTGGCTATTGGTGATTGACAGTGTAATGACCAATTTTCGTCATGCGGACGGATATGTGTTAAGTTCGTTTTCGTTCATGCGGTTTATCGTACTTGGTCGGTCTATATTATTTATCGGTTTATCGGTCCTTTATCGTACGAATGTTAGATATATGTAGCCATCCCCAGACTTAGGAATATCAGGGCCTTAAGCAGTTAACAAAATCGGGGCCCCACTTTTTTTGTAACATTAAAAAAAATCTTTTACTTTTTGTTTATTTAACGTACTTTGACCTTCAAGGTCTATATATACAACGCTGCCATTTAATTACAAATTTTAAAATTTACATTGCAACAGGATGAACTTTCTTATCTGCAAAGGAACGAATGACCTCACTATAGTCTACAGACTGAATAATTTATCGTCTGCTACGAACTTCAAAAAATGTTGAGGGTGGGGAACAGGCCATTTTTAAAATTTTGTTAAGATGATTGATGAAAAAGGGGAGAGAGGGTTCGGTGGCAGGGCCCGTGCGAGGCTGGGGCCCTACGCAACTGCCTTGCCTACCTAGGCAGAAGTGCGGCGCTGGCCGTATCAATCCCGTATGGACGAATATAGTATGTATCCAACGTAACGCGCATGTCTCTATAAAACGATGGCGGCCAATCAGTTTTTCGTACAGCAATTTATTAGAATATTTCTTTGCACACGTTTTTGTGATTGGTAGGAGGTAGTTTTCTTTAGAGTAAAAACGTGCTGTATGCTCATTGTTATTTGTTTTATAGTAGAAAACGTATATAATTAGAGGATTAGTTCTGATTACGAACAATTTCAGCAACCACGTCTTCTAAGGCTACAGGTTTATAGAAAATTCAATTGCCTTTCAGAGCGTTTTTGAATCATGATTCTATGAAAAATATAACAGAAAATATATTATTTTTTGCAAATGCCTGCAACTTAAATTGTATTTAAAATTCCACTTAAATACTACAAGAAAATAAAATAAATCTTGGTATTATTATTTTTACTTTCACCTTTTGGCATGAATTACTGTTATTTGGCGAGAACTTAATTTCCATAGTTTATAGTACCCAGCACATCAGAAATGATGCAATGAAAATTCGAATTGGCTGAAAAAAAGATATATGTTTGCGTGTTTTCTTGCGTAGTTAGATTATCGAATAAAGTGGCTGTGTTATTATACCTCATTTTTGGGGGGGGGGGATGTAAGTTCTTAATAACTAGTTGTAAACTGACCACGAAAAGTGGGTACCGCTGCAAACACTATAACAGTTAACTCTATAACAGTACTCTATAACAGTTGGTTGGATCTAGCTGTTAGGTATATCTAACATTCATAGGATAAAAGTTAAATCATAAACAATTTTGGGTACAAAAATGTGTAGTGAAATTAAAGATTTAACATTCACAAACTTCATGTTTCGGATGGTTCTTGTCATTCGTCTTCGGATGCTTGTTCAACCAGTGATGGTAGCCAATTGATGCCAACGTACTTGTTCACAGTTAAAATATTTTGGAAAATAGTAAGATACCATGTTTTCGGACAGCACCAACGCAGAACGTTAATAAAATACCAGGAAATAATAAAATTCAGGCAAAGATTATTGTCAAGAGTTTCAAATTTCTTAAAAGGGGTAAGAAAGCAACAAGAATAGTTTTGGGACTAATTTCAATAAAATTGTGTAATTGTTTAGAACTTCCTATTGTTCCTCTATCGTTTTTTGGCCGAAAATTCTCTTGTAAACTTTGATGATAATTTTGAGGTTACATTTCATTGTTTCCTGCTTTGGAGTTTTCTCTGTCATTCTGTGTTGGCGTTGTTCGAAAAGACTTGGACTTCTGACGATTTTCGAAAATATTTTAACTATGACAAGAATGTCACCATCAGAACTGGCTACCGTTATTGTTTGAACGATCTTCTGAAGAAGGTTGAAAAGGACGAACCGAAACTTAAGCATCTAATTATTCGAACTTAAATTCTTTATTCATTTCTGGACTCTGAAATTGTTTAGTTAGTCCTTTTGTCGTTCTCGTAGTTTCTAGGAACTTTTATATTCACTTGTTCTATGTCAATAGCTTTCAATCCTTTTTTCCCATTCAACCTTTTCACCATAGCCCAAGATGTCATTCCTCCTCCTCCTAAATTTGTTTAGCTAGCAGCATCAATACTGCTTCAGTCTGAATTAACCAACTCGAATCCGCAATTCCCTTCTGAAACGATGAACTTTCCCCCGTTTGAGTAATCCCTCCTGATTGATAAACCCTGTTCTATATCATCTAATTTAAAATTTGTCTATGCTCACAGACAAAATGCAACTCAAAAAAGTTTAGTACGTTTGTTTTAGAATTTAAAGTAAATGGGACGTAGTGTTACCTCATTTCAGCTTTATGTTGGAAACAACAAACCCAATTAACGACAAGAAGAAAGAGGAAGTATTTTCGAGATATTTATGGGGCATGAGATCTAAAGAGCTCTTACATCTACGTGAACGACACTAACTTTGGAGCCAGCTAAGCGAAAGAGCGAACCTTTTATCAAGATACATGGAGCCTTAAGCGAAAAATTCTTGTAATCTAAGATATTCGGAAAACTCGTTTTGTAGTCACCTACTTTTTCTGAGTGCCATTTATTCCCTGAGATCATGCAAGTAAGCCATGGAAGTTGAATTCAGTTCAGGCTAAATGGCTGAACCGATATTTCTTCCCTTCTATCAACCTTTGACTTAATGTCAGTTATGATCATCAACGTTCGCTCTTCTGAGAGTGAAAATGGTTTTCAAAATAACATCTCAAAGTAAATGGCAGTCTGTCGACTCTGAACTTTTGAACATTCGCATTTACTCCTGAAGTGGATAACAGAGGGAGGGCTAAACAATTTTTCGAGGATTTTATATATTAATATATATATATATAGCTGTAGAAAGATTTTCTATGTTTATGCATCGCAGAAAAGCAGTGTATTTATATTTTACTGGATTTTTGAATGTACAAGTTATTTCTTGTGTAATTCAACTTTGTGAATATACTTTATTTCTCATGATAATAAAAGAGCTGTTATCAGAATAGTTTCGCTAATGGTTTTCTTGAGTTTGTTTTAGAAGTAAATCTAAAGCACGTAAGGTTAAACAGGTACTAGATGAATAAGAATCATTCACATGCCAGTGTGCCAAAAAAAAGCTATGCATGCGTATGTATACATAAGCAATGAATATTGAGTGTATTATATATATAATATAGCATATATATATATGTATACTGATTACAAATATTGCATATGTAATATAGATATATATATACACCGAGTAATCACTTTACTGAATTCACAAATCAAATAGAGTTTTCGGTTCTTTTAAACTTCAATAATATCTGAATTCTTCTGCGTATGGGTCCAGGACGGTCCCTTAAAAATTCATAAAATATATATTAGGCCACGTGTCCAGAATAGTATCGCGCTATCTGACGGTGGATATGGTGACGTATTAGGATGTTAACGAACATAGATACGTTTCTATGTTCTATCTATCTATCGGGCATAGGTGTCTTTATATCTTATCCCAGATATTAGAAATTGGGTTGAGATCAGGAGAGTAAAGTGGCTGCTAATAAAATGTGAATTACTCTCGTGTCTTTCGAGCATCTTTTGATGATATGAGCTATGTGGCAAGGAGTGTTTACCCGAAGGAAATGCCCATTCCTCTCAACATACATAACGAAATTCATAAGGCACACTTCGTCTGTAAGGATATTTTATCCAGGAGCTTTCTAATATCTATTGACAGACGACAGTAACCAAAAAATCCACACTTGAAAATAATTTCCACAGTATCACTGTCTGCATCAAAATACTTGTGACCATTTCTTGGTTCTGTTTAAACTATACCTGATTCCTTCCATCAGCCTAGTGCAAACACAACCTGATTTTTTATCCAACCACAACAATTCTCCCTGTTACTAACAGCCCAGTCGCAATATTCCTTTGCAAAATGGGGACTACATCCATTAGCAGCCGTCCGTAACTAAAAAAAATCCATGCCAGAAAAATAATTTCCACAGTATGACTATGCATTGAAAGACTTATGACCATTGCCTAGTTCTGTGTAAATCATACCTTATTCCTTCTCTCAGAGCAGTGCAAACACAGCCTGATTTTTCATCCAACCACAACATTTTTCCTGCTACCAACAGTCCAGTTGCGATGTTCCTTTGCAAAACGGGGACAAATGTTTTTTGGTTCTTTGCTGACAACATGCGAACTCGCGTCGGTCATTTACTGCTATAAACCACCCGACCTACATCCTGAATTTGAATAAAGAAATAACTTTCCTTACCCAATCATAAAAGAATAGCCAAGTGTAAAGTGATGTCTCACACTGTCTACGTATTTGTACCGCATTAATCTGATGTCAACTGCTAATATCATCACTCCTGTCTAAACATCCACCACACCTACTAAACATCCATCACACCTACTAAATATCCACTCGGTGTATATTACTTACTCGTGATCCTTTTATACTTAAAACACTAAAAAATTGGTGATTAAAAAACTATCATCAACTTCCCTCGATGTTTTTTAGCGAAATTTAATATTTAACAAAGGAATGAAAAATCTTAAAAAACGAAAAAAATGTTTCATATCAAGTAATATAACGAACTTTTTAAACTTAATAAAAAAACTTCAGAAAGATTATTTGTCTAGGAATTAAAATTCTAAAAAAAAAGTGTTAGCTAATATTGGCTTTCTTCTTTTTATCATCTTATGATTCTTTGAAATGTGTTTTGTACTTATTCCTATTAATGTGACTACTTCCTAGTTTTTACGTCAGTAGCTGGTAGCTAATAAAATAAGGCATGTTTCATGAGCTGGCCTGGTAAACACACAAATCGATCTGTGTGCATTTTGCAAACATATCACTCGTTGCTGTCATTGACGAAAGGATCGATTTATCAGAGTTTCAAAAACAGGGGGGATGATTATAGGCTTTCAGACCAAGGATTATGGCATTCCTGGAACAACTCAGTTTGCAAATTGTTCGCGTGCTGCTGTTTTAAAACTGTATCGTGATTGGGCAAATGCAAGCCATTGCGAATAACCGCACTAGGAGATGCAGAGCACCACGTGCTAATGACGTGAAAAGTGAATGTTCACTACGAAGATGTGTGAGGACCGATCAACACCCTACAGTGAAGCAACGAACCACCAAAATGTACTATGAGCTACCAAAATTGTATCTAAAACTATAATTCAGCGTACCCTGCATCGCATGAGCCTCCAAAGCTGATGGGTGGTTACTGCACCTATGCTAATAAAGATTTGTCAGAAGAAAAGGTTTGAATTTGCATGGTAGTATCGAAATTTGACCTCTGCTATTTGACAAAGTGTTGCCTTCTCCGATGAATCACGTTTTCTACTTCATCATTGAAACCAAAATGACCTTTTGATTTTATATGTTTCTCTAAGTAAGACGATTGCTCACATATATATTCGTTTCCAAATAATGTTACCTTTTTGGTGCATGATTTTTTAATGTTTTAAACATGTAATGAACTTTTTTTAATCCATCGTGCAAATAGGTGACGATAACAGAAGGGAAGGGAGGTTCAAGGGCACTTGCCGCCAATAAAATTTTCATATCTCTTCCATTTTTCATTTTTTATTCACTTCTCAATATTTTTTCGCGTTTTTTGCCTCCTCTGGGGTTTTTACTAGTTGACCTCATTTTATCAGCTCAAGGAACGCATATGGCCCGCGAGATGTACACTACTGTAGTAGATATTATTATATACAGCAAAATCTCTTTAATGAAAATTCCCGAAGGGCAGGACACCTCAATTTAATAACGGACACTTTCTCCGCTTCCCATGCTTATGCTGATTATCCTCTAAATTTTTTTAAAAGAGAACAGATATTAAAATTCCGAAGAGACTTCACTATAAAACAAGAATGGAACAACATCAATGAAGATAAAAAAAAGTGCATTTTTTTGAATATCTGAATTAATAATATATAATATAAGATAATAATATACAAGATAATAATAATATATAATATAAGATAAATGTTCGGCACCGTTGATCATAATAGGAAAGCTGTTGCAAAAGGCTCCTCGAAGTCTTTTAGCAAATTCTTCAATGATTCAGATTCATTGTTCAGCCATTTTGTCTCTTGACTGATAAAACGAGTACGAATAACTTTGAACATCTTTAAAGGCAAGATTATCAGAAGAAAGGTAGATTTTTTCGTGTAATATCTGTTTGTAAGTTTTAGTTCTAGGTAGTTTTAGGAGCTGTGAAACTGGCGAATATCTGTTTTTTCGCAGACGATGGCCAGTTTGAGATATGTCTATTGTAATTTTAAATGCTCGAAGTTGTAAACAGATCTTTTAATGCTTCTATGGAAACCTGTTGATTTCTTGTCATTTCCTCGTCATTACATGTTTCCGTTCGCTATTTTCCCGCTCTAAGATTGATTGTTGTCAACAGCGTTTTATTGTTTATTAATTCCTTATTGAGTATTCTTTTCATTCACAGCCAAATAGTATGATTGTATTATTTCATAGAAAAATAATAAATTTATAAAAATTGGGGACGTTTACGTGCAGTCCTGAGACTGATAGCCGGCAAGTATTTGATTGCCCTGAAAAAGAGAGAAAGAAGGGAGAAATGTGGTGGATAATACTATCAATGAATATGATTGGTAGAACGATGAAACATTACTTCATATAATACTTATAAAATACAGAATACTTTTGGTAAGGACTAGGATATACAAGATTTTCACAAAACGAATATGCAACTTCAAATTTTATTAGCATCAAAACTAAAATGGCTAAAAAATGATTATTTTTTAATTATGTCTCTGACATTCAAAGTTTTTTCCGTATGGTTAGAATGTCCCCAATTACGTTCCGTTTCCCCTACGATAGTTTCTAAACGAAAGTCTATTTTCATCTGTGTTCACTGCAAAATACCGGGTGTTACATTTGCGAAGGATTCATTAATGTGCTCTTTAAGCATATCAAGAGGAGTTGCATTTATTTTGTAAATAAAGGCTATGTTCTCTTGTACGCGGTTCTGAAATTTCCTTGCACTTGTATTAGAGATTTCTTTTCTATAAACCATGTTGAACAAGCAGCCCTCTACTGTGTCGATGTCATCACGCTTGCATTACGTAACTGTTACGTTCTATGTACTCACATACGCTGTTTATCAGGAGGAGACATTTCAATCATACAGAAAAATTTTTGGACTCTTATGCATGTAATTAAAATATAAAATTAAGATTCTGGCCGTTGTAGTTTTGATGCAAATAAAAGTTTAAATTGTATACTTTTTTTATGAACACCCTGTATAAGGATGAGCCCTAAAAACTCTGGTAATTAATAAATTGCTTCTAATTCTATTTTTACCCAAGCAATTTATAAATTACATAGTGCTTTATTCTGTCTAAATTGCAATCAAATTCCACTGAATATACTTATATATATATAGGAAATCTGATGTTCCGTTTCGATCTCTATTAATATCTCTATATAATACATAATCTCTAATAATAATAATGTTATTATAATATAATAATTAATATTATAATCTCTATAATTTGACTAAAGCGTAGCCTATTAATTTCGATGGAAAATAAAAGTACGAGACATATGTTTAATATTTTCTCTTTAACGAGATCACCCACGAAAATCGTGTAAAAAAAGATTTTTTCTTTATTTTTAAAAAGAATTGGATTCTTACCTTTCAAATCACATATAATTTTTGGCTCTAGATTAATTAGAACCATTTTTACAAAAATTTACAAATGTAATAAGTGAAATTAAATGCACTACAAACTTTTTACAAAAATGCGATTTTCTCAAAATGATATTTCCTGTCGCAAAAGGAACATGTTTTCAAAATCTTGAGTTTCAGTTGACTGATAATTTCTTAGGTAAGTACATACAAGTATTTTACATACGTTATTTGTAGAGTTTTTTATTTTTTTGTTCGGTTTTGTAACTATTGACTTGAACGTAAAATAAAAATCGTGTTTTACAGAAAAAAATTTTTCATTAGATATAAAATTTTCAATTTTACAAATATTGCATATGTCGTAAAATGCCACATATAAAATATGTAAATATGTTTACTAACTATACAAAAAAAATTTTGTATGCATCGAATAAGTATTTTCGGAGAAAATGTTCCTTATGTCCTTATGGAAAACCCCATGTTGTTGGTTTCGTTGTTAATACGTAAATGAATTGACAACCTACTTTGAATAAAAAACAAACATAAATTGATTATTTTCATTAGATTGATTTTGCTCGCCCATTTCAAAGTCATTTAAATATACTAGCAATTAAACCGAACTTGTTATTTTTATAGATAAAACGAAATAATCGACAACGCAATTGACTCAACTTTACGTCACATTTTTGGTGACCGTTTCCTCAAGAAAGGCCAGTTACTTTTGTAAATCTATCATTCAATTATAATAAATTTTGCGATTTAATTTCCGTAATCTTCTTGCCTAACAAATTCGAAAAAGGTAATTGAGAAGTTGAGACATTTTCTGTTTAAGATTATCGGTAAAATCGAGCAGAAATTTATTTCTCTTTGAAACGGGTATTATTGATCCGCTTAATAGCCACTTCGCTTCCGAAATCGATATATCTATACCCGCCATTAAGTAATTCTTCTAATGCTAAGTAACTGAACTTTATTTACTGGATATTTAAATCACAGCCCTAACACTTCTCTAAATAACTATTTTTATTTAATTCCTCTTTTCTTTTTTATTAAGTGAGCCACCTCTTTTAGGTTTCCATCGCTATTCTCAACTGAAGAGTATAAAAATGCGCAAACTCGAATTCTTAAAAAATGGCTTTAAAAAGCCAGCAACGATGCCTTTTTGCTTCCTCTAACTTAACCCAAAAAACTCTTATATTTTTCCAATGTCTCCATAAATCTTCTCAACTTACACACAAACAAGATCTATATTAAAATTTTACTTACCAAATATTTAAAAAGCATCTGTTTGAACATTTTCTTGAGAATGGTTATTTTCCCCCACTTGTAAAGTACTAAATTAAAGGTATTATGGCGCGAAACTAAATGTGAAATAAAATAAAAAATTATAACAGAATAAAGGAGAAAGTAGAAATATCAAAAAGAAATAAGACACAATGAGGAATAAGATAAGAAAAGGAAAGGAACATGCAGGAAAAAGAAGAAAAGGTAAAGGACATTGAGCTAAGAAAAAAGGGAATAAAGAAGAGGGGAAAATATTAAAATGGTAAAGAGAAAAAGTGGAAAAGGATACTAAGAAAACTAAGAGAAATGGAATCAAAAGAGAATGAGGGAAAAATAGAAAGCCAGAAATATAACAGAGTATATGGTTTTATTCCAAGTTTATCATAATTAGCATCACATGTTTCAATCAATTACTGTCTAAGAATTGTCATCACTTTGAATGATGAAAGCTGGGTAGGCCGTGTGTCGTAACAGCAGTTTTACTTGGCCATACATAATGATAGGTTAATTAATATTAAATTGCATTACGTGGATCATCGTCAGATGATCAAATTATCTCTCTGGCAGCACAAAGTTATTTTCTTTTCTCTTTCACCACAATACCACTACTGGTATTCAAAAAACAATCCTTTTTTGCAATAAATATTTGACATTCCGGTCAATGGTCCTATAAAAAAATAAAAACATTTGACTGAAATTCTCTCTCTCTCCTTCTTTCCAGCTATTGCAAACGTTTTTCCATGTTATCACGTCCAAAAATCAATAACGTGATAAATTAATGTACAGGTCAAAAAATGGGTGTTGATATTTCTTTTTATACATTTCTTCAAATACATTATTTCTGTTGAATTTGACAGTTTACCAAAAAATTGACCGTTTTTTTATTAAAAACTATTCTTTTCTGCCGAAATGTAATTCAAATGGCAATACATTATTGCCCGAAACGGCTTTTTGGCTTTTTTTGATTTATATTTTGATTCGTTTTGAATAAAACAAACTCGGATATTTGAAAAATATTTTACTTTTAGCACACCAGTTTGAGAAAATTTCAAAGGGAATATTTTTCGTATTTATTTTCAGTGGCATTGAGCTCAAGAGATTTTTATATCATTTATGTCATTTATATTAATTACGTTACTTCATATATTCATCATATCATTCATCATATCATTTAATTTATAACATACTAATATTAATTAATTCATACATTCATCATATCATTTAATTTCCTTCAATTAATGCATAATATTTCTATATGATTATATTTAGATAATATTTCTATATGATTATATTTAGATAATATTTCTATATGATTATATTTAGATAATATTTCTATATGATTATATTTAGATAATATTTCTATATGATTATATTTAGGTAATATTTCTATATGATTATATTTAGGTAATATTTCTATATGATTAACGTATTTGGGGTAATATTTCTATATGATTATATTTAGATAATATTTCTAAATGGATTATATTTATATAAATGGATAATATTTGGGCATACTTACTTCAGTATTTCTAAGTAATATAGAAAATTATTTTTTAATCTTACCTCACAAATTTCTTACCATTATCATTACAAAAATACTAGAGTAAGCCTCTCTAAGGCGACCACAGGAGATTCGGTGTAAAAGCGGTCGCTCAGAGAGCTCCTGAATGGAGGTAAATTTAGCATTGGGTCTATGTGGTGGGGAAGAAATTTATTTCAAAAAATGGTGGTCGTTCAGAAAGGTTTTACTCTATTTAGTTTTTAACGCAAAAGTATCTAACCTTATAGTGTCCCGGTGGTGACTCATTTCCGCAACATGTTGTTAGTACGGGTTTGATTCCCAACGGTACCAGAAAAAAAAAAGTCCCTTACCAATTAACTGCTTATCGTTATTCGGGGGTTAATCTCCTAGCCCCTAAGGACGCATCCACACATGCAACAGAACACCGTATCGTAACACCGTCGCGTATCAAGTCTGGACCGCACTCCGTAACAGAACATCGTAACATTTCCGCGTCCCACCAGTTGTCGGTTTTTACCCCGGCGCATCAAAGGAATGTCACGGTGCTATGTTGTAACCCATGTTCCTGTATTTGGGCCGGTTTACGAACAACAGCGTTTTGTCAGTGTAGATTGGATATCGGCGTGAACTGATGGGAAGCAGTGCTGTTACGCACTGATGACACGCGGCAATGTTCTCCCTGTAACATCATCGTGTGACACGGGGTGTTATGCGACGATGTTCTGTTGCGTGTCTGTACGCACTCTCAGAGCTTCAGATTTTTCGGGAGAATGGAGGTCTATTGCCTTACAGTGACGTGGTAGTAACACATTGGACTACTGTGAAATTAACCCGGATTTCACCCCAGTGGTATCGCAAAATTCCTGCCCTCCGATACTTGGTTTCCTTGGCGGCCTAGGTCCGGATTACTCGGAAAATTGTTGACCTTCGAACTCATGAACTTCGTTGTCTTTGCGCCGTTAAGACACAAACGTTTTATCGGTAGAATGATCTTAAAATATATAAGTATTGAAGAAATGAGGTAATCCCAGTCAGTTAAAATGATGTTTATTAATTCTTTACATGTTTAGATAATTTCATTAATACATGCCAAAGAAATAAATTAATTAAAATTCAACGTTAGATGGATTTAGTACCCCTTTTTGGCGGAGCCTTCGAGACTGACATGTGCACACTTCAATGGTAAACGGAAGACTGATTTGATTTTAGAATTCGGAAAACAATTGCACGTACTGTTGCCAAATATAAAGAATGAAATTATAATTATACAAAATATATGTTGCCAGATTCGGAAATTAAAATTATGTACATTTAGAAAACATGTAAAAAGAAACCATTTGGCATTTTGCCAATTTTAGAAATTGTACGTTTAAGTCTTTTTGCGTTTCTAAGTGGCAACAGTTAAGAAAGCCTGCGAAGTGAACATGGTGTTTCTATTGTGGGAGCCCACAAGCTGTCCGAAGATTCCCTTCGTAGGCTTTTAACTAAGTACATATGATCGGCACAGTTCCAACGATTTAATATACAGTAAAATCTGTGTATAACGATGCTGTTCATAACGATGTTTCCTTCCCGGTGCCAGCAGATGTAATGTGTATAACCTTCAACCTTTATCTATAGCGAAATCTATTCTGTTCCTTTAGATATCGATATAAACAAAATTCAATGTAGCTCAAAACGTTTTCCGGTAGTTTCTCACCGGCGTTAAAGTTGGCTTAAGTATAGCGATGCTTTTCAGATGGAAGGCCGTGAAAAAACGCTCAAAAACGTTTTAAATTTCATTGAAATCTGTCTATGACGAAATTCAAGGACCTGAGAAAAGCCATCGTTATAAACAATTTATTGCTATAGATAAAGCTTAAAGGGGATGTTCTCAATATCTGTTAAGACAAGGAGAACCGTTAAAATAAACGTGGTTTACGATCAGATGTATTTGGCTTGCATTTATTTTCAACCTGCCATCGAGTCCGATGTATTACATGTATATGCAAAATTTTATATGT
>QLNU02014176.1:78302090-78353399 GCA_006491805.2 Dysdera silvatica
AAATGTGCAATTTCTCCCAGCGTGTGGCAATAACAACGTTCATAATATGAATACCGCAACTAAACTACTTCAGTTCTTCTCGTCCTAAAATACCTCCCTTCAAAATTCTGTCCCTTGAACGGTAAAACTTGTTACATCAATCACAGATTTTTGGGCCGTTCCTGAAAAATCTTTAATAACGGTCTCTGAAACTTCACTATCTCCCCCACACCCAGGCTAACACCATTCGCCCATTTCATTAAAACTTCATTAAATCGTTCTTCCAACTTTAATCGAATTTATGCGGACTATTTTTAGACGGTACCCCGGATTTTAAAATCCAATGGGAAAACAAAATTTCCCTCTTTGAGGTAAAATCAATACTACCAAAAACATCGCTACTTTTGACGCTCGGAATGAAATCTGCAAAATACGATTTGCTTAAAGTATGGCTTTGCAATTAGCAAAAGTATTGAAAATTCCTGTACGACTTTTGAATTTTGTTTATTTTATCTGCAAAATAAAGTCCAATGGCTATTTTCTCTCGTCTGGGTAGAAAGTAGGATTAAGTATTAGATTGTAATACATCGATACAATTAATTAAATGCTAATTAAAAATTAATTATTTTTAATTAATTGAATTATAGTTTTAGATTATTCTTACCCTTTGTTTTCTAATATAAGCAATGTACAGCCATTATTCTCAATAAGCGGCCAGCGGGCAGTATAAGCTGGCCCGGCTACAAAAGATAAGAAACGGAAAATTTTTTCTAAGCGGCTAATTTTTTTTTACAGGTCTAAAGCCTTTACCCCAGTGTTATTCCATTGATTCAGAATATTTCCAGGGTGGAGATAAGCAACTAGCCCTACACTAGTTACGCCAATGTCTATATAGTATGCAAAATAATTTCGTTTTCACTGGCCCGCCGACCGAAAATAAGATCCAATGTGGCCCGCGATAAAAACTAATTGAGAACTATTGGTGTACGGAGTATAAATTAATACAACTTAAGTATATATTCATTTATAAGAATAAAAAAATACTTAACAAACATATTCTGAACTGCACCCCAACCAGCGAACTCAATCACAGTCCCTACTCTTTAATCCAGTGATTCCCAACCTGGGGGTTGCGACCTTCAAAGTCATCACAAACTGGTTTTTAGGGGGTCGCGGAAACTATTTTTAGTTGCAATTATTTTTATAAGGAATTTCATACCAAATGTTTCCAACGCTTTTATAACAACATGGCTACATTGCAATATTTTACTAATGGTTGTTAACTTTATATCTGTAATATAAATTAGTATATATATATAATATATATAAGTAATATAACATATATAAATTAATGTAACATATATAATTAACAGAATGTATATAAAGTATAATTAATATAATATATATAATTAATATAGTGTATATTTAATGTGTTTTCTTTACTTCGTTAAAAATGCTTTTATTATGCAAATGTGGCGGCGGCAAACAGAAGGGGGGGTCGCAGATCTTTTGGTTACTATAAAAGTAGGTTGCGGATTATTTGGCTACTATAAAAGTGGGTCGCAGCTTGAAAAAGATTAGGGACCACTGAGCTCTAACCCATTGTTTCTGAAAGTACGTCTCACAGAACCTCGTAGTACCGAGATTATCCTACAGAAGTGCTGCAAGCAAGATGTAAAACATCGCCAAAATTTCTAAGAAAGTGTAAATTTTGTAATCTTCCTTTATGGCAACCCCTTAGATGAAGTTCACTAACCATAAATTATATCCGACAGCAATGGAAAAATATTGCCTATATGTTTATGTTGATTTACTGCCTATATTTACGTTTATGTCTCAGCAATATAAAATAACAGCCGTTTAGGTTTTTCTTAAACGGTATACACGGAGGAGTCCCGTTGCTTGATAGATGGTAAGAAAAGGTGTTTCGCAGGATATATACTAAATATATAAAAAATTTGAGAGCTACTGATCTGACCAAAGTACCCTTGTTCAAAACTTTTTACTTTATTGTTCCCTTGACCTCTTAATTAAGCTTTTGCGGATCCTTTTGCGTGAGGAAATATGTTCTTTTATCTAACGAAACATATTTTTCCGCAAAGAGTAATAAAATGTCGTCTTTACATACAGATTTAGCGTGGTAAGAGGTGTGGGGAAAAATGGACAAATTATCAAGATATTGAACTAAAATCATAACTGTTTATTAAGTGAAATAAAATCTTGTGAAATCTTCACCACGCTCTCGATTAAAAGACACCTAACGACACTCAGTTTGTGAACTTCCCGACTTAGGTCAAGTTAGGTCAATGTTGTAGGTCATACGCAGGTCAATTATGCCTGGATCATTTCTATACCTATACCATAAAGGAGATGGGTATGCATGTGTATGTACCCAACAAAACTTTTAACTTCCTAAATCGGTTAACTAGTCTGTTTGTTTGAAAATTTGTGCTCCAATAATTAGAATCGCTATCTACTGCCCACTACTGAGCCTATTTCTGTTCCCCAATAAACTTAATTGTGTGTACATACGAATGTTAAACACTAGTAAAATAACAAATGAAAAGGGTCACCCGAGCTTTCGAACGCGTCAACATCAATCCTTCATCAGAATTAATGTTATAATGTTAGTTGTATGTTAATGTTTGTTTTTTAAATGTGTAATGATTTAAAAGTGAGTTAATCAGTCGGTCGCCTCCTCCTCTGTTACCCATAACATAGCCTTGAAACATAAAATTGTTAAACAAATTAAGATTTATGATCTTTGATAAATATCAGACTAAATACAGAAGATTTTAAGTACGGCAACCTACAAATATTAATTGAAATAAATACTGTTGAAATCGGTTATAACGACTTTGATCACAGTGAAATTCGGTTATTACGTCAAAAATTCTGAAATCCCCTTGCGGAGTATTTGTATACAATAATATACTAGATGTAGCTTCAAAATTTAGGCGGTCCCTCATACGTCATTTTATTTACGCTGACTGTATATTTTTTGACTGTTTGTATACATTTCACTGTATATTTATTTGCTCCACCTGTAACGAAACCTAATAGACTCTCATGAGTTAACATTATAAGAGCGAACAGCTGAAAAAAAATCCATTTACTTTCCGAGACCCAAAAGAAAATCAATATCAACAATTTGCATAAAAGTGCATATTTAATGCAAAACCCAACAACTGCTCGAAAAGGTTAGGACAGTTTAATCTTCGCTTTTCTGATTCTACTCTCCCGTTTGGTCGTATAGCTAGATTTTCCACGATTCGCTTACGATTTCTGTGAGCCATTTACCATTTGTAGGGCCTCTAGAATCATAGGCCAAAGCATCAGCCGCCATTTTGTTGCACATTTCCGGTTTCATAACACAATTTTCACCATTGAAAAAGGAATAGTTCATTTTCTTTTTCTTACAGAATCTGTTGTAAATCTAAACGTTCTATGTTTATTCCTCAAATGATTTAAACAATTCAAAGAATCACCCACCCATTCATCCCATTGTATTGAAAATAACGCACTTGTAAATCACTCGACTTTATACGGCAAAACGTGTGATCATAATATCACCAAGATGTCTGAGACGCCAGCTCCCTTTTTTTTTTAGGAACCTTAACTATGTGTGTATTAGAGGCGTGTCAACCGACATAGCGAACGAGTCGATGACAGGTAGGCATAATCATTCATTGGTTTTTTCAGTGAACGAGTTATCACACCTGTGATGTATATGAAGATTTTCCAATCTGACAGAGTTAGGAATAAACTCCATTTCTTATCAGAGACGAGCAGCCACGAGGGAGAGGCTTAGGGGGCTCCAGCCCACCTAGAGGTCTGTTGAAGCACCCTTTCAGACCACATGCGTTCTCATTGACCTCATGCGCCCTTCTGACCGCAACCCCACAACCAGTAGGAAATCCTGGCTGCGTCTCTATTCCTCATGTGTGTCTTTATCGAAAGCGTGAAATATCCCTCGACCAATGGTAACAGCGTGGTTTCATTTTTAATGAAAATATAAGGAGCGGACGATAAGTTCAGGAAAACTGGATGAAATGGGTTTTTTTTTTTTTGAAATGGGAACAAAACTAAATCTGAGAAAGGCCCACGTTAATTAGAACTGTTTTTAAAAAATTGAGAAATCCTGCGGGATATATAAAGAATTGTCTTAAAAAGAAGTTCAAATTCTCGAACGCAAAAGACAATGAAAGAGTCAAAAAAGTAAAATACGACTTCTTACTAAAAAGTTATCTGCCATTGGAGAGAGAATTGCTTTGAAGATTTTGTTGTCGGCGGCTTGAAATCCGGTGTTTTTTATCAAATATCCAAACTGGTTTTAAAAAGATATCACTTTAAGAAAAAAAAATTCAGTTCTTGATATTGAGATAAATTATTTTAAAGATGTCCGATCAGTGGGCATATATATGCAGTAAAACCCCTTCATTCGCAGATAATGACCGTACTGAAAGTTCTTTTATCTGTAAAAGGAGGATATCCATGAAAAAAATAAATTACTATGAAAAAATTTCTTGCCGAAGAATTTTTATATGACCATTGGAATGGGATGTTCGTATCGAAAAAGTTTCCGTCAAGAGGGGATTAAGTGTGTATATATATATATATATATAATGCGTATTTGATCAGTGTTTGTTAGCTAGTTCATAATTTGAGCAAAACTGCTCAGAAACTGGCATGCTTTCATCGTTTTCACTAATATCGTTATTTCTAATTAACGAGAATCGTTTTCAATGGGTTATCAAGTATTCGAATCTGGAATGAAAGAAGTAATGGATAATACAGTAAAAAAATTAATTTCTTTATATGCATATGGGTAATTACAAATATGAATGGATATTTCCACGTTTAAATGCAAAATATCGAAGTAACGTTACGTAGAATGCATTAATTGTTCGTATCAACGTCGTCAGGTACTTCCTGATGTAGGTTAAATCGTAATGACTTGCTTCGGACTGATGTCGTTGTCCTTCACCAAGGATCAATTCGAGCAAACTCTATCCAAACGCAGAGTGCTGCCAATTCACCCTGCTGCTCTTTGTTTGGCGGCATCGGGTGCTACCAGAGTCAAACTACTAATGAGAGAAAGACATAGAAAAAAAATTGAAAAAAATGATCTGACAGTAACTATTGAGTGGAGTTTAATAGGGCCTTATAAACCCCGCAATGGTAAAGAAGGGCATATATTTGTGACCGTTAAAGAGATCATCTGACTCCTCATAAATGTCACAAGACTTCAAGAAATTTGGGTGGAAAGTGAAGGAAGAATTTTTTGAAAAAGGAAAGATTTCTTGAAGAAGAATTTCTACGTTTCTTCCTATTCTAATGTTTCACTATTATATACCTCATTATTTACAGAATCTTACTTTTGAGGAAACGGATATATATCTGGTTGAATAACAAAATAAATCATAAAAACCGATAACAGGACACATCTCAAATATATTTTACATTTATATATTCAATGTAAATATCTTAGTTATGTTATGACGGTTCTTCTTCTTTCCGTGTCCAGATCAAACTTTACAGTTCCAAAAATTTGCCGCCATTACGGCCTTGTCATTGGCCTGAAGCAAATAGTCCTCCTATACCTCCTATACCTGACCTATACTCCTATACTCCTCCTATACCTGAAGCAAATAGTCTCCTAGGCCTGAAGTCCTCCATAGTACATACAAAGTTCCAGTAACTGCAGACAGATCAACAAGTGTGCTAGGCTTCGAATTTCTCCAGATCTTGCACTGCATGTCTCTGTCAATTAACAGTCCCCATTTCATCAGGTTCGTCTTATATTTTGGTACCCCAACCCTCATTCTATTCAATATCCCCTTGGCTATATAAGAAAGTTCATGTCCGGTATCCATCTCCTCTCTCGGTTCCATTTCTATTCTGGTAAGTTCCTCCCTCTATTTAGCCAGTCGACTTACTCTCATAGAGTCCTGAAGGGCTTTAGTTCTTGACATAAAACTCCTCCCAGATTTAAGCCGACGAGTCTGGGGCTATGTGTCCACTTAATGAATGTCGAGTGTCATTTTCTTGTTCGAATCTATCGGCTGTTGCCACCACCTCCCTTCTAATATTTGGTGGGGCGATACCAACAATAGGGTAGAGTTTATCAGTTGATGTATGTCTGAGACATCCTGTCACTATGCGTATTGCCTCGTTTACTGCAATGTCCACGTGTCTGACATGCGAGATGCACTCCAAACCAGAGCCGCATATTAAGTCGCGAACAAACGTAGTGCCAGGTTCGATATTCTCAAAATCGAAGTTTGCCAGTTTACGTATGAAGTTATTTCTAGCACTAACTTTGGCCTTTATGTTGAGGCAATGTTGTCTAAAAGAAAGTGTTCTGTCCAGAGTGCCACCGTGATATTTGGAAGTTGAACAGTGTTGTAATTTATTTCCTCGCCACGTGACGTCTAATTCCACACACGCATCCCGATTACGGAGATGGAATACACACGCTTGAGTTTGGCTTGGGTTTGGCTTTAAATGGTTGGCGTCATAATATTGCGATAGTTCTTCCAAGGCACTGAGAAGCCCTCTAGTAGTCTCGTCGAAACCCAAATCCTTCACATATACTGCCGTATCATCAGCATCAAGTGAATAATCATGAATTATCAGGGATAGGTTTGTCATTGGTGCAGATATTGTACAACGTTGGAGAAATTACGTTTCCCTAGGGGAAGCCGTTTCTTCTGTACCCTCCATCTACTATTATTCCTTCCATTTAAGTAAACATAGCACATTCGGTTCTGAAGGAAGCTACCAACTACCATTGTAAACTTATAGTCATCCGTTAGCTGATATATCTTACACAACAATTCCTGAGGTTAACAGTACAATGTGCAGCAGTGAAATCTATGAAAACCACATCAGTAATCATCTTTCTCTCAAAACGATCTTCTATGTGTTATGTGAGATTAAGTACCTGCCCGCAAAAGGACTTGCCTGGCCTGTTCCACCATGATCTTTCCATCAAAGTTTCTGCAACACGATTGTGGATCATCCTTGCCAGTATCTTGCGAAGATGGCATCTCAATGACACTGGTCGGTAAACTTTTGGGTCGGTTGGTTCATTTCCACGATTCAATAACGCCACCACTCTGGCTTGTCTCCATACCCTGGGGATCTTAAACTCTGTAATGCAGTTATTTATCATCTGCCGGACACACTCCAAAGCACAGGGGCCGAACTGTTTTATTTGTTCAACTCTCAAGTCATCCACGCCCACAGCTTTATTTAGCTTCATCTTCGCAATAGCTTCTTCTAATTCTGTTGGTAAAAAAGGTGTACCAAGGGGTCCGATATCCCGATTTCCTATTCTATGTACACCTTGCACCCTCTCTCTCATTCCTTTGGTTTTCCCTTTCCTCGAAAGCTAACTTTCTACCTGATTGGCTGTTACATCTTTGTATTTTTGTTGAAGTTTAATTGGGTGTCCACTTAAGTTTTTTTAGTAACCTCTACTCACGTCTACTATTTGTTTCCTGTCGAGACTCTCTACTAACGCGCACTATCATGCTTTCCGATCTTCAGCGATTGCCCTCATTAACTTCTATCCAGCCTCTATCGTGTCCTTGTCGAAAGGGTCCTGTTCAAATCGTCTCTAATACACATCAAGTAATGGTTTAATGTTACCAGTTAGTCCCTGAATGTATTATGTTTGGCATCCCCTCGTTATATTTTTCCTTGAAGTGTATTTCACAAACTTGGTAAATTCGTCCAATTAGCCTTCTTAAAATTAAATCGTTTTCGAAATGCCATTTTCTGTGGTTTCTTCACAGCATTCACAATGATTAGAACGGGTCTACGTTGTGTCCGCGGAATCGCATTATCTGCAGGCTTTACGCACTATGCCGACATATCCCTGCTCACAAAAATATTGTCCGGATTATATCCCCTGCTCCATCTTCCATTATTAAATGATGTAAGCAATCATGAACGAGTTGAAAATCTTTTGCGTCTTCCCTATTATTACGGTGCTGTGTTTTATAATAATAATCTTTTATTATTTTTTAAATTATTTAATCCATACATATATAAATACAAATAAATGCAACATAGTACACTTGAACATAGCATATGTAATATAAATTATCAACACAGGTTATGGAATTGTGTTTCCATATTCAAACTCCTGCTAACGTTAATTATACGTACATTATTAATATTTAGTTGGTAGTTTTTTCTTCAAAAATAAGAAATATATACTGTTGTGCTTATTTCTAAAGTATATAAAATTAGGTACACGATTATGTACAGACCCATGTGCATGTTTATATATTTAAAGCTGTCTTGATTAAAGGCCACAGGTGAATGATCTACAGTTTATGATAAAGCCACAGGGAAATTTGAAAAAATGTTGCATTTGGATAATAATATTACATATTCATTACTCAGTTGCTAAAAAACTACAATACAATAAAATAAATCAGGTTGTATTGTAGTTGCGTAACTGATATATTAAAGTTTTCCAACATGCGTAGTTTGAAAATTCGCAAAGACTTCGATTTTTGTTTTTAGGTCCGGGCAGTTGCGTCCCGCATAAATGTGGTATATGTCGAAATGTCCAAAATACATATCACGTTGCATTATTCACTAATAGAACAAAAAAATTGTTTTAGATGCTATACTTATATATATATATATATATATATATATACACACAGGGTGTCAATAAAAGAAGCATACAACTTCAAATTTTATTATTAGCTAAACTACAATAGCTAGAAATTTAATTCTCTTTATAAATTACGGTACAACACCCAAAGTTTTTTACGGTATAGTTAGAATGTCTCCACGTGTCAAACAGTGCATGTTCTTTCACAGAACGTAAAATACACCGAAAATAACAATGATGACAGTGTACAGTTCCCTCATCTCTTTCAACACTCTATTTCAGCAATGAGTCATCTTTTCATGTTTCTAGCGAATTCAATAACATTAACTATCGAACCAGTGGCACTAAAAATTCCCATGTGGTCAAAAAAACACGAGAGAGAGATAGCCCGAACGTCAGTGTTTGGTATGGTAGATAGTCTTATTGGATCGTTTTCTTTGCTGAAAAAGTGATTAATGTTGGAACGATTTGTAATTCCACAACCCCGGATATTCCAAACATTTTTCAACATGTTTGACACGTGGAGACATTCTAACTTAACTATGCTGAAAAAACTTTGGCTGTCTCCACGTAATTTAATACAAAGAATTAAGTTTCTAATTATTGTATTTCGATGCAAATAAACTTTGAAGTTGTATACTTCTTTTATGGGCACCCTGCATATTGTATTTGTAATTAACGAACTGACAATTTCTTGAAATTGATTTCATTGAAATTTACAGATTCTAATTTATGAGGGGGTAACGCTGAAATCCAACTTTTCACAAAGGCGCTTCCTATCCTTGATTCGGCTCTGTTTGTTAGTACATCATATTTTTTTCTTCCGAAGTTCAACCTTCAGTCACATCTTGGATGAGCCCACGGAATAATCTTAGAACGTAAAATAAATAAATCAGTCAACTATTTGCAACCCATCATATAACTGAACAAAGATGGAAGGAAAATCGATAGTAAGTACAAAGCAGTGATCAGATGGCAGAATGATCGATGAGTTTGAAAACGTATAAGCAGATTTCCCAAAAATGATAGATTACTTCTGTGACGTCACATTTATCTTATTCTCGGTTCTTAAACTCTTGGAAAATATGAGTACCAAGTCCTGACAAATCACATAAAGCATTTATCAGCAGAAAATTCGTCTGATTCCAAAATCCGTCTTGATTCATTTCGAAAGTCGGAAGCCGACATTATGGTGGACTATGTAATAAAACAAACGCCAATTAGATATACAAAATTCAGCAAATTAATTCTGTAAAGAATTAATTGGATTTTTTTTAAGCTACTTGAGCCCTATCCATAATTTTTAATTGCTGAGCCTCTGCTATAAATATCACTTTTTCTTGTTTTTTCCAATTGTAAGCGTTGCTATTTATCTTATTGTCGCCGTTTATTCATCAGAAAGGGTACAAGAAATTTGGCTGCTCTCTTTTCCCAGAAATAATTTATTTCATCAGCTGTTGCTTTTTCAGTAAAATTATGATACGTACTTATTACCAATCCACAAAGTGTACATGTCTACTTGTCATTTGGTAACTTTAACCAATTAAGTAACCAACTTTACTTTCCGTGCAAAAGACAAATCTGACATGCCTGGCTGTTGGATAAAATCCCTCACTAGTTCGGAATGTAAATGATTCTGACTCTGTACTACTGATTATATTAAGTTTATTGAATCAGAAATCAATAGTTCGTGAAATATATTTTTCATATAACCATACATATGATCGTAATCAGTCTGTGGCGACCGCAGTGTATAAAACGGTAACGTTATTCAGAATCGAATTGTGTCTGTCTGCCTTCGTGGACAAATCTTCCGCCTTCATAAATGAATTTAACTAAAAGACAGTAGCAATTAAATTTCTCGCTCGATTCCACGACGAAAATAAGTTTCAATGGTTATTTTCTGGAAAATTTTCCACGTCACCAAAACTTAATGCATATGCAGAAAAACGACCTTTGACCACTTCACTAGCAGCCGTAAATCAGGTATCTACGGTTCAATACCAGATTTTTTAAGCTTTTCTACAAATTACATTTTTATTGTATTTTTAGCATATTTATTTTTTAGACTACGTTTTTACATTTATACACAATATGTGCACCCACAAAGTCAATACAGCCCATCATAAAGCCAGCATACAAGCACTAGTGTATGTTATTTTGTACCATTTGAAAAAAAAAATAATAATGTCGCCCCTACGGGCTACTTCTCCTCTATAGAGTTATGCATGCACGGGAAGTATTGCCCCTGCACGATAATTTGCCCTGTATAAATATACGCATATAGGGGAAATATCGCGTAGGAGCGATATTTCTCATGCATGAATAACTGTATACAGGAGAAGCAATCTGTAGGGGTGACATTAATTTTTTTTTCCCTAGGGAAAGTTGGGTGATCCCTCTAAAAAAATGAGAGAAACACAATAATGATGTGGAATTGTAGCAGCCAACCCCAAGCTAAAAGCTCTCTCATACAAAGCAAAGTCGGCATTACACAGCATGTGATGTGCCTAGTAATGAACGGCAAAACATCACACCATACGTCGTGTGGCTGGTAGTCAGCGACGAAACAACATCACACCGTACGTGATATGCCTGATAGTGAAAGGGTTAATGGCCATCGTTAAACAACGGTAACTTCCAAAGACTTGCCATACATTAATGGAATCGAACACGTTCCATAGGATTAATATTAGAGATAACCTTTAAACAGTAAATTGCGAACAATAACCACATGTACGCATCACGAAAGAAATTCTTTGCGATCATCTTTGCACTCAAGTGTGCTTTTCAAATTTATTTACACTCCCAGAATGTCAATAACGAAAAGCATAATGCGGGCACAGACATTTGGAAGCTTCTGAGATCTTCGATACCGTGTAGAAAGTGATAGAAAATATAAAGGAAAGGGGAGGGAAAGTAGAATTAAATCATGCCGAAAGAATGTATGAAATGTCTATAAAAAGACAGGTATCGAAACATATTCCAGTGTTCTTGCAAACTTTCTAGAAATTAAAACTTCGTTTTAAACCATAATTGTAATAGGTTATACATAAAAAAGCAATATATATATATATCATTTCTTTAGAAGAAGATATTAACAAGAATAAAAAAAGTCATCGCATTTTCTTTCGCGCAGAATAGCTTTTGTCGTCCTTGCGTTTAAAATTACAGTTGCCAACCAATCGACCAAAACAAATTACTGATTTTTTTTAAATATGAATTAAGATCAATGGATATTGGTGAGGTTAAAACACCCATTTTTGTCTTGTCCATTTATTTAACTTTATTATTATTCAACCTCTAAATAACAGCCACCTGAGAAAGACGGTCGCTTTTGCTGAGCCCTCGGGTAACCGTTATGTAGAGATGTCATTGTGTTTTGTTTTCGTTATATAGCTATAAAATTAGACATAGTGGTGTAGAGCTAAAATATTTATCTATTCTCCGGAAAACCCCATTTTAATCCTGTTGAAATTTAATGTAGAGTATATATGTGTTTTGATCATCAATCTTTATTAAACCACTGAAGGATGAAATTCCCTCTTGTCATCATGCATATGTGCAGGGTAAAGCCATGGTATCCAAAATCTTACATTTATGGTCAAGGTTTTCTACAATTTCAAAATATTAAACTGAAATGTTTTTCGTAAGTCATTTTAAGAAAAGGGCCTAATACTACTTTTAACTGAAATGGTATCAACATTTGTATACAGTATAAAAAAAATATACATTGAAAAATGCGTGTCGTTAAGGAAGGACAGAAAAAATATGAAATGATGTCCTTCCGTAACGGGGTTTCCAATGTTTTTTCAAATTCGGTGTTGTTAATTAAATAATATACACATTATTTTGCATAAACATGTAAGATTATAATGATATAGTTTATTAACTTTAATATGATATCCAAAACATCATAGTGTATTTAAATTTTAAAATTTGTCACTCATGTCCCAAAATACCATGGCTTTACCATGCAATATGGTAAAAAAAAACCCGGAAGACTTGGACGTAAGCTGTCTTCGCTAGACAGACGTACTGACAAGCGAAACTTACAATTTAACGAAGAATTCGAAACTCGGTCCTCTCATTCGAAGTAGCCCTGCGGTGGCGCAGTGTGGTAACGTGTTCGCCTAGTGCGCCGTTAACTCGGGTTCGACTCTCAACAATGCAAAGAACGCTTACTCCGATATCTCATAAAAATCGCACTGCCCATTGTAGTCCAGGGGTTTGATTCCCTATGCCTTAAGAGGTTCCGAATCCTTGGAAAATTGTAAGTGCAAAGGTTCGAATTCCTCGAAACATTGTAGGTCCCGACGCAGCATGACCATTGTAGTCCTTGAGCCGTAAAACCATGTACGAACAAAGAAACGCAAAAGTAGTGCGCTTTATGGCGGGACTCATTATGTCACTCACCCAGAAAGTGAAATTCGTCCAGGCTGCTTAAAACTCAATGCACAGGAAGTGTTTTTTTTCTCAAAACCAGGCTTTGTCTTCAAAAAACTTACCTCCTTTAAAATAATTTCAAATCGGGCACTAAAATTTTCTTAAGAGCAACATTTTTTTGAAACTGATTGGGACACCTGATAAAAAAAAGTACACGATTTCAAATTTACAGCAACGAACTCCTCAAAGCAATTCTCTTTCCAATAGAAAATAATTTTTAGTAAAAAGTTTCATATTTCTTTTTATACTCTTATATTTATTGTCTATTACGTCTGAGAATTTCAGTTTCTTTCCTTAGATACGTTTTTATACCGTGTGGGATTTTTCATTTTATTTCAAATTTTATTATTTATTGGGATTTTCCAAGGTTTTGTTTGGTTCGCTTTTCAGAAAATCTTTCCTTTTCTCATTCTTACCGTTCAGGTCTCACGATCTTATTAAAAATGGAATTGTGATAGGATCATTTTGTAAAGATTGTTTTTAATAAGTTGGATAAGAATAAAAAAATAGTTTATTTTCTATTGTTCTGCATATATCTGAACATTCGTACACATATAGTAAAATAATTCATAGAAATTATGAGCACTTTTTTTTTTTATTTATGAGTCTTACGACGCAAGGAGGGCAAAGGTCATTCTACGCCGTAACCTAACCCCTTCAAAGACCCGTAACCTCTTAAGGCCTACGTAACGAACCCCAGGACTACAGTGAGTTGATAAACCCCTCTTGTATTTTTTCACCTTTGGAGGTCAAGCTCGGGGAAACGTCACTCTAGGCGATGGCATTGCCATTGCACCACCACAAAGGTCCATCAAGCGAATGATAGAAACTTGACAAGAAATTAAACAGAAGGGGGTAACTGAAAAATTAAGATAAAAATCACTTTAATATTTCTCATTTAAGTAACACATCTTAATTTTTAATTTGTTTGACAAATATAAGGTATTTCCTTTTTTTTTAACAAATGCTTTTTTCTTTGATTTTCCCTTCCAAAGTCTCACCTCTTCCAAATTCTAGAAAGGTGAAAAAAATTCTAGAAATTTTTTCATCAGGACTTAATAAATTATATCTCTGGCCTGTCAATCTTCCAATCATTTCAAGGAAAAAACGTATTTTAGATTTACAGACAGTAGCGTTGCTAGGGGGTAAGGGGCGGTCGCTCCGGGCGCCATAATTGGGGGGCAATTAGCTTTCAAAAATAATGACAAGCACAACAATTACGGCAATGACAGTCACTTCCCCGGACGACAAAATATTTTGATACGCAACTGATTACAGCACTTTGAAAAATTTAAACAACTGCTAAAAGAATAACTGTAGTGTTAAAGAAATTAATTATTTGCACTTGCATTTGAATCTTTGAAGTCGAATTTAAAATCTACAGATAATATCTTTCCCTTTAGAATTTTGTTAAATTGTGATTTGTCTAATTTCTTCCATATTTATTATTCTTAGAAATCCTTTTCCTATATTAAGAAAACAGTAATTGCTCACTTTTATGTAACAAGTTTTTTGATGAATAAATTTGGTTTGTTCTCCCATGTCAGTTGCATGTAGTGTTTTCTACAAATAATTTTTCAAATATGATTACAAATGAACGTGATTACGAAACAAACCAAAATTAGTTCTGCTCACGCAAATGTAAAATCTTTAATGACCATTAATATTCCAAGGATAGAAAGTCCCTTGTCTTCAGCTATTTTTATTACCATAATGGAAAAAATTACTTCATGCGCATTTATACCCAATAAAGTCGTTGTGGTCAGTAGGTATCACAGTAAAATTTTCGAAAAATAGCTAATAATCATAAGTTCATTTTCAGAACCATATATTAAATCTCTATACAACGTTCCCATTTTTAGCAATTAGTTTAAATAAAAATATATACGTATTGCACTTACGATGCATGGTATTTATATAGTGTACAAATAAACGATATTACAAATTTTAAAGCTATTTGGAACGTATTTTAAAGGACTAGCAAATGTTTAGTCCAAAATACTGGAAACATTCCCAATTGTTATTAGAAACATATTCTAACAGTATTATTATGTTCATTGAATAATAAAATACACTAAATTAATAAAGACCACGCCTCGTCTTGTCCCATAAAATAGTTAATATTTTTGTTTATTCTCTCAGAACTATTAATATGCAAGTTCAGTAGTAATTTCGTAATATGTGGTTGGAAACACTATTTACCTATTAACTGTAATTAATCTAAACGTTTTATAATCATGTAGTGTCATTTTGCTGCTTTGAGATATTGTGGTTTTTTTCTAAACTAGTTTCAAGAACAGTTTTCTCTTAAGCCAGTTCTTAAAAAATTAAGATTTATTTTATATCTGTAAGAAAGTACGAAAACCATTTTATATTAATTATGTTAGCAGGTTTGTCTCTAATGAATAGTTTATCATGTATTTTTTTTATGCTTTTAAAATATTGGTTTTGTTTTTTTTTCATTTTTGAGAGGAGGGTTTCATATTTATAGCAAAAATATGAGTTTTTTACGTTAAAAAATAATTGCAGTACTAGTAATAAAAATAATTTACTCGTTTATTAGATACAAAAGATAATAAAATAATACATGAAAAACAACATTCAAGAGGTCAAAACAAGGCTCTCTTCCAAGAAAATTCAGTTTCTATGAATAACATGGAAATTTGAATTTTATTATCATAAAAACTAGATTTTTCATGAAAGTTTTTAAGTTTCTTTAAATCACAGAAAAATTATTAAATGAGACACAAAAAACAACGTTTTAGAAGCGTATTTATGTCAAGATTGAGTTCGAGCTACGCGTTTCGGGCGATAAAAGTTCGCCCTTCTTCGGGAGTGAACACGTGGAATATCGTCAACAAACGAGGTTGATTCGCGGATGTAACTAGAGTTGAGTTATTAAGTGAAATGTTGACTTCCAAAAGTAGGAAGTCAAGTACTACGTGGTTTTTGTAGTGCGGCCACTCCTCCCAGAAATTACCAAATTGTGGAAAAGTTGGCTGTCTGTTGGTAGAGGTGGCAATTATGGTGGGACTATGGATTAATATCAGAAGGAGTTAGGTGGAGTACATTTCGCCAAGCTGAGCTGAAGGAAGGAGTTGAGCTGTGGTCATTCATATTCAATGACAAATTGACTGGAACAATTTACCAGATACCCTGCAAAGACTGCGAAAAAGTATACACTGGCGAGACGGGAAGAACTGTTTGTACACTTAAAAATGAACATCATCGTGCTGTGGAGAAAGGTGAGATGACTAATCTTCTGGCAGAACATGCCTGGGAGAAAGGTCATGTTCCTGATTGGAAAAGTACAAAAGTTCTTCATAAAAATGTAACTTCTCGCTATTGTAGACTTTTTCTGGCGTCCTGGGAGACTTTCCGAATACGTAGTAAGGCGATGAACATCGCAAAATCGATGCCTGAACCTTACCGCATTTTTGCTAGGAGATGGGGGAAAACCAGTTTCAGACGGGAGATTACCAGTGGGATAGCTTTGGGGAAAACCAAAGTTGGGGTATAAATACCGAACACCTACACTTCCTTGACACTTTCGCTTGATGAAGGGAACAGTAGTTCTCGAAACGTTGCGAATATTTTTGCAGACGGTAAATATCTTTTACCTTCTTCATTTGTATTTCGTATATTCCGACCAGTGTCAAATTTTACTAGTTATGGTAAGCCCCAATAATCTTATAATGTTGTTGTTAATATTCCACGTGTTCTTTCCTGAAGAAGGGTGGACTGTTATCGCCCGAAACGCGTAGATTGAACTCAATCTTGACATAAATACGCTTCTAAAACGTTGTTTTTTGTCTCTTATTTATATTGCGTATTGTTTCGTCGAATATTTTAACGTAAAATTATTAAATGGCAGTTTTGCTATACCACAATACCATTGGTAAGATATGGAAAGAAAGAAAAGTTTACTTTGCAATTCGTTTAATTAAACAATTTAGTAAAAAATCTCCCCTTCAATACACAATAAACTCGAAATAGATATAACTATATTATGTTTGGGTGTGAACTTTTTAAAGCAATCGTAAATACGAGCTAAATTAAAGGGACTTGTGGGTTTCAAAATATGACAAACAATCAATATATGCAACTTTCGAAAGTGCAAATTGTGAAATAAATATCAAAGATACCAACTTCATTTTCAACATGAAACCGTTTCGAAGATTTACGGAACAAAACATTTAAGGCAATATTGCATGCACTGCAGTAAATTGAATTTGCATACACTGCATGAAGTTGCATCAAGTTGTTTTCTTCCTTGTTAGAAAATAAAACATGCGTATGTGTGTAATCCTGACGTAAATGTTAGTTATAAATTATAAAAATACTGCTACAAATGAAAAAGTTCTGGTCTGTAGCTGATACCAACCTCATTTAAATTGTTTGTTTACCTTTCCCTACTATTAGGATTTTTGGAATATCTCGCGTTCTATTTCACGGAAACTAGTAATTTTCATTTCAAAATGTCCGGGAATAGCTAAGCTTTCCGATGAAATAATAAAAAAATCAGTTTGTGAAAAATTTGAAACCCCTAAGTCCCCTTCACGGTGAACATTTTAAGAGGTTGTTAGCAAAAAAGTTTCGTAATTTAACATCAATTTTTTTATTCTTTATTCTTGAAGCCCATGTGCTTAAGCTAAGATTTCTAAGCAACTCTTAATAATATTATTTAAGAAGGATGGTCTTATTTTATAGATGTGTGCATGAGAGGGAGAGGGAAATAGGAGGGAAGAAAACACCTCTATTTTTCTCTCTCCGTATATACTTCAAAGAACATGTTGAGGATCATTAGAAAATATGTTCAGTGCCCTATATAGCATAGAAAGGTAAAAAAAATGATAATTTACTGTCATCAACATTCAGAGCACGAGGAAAACCAATTTTTTTTTTTTGTGTAATTAAGGTTCTTGAAAAGCGTTCAAGGTGAAACGAAAGTTATTTGGATGATTTCGTTTAGACTAAAACCTTCGTATTTCTAATAAAAGAAAGAGGCTTAATGCTCTAGTTTTTAGAGGTAATCGGTTTAGGAACTTACAAAGTACTTATACCTGTTTGTTTAAATTTAGTAAATACTGAAAATCTTGCTTCAATTTACCTATGTTGGAGAAAAGAGCTATTGTTTAAAAATTCTTTAATGGGATTATTTATAAAGTATGCAATCTATGAAATACAACAACGTTTAAAACAATAGGGTGCAAAAATTGCAAATGTATAGGTTTCTACTCGCTTGTAATAACATGTGCTTCCTTGAATATATCACAATATGATTGAATGTGCGTGTATACGTGCGTGTGTGTGTGCGTCTCGTTAGGATATATTGGCCCTGTTTTTCTTTATGAACTAGTTATGTCATCGAATATTTTTCAACATATGTATGGCAGCAGTCTGTAGTGCTCTATACATAGCTACTCATAACATCAATTTATGAATTCTTATATAAAATATTTTTGACACATATTTTCTGTAATTACCATTTCCATATATAAATATCATTTCTATATTAATAACCTTTTCAATATACCTATATACTATTTCATATCATCGCAGACATCAGACATTGAGTCAGAAAACACATTAATTGTGAACAACCCAAAGAAGCATAGAGAAGTCCATGCTTGCAATGACCATGGGAGATCGAACACAAAGTACTTGTGAGTGAAAAAGCAAACGAGAGCAAAGAACATTATTGTTAAAGTAAAAAATCTGAAATATAACAATGGACTATGATTATCACAAAAAGTACTGACCAATGATGCACAACTGAATTCAATTGACTTCCTATTATAACAGTGACCATGGAAACGTGTCCAGACCGGATGGGCGAGTGGAAGAAGAAGAAAACACATTGGAATCATGTGAATACGAATTGCTCAAAACAGATAGTGTAGGGGACAGTGACGGATTTACCGATAGGTTAAGTAAGCTAAAGCCTACGGGGGCAAGTGTTTGCCGCTAAGAAATTTGCAAAGGCGGGCTTGAATATTTTGGTGGCCCATTGAATTATTAATTCTGAATTGCTACATTCAGAGGCGTAGCTTGTCATTGGCTAAGAGAAAGCTGCCATGGGGGACCTGTGATGAGAAAAGCTAGAGAATAATCTTGAAAAAGGCATGAAATTCGCGAATACTTGCGAAAAGAAAAATTTGAAATAACCGGCAGAGGCGTCAAATTAAAAATTTTCCAAAGCTATCAAAATTTCTTTTGTGCCTCTAGTTACGTTTGGTAAGATTAGGTAGCCAAATATGTCAGCTTATAGGGGACAAAATTGTAAATCCGCTTCTGATTCAGGACACTTGGAAAAACCATCCAAAAGCAGATAGATAATGGTTGAATGTGGTATTATTATCTATAGGTCTGTCTGTGAGCATGTATGTACGTATGCATGCATGCATATGAGGCACATACAAAAGTAGTAACAAAACAGTAACATCTAGTAGCAGATTGATAAAGGCAAAAGTAAGCAGAGTAGGGTAAATGTAAGTAGAGGTAAAGGTAAAAGTAAGCAGAGTAGGGTAAATGTATGTAAAAGTAAAGATAACAGGTGAACAAAAGTAGTATGACCCAGTAGTAGACTGATAAAGTTTGAATGAGATGTTATTATCCGCATGTATGGATGGATGGATGGAAGCACGTAGAAAAATAGTAATAAATCTAACTGTACCTTTTTCTCATTTTTACTATAGAACGCTCTATTCTTATTTTCACCAAAAAAATACTTTTAGCATTCCATACCTTTTATCTTAAATGTTGAATTTAAAGTGTAAGGTTGTAAATATGTATCGTTTTCTTAAACATTAGAATCACAAATTAGACTTTTATGTTCTCGGGCTCTTTTCAATAAGAAGGGTTTTTGAAAGAGGCTGTTTTGCTCTAGGCAGTCAACTCCGAGAAAGAACCTGAATTTTCTGCCAACTTCTGATATCCCGTGAGAAAAATGCTTACGACGATAAATATCAAACAAAAATAAAAATAAACGCTCCTTGGCATTTCAGATAATTCCTTTTCAAAATAAAAACAACCTTTAAAGACGCGAAATGTTTTCAAAAGTATAAAAAAGTAATACTTCTTAGCAACGTTTAACTACATGAAAAACAACTGTTATATTGTATTGTTCAAATGCAGTTATTTTTAAACAAGCATGTATTTTTTCAGTCTAATTAATTTTAATGTTATAACTTGTATATATTAGATGTAATTTGCTATGTACTTGTATGTCCAGTGGCATAAGACACTGAGACATTTCATCCTCCCCCGTACATCTATGGGTTTCTAAAAATCGTAAAACATATTGAACATCTATAATTTATCAAAATACGGAAATTTCGTTCAAATTTGGCGCGTTCATTTTCAGGGCTTCTACAGTATGTAATACCTGTAGAGGTACCCACACTATTTTAATAATAATACTGTGAAACAAATACGTTTTCTCTGCCTAATATGCTTATTTATATTTTATTTCATATTAATGTTTTCTGTTTTGTTTTTGAACAGATTAATAATTATTTTATTATGTGAACTTAAATTTAACTTTCGAATTTTTACATTTCCCCTCTCCCTACTCGTAACGTTTAAAAAATATATTTTCCTGGTCCCTCTTTTCGGGTGGTTTGAAATCATGAATGAAATTTCCTTCTTAAAAATCTAAAGGAACAAATTTTTCCAGTAAATCATTTGCAATGTTGTTTCTGCGACGACTAAGAGGTCTTATTAACGCTCAGTGCTTGCCAAAAATGATCGAATTTTTTCCAATTACGAAAGCGGAACAGAAAGAGCTCGTATAAGGACTTCTCCTGTGACGTCACAGCATCCGAGCGCGCCCTGTCGGCCACTTCGAAGTGCACGAGTTCCAAGCCGTAGTAGCATCAGCAGAAAGCAGCTGGCTCGGCCTTTAACGGAACTTTCGATAAAGGGGGTCTGCAACGTCCAGTTCGTCCAGAACGTCTAGTTCCAAAGTTTTCTTACACGCAAACCCCCCGCGACCAGCTAACAAAAATATCGAAGGATACAGGAAACCAAACGGAACAAAAATTCCCTCCAAAACTATTTTCTAAAACATATTTTTGTTTAAAGGTTATGTACACCGAGTGACAAAATTCGAGTCAAAATTTCGCGTCTACGTTTCGCCGAAAAATGGGGGGTCACCCCCGTTCTTCGGCCACGGACCTCCGTGGTCGAAAAACTGGGCGCTCCGCGCCTTCCAACCTCGGCGCTTCGTCCCTCATCTAGGAGATCTTCATCCATTGGCATACAATGCCAAAAAGACTGTACGGGTGGTCTCCCCCAACCTACGGCTGGTAATGGCAGCCTTTTAGTATTACCTACATCAGATGGCGGTTCTCACCACATATTGTCTTTTCTTCCGGACTCTTGCAGGTCTCTGCCGAAGCTGGGCAGCGAAGATGCTGGCGGACCAGAAGGCATCGGCAACCAGGCCAGTGGACCAGGATCTGGTGGAACGCCCCAACAACCATGCACCAACTTGGTCGGCTCGCCGTCCAATTTCGAACCTATTCCTCACGACCACGACTTCTGTGAGAGAGTGGTAATCAACGTGAGCGGTTTGCGATTCGAAACCCAACTACGAACTCTCAACATGTTTCCAGATAGTCTACTAGGTGATCCAACTCGCAGGATACGATACTTTGACCCACTTAGGAACGAATATTTTTTTGATCGGAATCGGCCTAGCTTTGATGCAATTCTCTACTATTATCAAAGCGGAGGAAGGCTACGTCGCCCCGTAAATGTGCCACTGGACGTTTTCGCCGAAGAAATTAAGTTCTACGAATTGGGTGAAGTAGCCTTCAATAAATTTCGGGAGGACGAAGGATTCATTAAAGAAGAGGAGAAGCCCTTACCAGACAAAGAGATACAGCGGAAACTCTGGCTGTTGTTCGAATACCCAGAAAGTTCTCAATCTGCCCGAGTGATTGCCATCATCTCGGTGGTAGTCATATTAATGTCAATTTTCATTTTCTGCTTAGAAACCTTGCCTGAATTCAAACACTACAAACTTTTCAATACAACTAATAACATGACCCGCGTTGTAGAGGATGAAGTGCCCAAGACCACAGATGCTTTCTTCATCATTGAAACAGCATGCATCGTATGGTTTACGTTTGAACTGCTAGTAAGATTCCTCGCCTGTCCGAACAAGCTGGCCTTCTTCAAGGACGTGATGAACAGTATCGACTTGGTGGCTATCATTCCGTACTTCATCACCTTAGCCACTGTGATAGCCGAGGCCAAAGCTCAAGGCATGGCTAATCTTACGCCAGCCAGCGAAAGGGCCAGTAACAACCAAGCCATGTCGCTGGCTATACTGAGAGTCATTAGACTGGTCAGGGTATTCAGAATTTTCAAGCTATCCAGGCACTCCAAAGGTTTGCAGATATTGGGTCGGACACTAAAAGCCAGCATGCGAGAGTTAGGGTTGCTCATCTTTTTCTTGTTTATCGGTGTGATATTATTTTCAAGTGCAGTGTACTATGCAGAGGCCGATTCCGAGCGTTCATATTTCAAGAGTATACCGGACGCCTTCTGGTGGGCAGTGGTGACGATGACTACTGTAGGTTACGGGGATATGCGACCAATAGGTGTGTGGGGTAAGATCGTGGGTTCCTTGTGTGCCATTGCTGGTGTGTTGACCATCGCTTTGCCCGTGCCAGTTATTGTATCAAACTTCAACTACTTCTACCATCGAGAAACAGATCAAGAGGAGATGCAGTCGCAAAATTTCAACCATGTCACTAGCTGTCCTTACCTACCAGGAACGGTGGGCACTAAGTTAAAGCGGGATTCCATTAGTGAATCCACCTCAGACATCATGGAAGCAGAGGACGGAGGAAATCTCAATAACTCTTCCTCCGATCAACCGCAACAACCTCCACCTCCACTAACGGCTCCAAGTCCCTCCTCGACACCTGGAACTAAAAAACGATCGAATCCTGGACACAACAATAACAACCACGCGTCGTCCGTCTCCATAGCTGTTGAGACAGATGTGTAGAAGCTATTACGCCTTTCGTTTTCCAATCTAGTGCATTGGGATTATCTCTTCCGCTGTAATTATTCGCCAAGAAACGTATCCTTTTGCATTCGTTTTACATTCATTATATATGTGTGATGTTGTTTCTCATTATGACGCTTCAAATTGCGGCTGCGATGGGATTCAAGGTAGGTAACATTTTTTCCATTATTATTATTATTCCATATGAATATGTACCACATTGCTCTTAAATCCTAATTAGTGTGGTCCAATTATATTGAATAATATGCATATAACACAGGGGCGGATTTAGAGGTCATTCAAGGGTGGCGATTAATGACTTGATTTTTGAAAATGATACCTCATTGGACCTTTACCTTGCATCTTTTCAATGTTAAATTTTCATTCAAGGGTGATGACCGTCCCCCGCCCCCTAAATCCGTGCCTGATATAACACCATAAGAATACTATAGTAATATATTCATGCGAGTATAAAAATATGTATTGGATAGTATATTCGGAGTTTACGTGATTGTCATTGAGTTCTATTATAATATTGATAATTTATTAATTGGAAAAGTCGTTAACGTATTTAACTTTTTTTCCATTACATGTGTAAAATAAATTAAATTGATGAACTTTACAGTTTTAATTACATGTAAAGGAGACTGAGCCTGAAAACTTACAACAATTATTATATTATGTTAGTATATTGTCATAATTAATATTTATTATAATTAATTGTCATAATATTATGTTAGTATATTGTCAGCATTATAATGATAATGAAGGTGAATGTGGTTTCTTATAATGGTTATTCTATTACATAAATTCTCAAAATAATCATGCTTTAATGTATATTAATTGAGTGAAATACCTTCTCAGTTAAACGCCATGACGAATGATAGCATGTTTGAACAAGATTATAAAAAGAATATTTAATAAAAAAATATATATTTACGTAAAGTAATTTATTATATACGAAATAAATATGAACATGTTTAATGATTTTGATGGTATTAAATTCAGTTTTTTCATCTGCTTTCCTTTTCTGACTTTTTCCCAATTCTCATTTCATCAGATTTCTTCGCATTTTCACATGTTATTTTGCAGCTGAATTTATAAAACATCATTATATTTATACCATGTGAATAGTTCTTTTTTTAATAATATTTATGTCGTTTAACTTTGCGCTGTATAGCTTTCTTCCCCTGCATCTAATACGAGGATTTCTTATCAACGGAATATCCTCATCAACAAATTCCAATTGATTAAAAATTCCTCTTTTCGGTTAATACTACTCTTATGTGTTATAGTTTGTGCGTAAATTTTAAAAGCATGACATATCTTTGAATGCTTGCTTAAGATTAGATTTTACTAGTGCATTTGATTTTAACATTTTAATATAAGAGCATGTGTATCTTTTCCATCCATTTGTTAAAAAAGAGGCTTTGAATACACAATTTTCAGTACAGTATGGCATTTAGCGTCCTGGTACGCTTTCAAGAAAGCGTTATTTACTAACCAAATAGATACTCTGCTAGAGACAGTAGATCTCCTCTTTAATAAAACACCGTCTGTTTTTCGTTCTTTTATATTTCCTTTACAAGATGTTCTTTATGGCTACTTTCAAATATCATGAACTGAGTTAATATGACTCAAATTGTTTCTTTATTCAATTCCGTGTAATCTGTTAAATCATTCGATTACTGTTTAAGTTATTTGCAAATTTTTAGTTTTCTCTTTCTTTGAATGCATAAAGTTTCTCAGCATATTCCTTTCTTATTCCTAGTTGAAAATCCACTTTTTTTTTACTTTGTAGTACTTTGCCTGAAGGAGTAAGTTCAAATCCACAGAAATTTAAACGTTTGTGTATCCGATATTTTTAGATTAAACAGCAGGTTGCGAGTCGCTAAGCAATCTCGAGGCATAAAGAAAAGAAGCAAATTTCATGGAGTAATAATCCGAGAACAATTATGCTGGAAACTTTATTTGAAATTGAAAAAAAATTCGAAATCTAATGGAATTTTATAAAAACTTAACTCATCGTTACAACTGAAAATAAAAATAAATCGCTATTATGCATTAATTTACAGCTTTATAAATTACGATAATATCGTTTAGGGAAATTTGTCAATAACTAACTTAAAAAAATAACAAACTTCTTAATATAATCTTTCAAAAATTATCTCTAGAACAGGAAAATCAAAAGTTGAAATAACATTTGAAAACAAAGTATTAAATGTAAATAACGTTCATAACTTGGAAGTTTCTACATATATTTATAGAAGACTTAACGAGAATAAACACTTAAATATCTTAATCAATGAAAACAATCACAATCATAACACAAGAAATACAAATAAATTTAAAAAATTAAAAATAAAAACAAATATAGGGAAAAATAACATTATTATAGCATAGATTTATGAAATAATATTCCAACTTTAATTAAACAAATTCAAAAACAAATTAAAGGAATATCTTCTGGAAACTTAAAGAAATTAAATGCGCCTAGTTTGCAAGTGTTTTAAATATTTATATTTTCTTGTATCCTTCGTATGTCATGTTTTTAATTTGTCATACGTAAATAAATTCTGATTTGATTCGATTTGAATTCTCAAATTATATTAATTGATACTATTGACACTGGCCTACGCGGAATGATTGAGATGTGGTCACAACCCTTAATTACGACGCAATTTTTCATGTATACGTACGAAGTTATAGCTTTTTTAACATCCTTATAAGTTTATACGCCCCTTCGCATAATTTTACGTTAATGGCAATGGAATATATTAATTTTCTATTAAATTTTGTTCCAAACATTGAAACTGTTATTTGTTGCAGTTATGAGTACATGATAAATCCGTCAAAATTTCGGTAAATCTATTATAGTTAATCTATATTCTAGCTAATGGTTTGAATAGTACTCATATAACTGAGAGAATTGTTTATATTATTGATATTAATAACTATTATTAGTATTTCATTAAATTTACGTTCAAAACTAGAATTTACACGAAACATATTTTCCTGAATTATATATCAAGCATTAATTTGGTGTAAAATCTGACATTAATAAATAAACAATTAATATAATACTATTTAAACCTATATTTTAAACTATCGCGTTTGAGAAAATTAGTTTTATAACTTTATAGCTTGTAGAACTTAAGATTAATATAGAATATAAAAGCCATCAAAAATGTATTTCAGTACATTTGCACGAATATAATTGTGTAATACATTACACGTATGAACATGTGTATGTACATAAACGTGCACATATGTACACTGAAGTGCCAGAAAAACTGGTACACCTACGTAATATTGTGTAGCCCCCAACCCCACGCATGCACACAGAAGTGCCACAACACGACGTGGCATGGACTCGACTAATGTCTGAAGGTATCCTGGAGACAATTCACACCAGGAATCCTGCAGGGCAGTCCACAAATCCATAGGAGTGCGAGGTGTTGGAGATCTCTTCTGAACAGCACGTTGCAAGGCATCCCAGATATGCTCGATAATGTTCATGTCTGGCGATTTAGGTGGCCAATGGAAGTGTCTAAAGTCAGAAGAGTGTTCCTGGAGCCACTCGGTAGCAACTCTCGATGTGTGGGGTGTCGCATTATCATGCTGAAATTGTCCAAGTCCGTCGGAATGCACAATGGACATGAATGGGTGTAGGTGATCGGACATGATGCTTACGTACCTGTCACCTGTCAGAGTTGTCTCTAGACGTATCAGGGGTCCCATATCACGCCAACTGCACACGCCCCATACCATCACAGAAGCTCCACCAGCTTGAACAGTCCCCTGTTGACATGTAGGGTCCATGGATTCATGAGGTTGTCTCCATACCCGTACACGTCCATCCGCCTGATGCAATTGGAAACGAGACTCGTCAGACCAGGCAACGTGTTTCCAGTCATCAACAGTCCAATGGCGGTGTTGGCATGCCCAGACGAGGCGTAAAGCTTTGTGCCGTGCAGTCAACAATGGTACACGAGTGGACCTTCGGCTCCGAAAGCCCATATCAATGATGGTTCGTTGAACAGTTCGCACGCTGACACTTGTTGATGCCCCAGCATTGAAATCCGCGGCAATTTGAGGAAGTGTTGCACGTCTATCTCGTTTAACGATTCTCGTCAGTCGTCGAAGGTCCTGTTCTTTCAAGGTCTTTTTCCGGCCGCACCGCCCTCGGAGATTTGATGTTTTACCGGATTCCTGATATTCACGGTATACCCGTGAAATGGTCGTACGCGAAAATCCAAATTTTGTCGCTATCTCGGAGATGCTATGTCCCATCTCTCTTGTGCCGACTATAACGCCACGTTCAAAATCACTTAAATCTTGATAACCTGCCATTGTAGCGGCAAGAACCGATCTAACAGCTTTGCCAGACATCTCTTGTCTTATATAGGCGCTGCCGACCGCATCGCGTTACGCTGATTGGTTGCAAAGCTCCGTTATTTGCATACGCACGCCTGTACCAGTTTTTCTGGCACTTCAGTGTATATGAACATGCACGTATACATATGTATATGCAATGCAATATGGTTTATTTTTTAGATATATTAAAATGTTACAATTCTTAACAAATACCAAACTAGACTTAAACCAATAAAAATATACCTGAGAGATAACTGAAAAACGGCTAGCAAATTCCAGCTTGACGAGCCCCAGTCACCCCTAAAAATTAGTGTTACACAAAATTTATAATCAATTAAGAATAAACGAAAAAAGAACTGACTTCACGACAACAGGAGTTGAGTAAACTTGATCTTAAACAGATGCTCTTCTTGAATGTTTTGCAAGTTCATCCGGAAGGAAATTCCACATTCTTGGAGCCACTAATTCGATGATTAAATAAACAATGTGGAGTAGCCTCTAGCGGAAGGTATGGTCCAACTTCTCGAGATGGATGGCGTACAAAACAGGCGTAAAGATGAGTAATGTTTGTATGTCTAATATGAATGTGTACGTACAGATATGATATAAACATGCACGTACCGTACACATATGTATATGAACACGTACGCACACATAAGTATTTGAACATGAACATATACATATGTATATGATACATATGTAATGGCAGCCTCAGTGATCTAATGAAAACGCTTAGTAAGTACATTTAAGCTTAGTTGTCTCCGTTTTATTTCAAATAATCTTAGTTGGGTATCCGCGGAAATTCAGGGATGTAGTTACTGTATGTAGAAAGTGAACAAAGTCTCGGGTCCTAATGAATTGGTGGCTCCTCATTTGATTTTTGGACCCTTATTTTATTAGAAACAGGGGGCCTGAAATGTTCTCCTGCCTAGGTGTCCAAAAATTAACTACGCCGCTGCGTAGAGTGATTTGAAGACACTTTAAGCCACCAGTCCTTTCACTGTAACCTATTATGGGCGTAAAATATACAAATATAAAATATCTTTTAAGCATTTCACGCCATAATTCTGCTATCTTATAAAACTGTCACGATTTTGATTATTCGTTACCATTTACTTCGAGTTTGAGATGTTAATACGTTTCTGAATGTACAGTTTTACGATGAAACTCAATAATTACCTATATCTTTTCTTGGGTAATAAATACTCTCAATAGTTTGGTTTCGCGTGAATGTACCGAGCAAGAAAGTAATTAAAAGAAAATGACGAGATATTTAGCAACGACGAAAATGCGTCCTATTATCTTCAAAGAGTAATCGACATCAACAACTTTCATTACCAGAAAATAGCTTGGTCTAAACGTGTCTCCTTCTACTCCCGTTTTTCTATCCTCCTATCTTCATCCCACTCTTTGCCCATTTTCCTCTTTCTATTCTCATAAGCCAACTTTTTCTTTTTCTAAATCATTGTTTTCGTAATGTGTATTTACTGAATACAGCCTACCAGACTCCTTCGTTGATTGTTTTCTTTTGTTTCACCCTTTCGCATCCGCTTTGTTGTCTTACGCAAAGGCTTTTTTTTTCTTAAGTTCCCTTAAATGCTCTTTGCAAAACAACTTTCACCTGAGTGACGTTAAATTTGTTTTAAATCTTAGAGTTTCTTCTTCTTCAGCATTTTATCTACGATATACGTCTTTTTGAATCTCGGTTCACTTCTCTGTAGCTTGATGTTGTCTTTTTGCCTGTCTTGCACAAGTTTGCCCTTCTTTCCACCTTATGAAACTTGGTATTCCCATTAGCACTTAGTATTTTTAAAGCTTAGCAGTGAATTTGCATTAAATTGGAATTCTGAAAACTTGCATTTACTTTGCATTAACTTAGCACATTTAAAATATGCTACATTAATGACCAATGTAAAAACTGTTCCTTAATCAGTTTTCAATCACATTTCGGACACTGGTGAGTACATTAGGAAAGCGATGATGAATAGCAAATTTACTTAATAAAAATGTAGTAATTTCACTAGATAATGGGTCTTGGAATTTCAATTTATTTATGCATGGCAAACAAATTCTAAAATGATGAAATTAATGGGACAAGATTTAAGTGATTCCAGTTTTTGTAATGCTTCAAAATTTGTAAGGAAAATTCTAAGATCTTATTAAAACTTTGCGTTTATATTCGTTTTGACAAAAGTTTTCCACCATATAACCAATATAAATACTAACAGGATGTTAAATCAAATATAAAAATCAAGAAATAGAAAGATGTGTAAATAATATGCGTATATTGCGTCTAAATGACGTATATTGTGTCTAAATAACGTATATGTGTTTGTAAATTAAGGCTTAATTTATGTTTTAATAATAGTACAGTGGTAGATTCACGGTGGAGGGGGTAGGAAATTCTCACCAAATCTATAAAAATGCGGTGAAAATCGGTTATAACGAACTCTGATTATAACGACTAACCGCATATAGCGATTAATTTTTACAAAATGTTTAATTTCATAATTTATTTATTTTTAATTGCTCGTTAAATACGGGATCCAAAAACGGCTTGTTCGATAAATGCAATTAAATTGTTTTGAGCTTGATCATTATGCTAAACAAAATCCATATTTTCCTCGCTATATCTGAAAACCCGCTAAATGCTGGCTCGGTACAAAGATGTCTTCTTCTGCATTTTACATCCCCCCCCCCCAAAAAAAAGAAACCCTCTCTAAGTCAGCCACCTCTGGAATAGTATGACCATTTAGAAATTCTCTACTACATTGATAAACCTACAATATAAAAAAAAGCAATCCTGGCATGAAACGGAATTCAATAAACATTGCATTTAATGCTAACAACACATGTCAATAATTTTCTTTTCCATATTAGTTCTAGTCGTATTCGTAAATTATAATTTTCATATTAACCTACTGAGCAAATGAAGATATGTTTATTAAATTAAGTTTACTCTCTCAAGATATTTCCAAGTTGTTTTTATCAGTGTTGCTTTTTAACCTAGCTATTCAACAGCTAATATTTAATGCTAATTAACTTTAGCATTTTCCATTTATTAGAAACGTCAAAATTTAATTTTTTTTGACTAAAATTCTGCTAAGTATTAATGAACCAAATCAATTTCTCTTTCCTCGTATCTTCATTGAATAACAACGGGTTAATGTTATACTATAGAAATAACCTGCTTTGCATTGGGTATATATATAATATAGTAGTTCAAATCAAATCGAATTCTTTATTCAGACGAATCATATACAATAAGGTATACAATAAATATTTCATACTTAAATTGACTCGTCTGGGTAGCGATAGGTAAAGACCATTATGTCTGACAAAGCCCATACTGCCAATGGTAAATGTTTTAATTATTTTTAAAATAAATACTTCTAAATAATAAAGAAAAAATAATGATAGATAATGAAGAGAAATGATAAAGAGAATGGATGTTAATTTAACAAGTGATCAGTCAGTTAGTACATATATAACAAATAAAATTACTTTACATCGATCTTTGCGTCCATTTTTCACAAGCTTAAAGAAGCGTAACAAATTTATCCAAAAGAACTAACTATTTTTGATATTCACTCAACAATTTGTGAGATGCCAGCAAATCAAAATTTACGCTCGTCATTGTGGTTATTCGTGAAAATTTAGACAACCGCGTTTATTAGCTTAGGCTAGAGCTTTTTGTTTTAAGAGAAAAAGAGACGCCGTCCCAATCCTGGATTCGAACTAGGGTCTCTCCGTTGAGCCCGAAGTGTCTTGATCGCTAGACAAACGAGGATTGGAAAAACGCTCTCCTTTACCGTATGTAAGGATGTAAGATATTATTACCCTTCTCAGGGATACCACAATTGCCACGTAGTGATAAACACTGAAAAGCCTCCGGGGTCAGTTTTTTGTGCTTTGTCGTGGGGAATAATTATACGTGAAAATTCCAATACTCACGTTTATTAGCTCAAGCTAGATCTTTTCGTTTTAAGAGAAAAAAGAGACGCCTCCTCATTCTGCATTCGAACCTGGGTCCCTTCTCTCCTTTTTATCACCCATATTTAAATAAGCACCTAACGTTTGGGAAGTACACGTTCAATATTATTTAAACCATTTTATAGCCTTTAATCTACTTGATTTAATCCAGATTCGATTTCTGTCAAAGGCGCCAAATGGTCAAACAAAAAAAAACAAAAAATAAACCGCTCACTAACTAATCACTGTAGTCTTGGAAACTAGTTCCGTAGGACAAAAAAAAGAGTTCAGCTTTCCCGAAAAAATGTAGGTTCACCATCGTGCAATGGCAGTGATAACGCATTCGTCTATCGGGCCTTCAACCCGTTCGATTCCTGTGGTATCATAAGAAACGCGCTATTTTTCTATCCACTGTAGTCATGTAGTGTATGTTATTCCCATGGCAGAAGAGCTTCAGGTTTCTCGGGAAACTGTAAATCCCGGCGCAGCATGATCTTCGCCGTGCTTGCGCCGTAAAGCATAAAGGAACAAATAATCTTAATGAATTTAATTTTTGGTTATAGAGTAGAACCTGCCTGAAGTGACCACCTTTGGGACTGGACTTCAGTGGTCCCATACAGAGGTAGTCACTAGAGATGAGTTTGGGCTCAATAATTTTCGAAGCCCGAAATCCTTTGTGGAAATTTGAACCCTAAATTTGAAACTTCAATGTAGGAAAGTCAGTCTTCGCCTTCAATTGCATTCGTCTTATAAGCCCGGGCCCACCCGGGCCATAAAACAATATGAAATATAGAACTCGAGCCCATTTCGGGCCCGGGCTCGGGCTGAGCTCGTCTCATTTCTAATGCTCACTCTACATGAAAGACTTTAGCATAGACATGACTATATGTCCCTGCCAGTTATCGCTTATAAAAAGTGGTTACTTTATTCAGGTAGTGAATTTACCATAGTGGTTACTTTATTCAGGTGGTGAAGTTACGATAGTGGTTACTTTATTCAGGTGGTGAATTTACCATAGTGGTTACTTTATTCAGGTGGTGAATTTACCATAGTTGTTACTTTATTCAGGTAGTGAATTTTCCATAGTGGTTACTTTACCAGGGTCCACTGTATGTATAGTCTCAGACTTTTTGGCTCCTCCTCAAAGGAAATATGTGATGAAATGGTTTTCACTCCCATTTTCACTCCAACGGAATTTTTTCGCATTCATCGAAACTTTTCGATGCATCATAAATATGTTTACATTTCCTCTTTTATAACACAACTCTCCTTTCTTTCTTCGTCTTTTTACACCTTCCTATTTTTTCTTGGATTTTCCCTTTATATTTGTATCACGTGCGTTTGCGCTCTCTTTCGCTTGTATCCAAAATTACTTTCCTCAGTAATATTTATACCGCCCGTGTTTATTGTGCTTGTATTCTTCCTATAATAATGCCTCTCTTTTTTCTTTTCTTATTTGTTCTGAAATATTGAAAATTCAATAAATTTGTTTTCTCTTAATCAATGACATACGGAAAGTCATTAAAAATCGAATAGAATTTTTAAAAAATAGTAATATTATTTTTAAAAGATAAAACATGACAAAAATATTATATGTTGCTTATATTTTAATATTATACTATTAAAATTTTTACCCTATATTTGTGAAACTACAAACTTGTATAATATAAGCAAAATAACAAGTCTTGTGTTAAAACAATAATAAAAACACTGCTTTGATACTTTGATAAGTATATATATGCACAAGTTCTTGCATCTAAGCTGCATGCCTATTTCAAGCTGTTCGTTTCCATTTTAATCTGATCTATCTTTCAAATTTATCTGTCTACTTTGTCTATTTCCTCGGTCAATGATATCTTGAGATTCGGTAAAAATTTACCTTTATCCAGCATTTAACAAGCCCCTGTGGCAATATATCTAGACTTTTGCCATTTTTCACTTCAAGATCTGTTTTTCTCGATTTTTGTTTGCCCTCTTATTCATGTGTTTTTCCTTTTCTCTATCACTCTTAATTATTCCAGGTACGTACCTTTGTATCCTCTTTTGAGTTGCTTTCAATTTCTACATTTTTTGTTTTATTGAACCTCATGTCTCCAATGATGTCAACAGCAGTCAAAAAATTGTTATTATTAACTTTCAAATGCAGTGATAATTCAAGGACTCGGTGAAGAGAATAACAATCATCACCATTCTTTTAGCGAAAGTGGTACTTATAAAAGATTTAACTATACAAAATCTTCTATGTTTTTTGAGTTACATATCAATTAACTCGGAAATTTGAAGCTTGAATGTCTTTGGGACATTGGCGTACATTGAATGTTCATAAGGGGAGTTACGGGTTTATAACGTTGGGTTACAAAGCTACAACTTCATATACTCATATGTATAGATACAACATTGCATCGCAATACGGGTTCTGACCCCATCAACCCCATCTGTATACACCATCAGTTTAGAACTAATCAGAACACGTAGCACTACGCAGAATAAATAATAAAAAACCTATAAAATACACACAGCTTTTATAGGTGTAGTAGAAATTTTTATTGCACAAATTTCAACGCATTTTAAATGTACTTTGCTATCTCTGGTCAGGAATACATGTAGTTCCAAGCCACACGTATTCCTAACGAGGGATGGCCGCAGTCCATTCAATACGCGTTAAAATTTGTGTAATAAAAAAATTGTGCTACGTTATAAACGTTGTATTTTTTTTCGTTATAAATTTGGGCAGTTTTTACTTACCAGGAAATGAATGCAGCAGAAATAGCATTACCTCCACTAAAATACCGTTAATTTATATTTGATAAGTTTTCGACTCACTGGTTAATTATTATTCGTTTCAAGGCAGTGTACAAGAGGGGCAGTTGAGGGTTAAATCCAATTGGAACAATAGTATTGCAAATTCCTTATGAGAAGAAAAAGCTCCCCCCCGCCACTTTCACCAAAAACTTTCCCTTTTTTAAATCTTGTGGACGGGCCCGATTCATTTAACTAAAGTGTGAATTATGAAATTTAACTTCGTTTAAAAAAATGTTTGTGTGAAATGCGTAATTACTAACAAATTTATTTGACTTAAAAATAGATTAGCAACGTAACGTTAGTATACAACAAGCATTTTTGTTAAGTATTTTATATAAACTAATTTGCAAAGCAGTTTTATATTAATATATTAAAACTTAAACAAATTAAATTGACTTATTTTTTACACAGAGTCCTTTTTTTTATTTAGGAGAAAACCACTCCTTTTAAATCCAATAATACAACAATCGTGATGGTTAAATATTTTTGCAATATTGCCTTCTATTTACATCAGTTGGATAAAGTTAACGTATAAATTTGACATTTCCTACTCAATTATTTAAACTTTACACTGTTTCAGTTACAAAGTCAACGAACCCGACTTGTATTTGAAAATTTATTCAAAGTCCAAGTTCTTAGATTTCCAGTTGAAAATTCTTGAGCTGTGCCTTCAAATTGTAGGTGATCACATGGGCGCCCATATGGGGGACAGAGGGAGGGCCGTTCCCCCCACTAGCCGTTTAAAAATTTGATTTGCCCGAACCTGCTATGCATTTACTTTCAAAAGTTTTACAGTCACATTTTAAAATAAGGTACTTTTTAGCTCATTACTAATTGTCAAGCAGTATCAATTATTTTTGTAGCGTTTTGGTATCTTGTACATTCACTAAAATTTTTGACAGTCTTGAGAAGAAAGTAATTTTTCTCAGCTACCCTCCCCTAGAAGTACACATGTAGACGCCCATGGATGATCATCTTCGTTTTCTTTCTTCTTTTTCTTTTTTTCTTTTCTTTTCAATGTCCAACATTTGCCCTTTAATCGTTTGGCGTTCAATAGTAATCATTATCCCGAAAAACGACAACTCCCATTGTTGCAGAATTCAGTAGACCGACAGAAACCTATATTTCGAACAGCCGAAGCCATTTATAAAAATACATAAACGCTCTTTGCCGTTCAAAACTCTTTAACTCTTTGAAATCTTTATATCTTTGCAGTTTAAATTCTAGATCACTAGTAAAAAAGCTTCTTTGAGATCGAGTGCAAAGTTTCAAGAATATTATCATACAGTCGAACCTCGTTAAGACGAACACCAAAGGGAACAGAAAATCTGTTCCTATTAACAGTAATTCGTCTTATCCGGAAAGGGTAGTATGTTATACAATCTGACGGAACGTCCGAAAACGGTTCGTATTAAAAGTAATTCGTCTTAAGCGTGCTCGTCTTAACGAGGTTTTACTCTACCGTACTTCTTTAGTAATTCCAGCGCCTTTGATATACTCCTGTTTCCAAACGTCAGCACTTGCCTTTGTATGCGTACTTTTTAACTGTAACAACATACAAATTTTTAAAATTTTATATTAGGATTCATCATCGATCAATACATTTTTAAAATTTTATTTTAGAGTTCATCATTATCAATCAATCAATAATTGAGTCCAAACTTCTTTTACTGTCGTTAAAACGAAATCATAACGGGAGTTCAAATTCAGATCAATTTATTCGTGACAGACAAAAAAAAAAGAGCATTACATTTCATAAAATAGAAACTCGTTCATTCAATTTGTTCATTTATTTTTTAAAAATGGATTCATTTTTGTCCAACGCCATTCAGTGCTTTTCGGCCCTTCACGTTACAGCAGCTGAATAGTGATTCGATAATTTGAAAAAAGATAATAATAATTTCCCACAGAATTATCGTTCATGATATCTTGTAGACTATACATCAAAGGAAGTGTTTCCCAATAATTAAATCACATTCACACGTGAAGCATCTAAGTGAAAAAGTCAGATTAATTCTGTGGAGATACTTTAAATTGCAGAATTTCCTTAATACTTAATTCTGGTGTGTCCTTCTGCATCTAATTCGATATAACCCTATGGTTTTCTTGGTTAGTACTTATGTAATTTTTTACAAAATTTTATAAATAATGGGCAGAATAAACGCAAATAAAATCTTTCTGTAATCTCTCTATCATGAAGAATAGTGTTAAGAAGGTTGGCTGCCAATACGTAGCGCTGTATTCCCCGTGAAATGCGGAACAAGCCCGCTAGAAAGGACTTTATGGGAACCACTGCAAAAATAGTCCTCGGAAAATAGCGCTTTTGCAGGAGTACACATAACGCCCTCGTTAGTGAATTTCATTCTATAAGTGGTAAGAAATGACGAATCGTGACATATATTAAAACTATTTAGAACATCGTTAAAACAGTACCTACATTGATTTATTAACAAAAATCAACGTGTTTCAAGAGAACAAATCATTCGCCCTTCTTCGGGAATACACGGTACTAAAATGTTAACAACCAAGACTGGTGTTTCCATTCATATAGTTGCAGATTTGCCATCACGATGGTTTTTAGAAAAAATCGATTATTTTTGGGATACCCTATTGGTCGACATACGGCCAAGTTTTCCAAGGAACTGAAACTGTGTGCGAAAACGTTGGAAAACCTGAAGAGAAGATTTTATGATAAGGCGGGAGGCGTCGGGGAAGTGGAAGCAGTTTGTGAGGTGGCTTTGAGAAGGGTTTTCCAGGCGGAGCTGAAGGAGGTTTTAAATAGTTTTCATTCATTCTATAATCTTATTATGCAATATTTTCAGCCTAATAGAAACACTATCGTAGTATTCTATCAGTGAAGTATTAAAAACATGAGCGTATTTTGTGAAGAATTTAAGAAGCATAAGGCTTATTCCTTCTCCATTGTTTGCAATATATGGTATAATGATCATCTAGCATTATATTTTCTCTCTTTCTTTCTTTTATTGTAGGACAGCTGAATACAAACTCCGCCAAAACTATCTTTATTCAGCTCTGACTATGATCCATATCTTTACAACAATGTCCCAGCGTTGTAGATTTTCTTAAGCTTGTGTGTTCTCTTCGACGGGAAAAAGTATGACAGCAATAATATGATGATGAATGGTAAACTAGCTACACTAGAACTCCAGGAATTTTTTAATCCCATCTTTAAGTTCCGAGAAATCAGGTTAATTAATTAAGACCGTAAAAGAAAGAATTGTTTTAAGATCATAATATCCTTTGTGGACCAGAAGTAAGCTTCGGAAAATATGTTTATTATATACATTTCTCCCATAGCTGAACTCTGTAATAATCATAGTTGCTTCAGTATTGCTTTATCCTCTTTAATTTTTAATTTCGCAATTTACTTCTCCTTCTAAAGTTCTAAGCGTTTTTCTTTTAATCTTTTTCTCACAATTTGGCACTTTGATATCGATTTTTACAAAATTCTTTTATTCTTCTATTTCTTTGTATTTTTTATCAAATTCTCACTCCATTGTAAGAATTTGTTTCCTCCCGAGAGATTTGCATCATCTATTTTCATTAACACTCTTCTGAATTTGTCAGTACTCACGAGGGCTTTCCTTACTAGCTTGCAAGTTAACCTCCTTAGATCTTCCTTGTTATCTTACCGATCATTTTCCAAAATTCTATATTTTCAAGCATGTCATTTCTTATATTCTTTACTTGTTGTGTCTCTACATTCTCTTATTGAATTTAGTTTTCTCAGGTTGAACGAGGAGAATGTAAGAGAATTGAAGATTTGAGATGAGAAGTTGTGCAGAAAGATATTTATTTTCAGATTGTCCACAGATTTCAATTCTGGCTACTACTATTTATTTTTAGGAAACGGTCAAGGGAGAAAATGGACTGTATTTCAAGCCAGTTACAAAACCAACAACTTTCAGTTTAACGCTAATAGATAAGAGTGAAGATGCCATTACTAAAATGAAAACATTAAATGATAATAAGATATTGTTTAATGACCATGATTCTTTTATTTTAGCTATGGTGTTTGCAATCATATCTGTCCTCATCCTCCTCCGTAAGCTTCAATTTTCCGAACTCCCCGTGTTCCAAGAATGAACTGCTCCAGGTTCTCTGAAATAATTTTCAACTTATGTGTCTGACTTATTCAGATAATATTCATTTCATAAAGCAGATTAAACTACGTTGATTAAAATTTTATTTTTTCAAACCCATTAATAATTTTCTCTATAAAACTGGGCTTTTCTTTTAAATTCATTTCAACCTGTTGTGTAATTTTACATTCCTTCTTGAGGGTTCTTCTTATAAATAGTTAAAGCCGTTCAACAATTTAAGGTGGGGACCAGGACTTTCAGGTGACTGAAATTCTTCGAAACCACTACTGTTTTTAAAATTCATTTTCTGAGATGCCATTTGCGGGAAGTTAATAAAAATTTTGCAGCACATAATATCACTTAGTACAATTAAAATATAGTCAATAATTCTTTCTGGGCATTATACATTTTTTTTTAAATACTATGTTTTCTCAAAATCACTCCTATGCGCAGTCACCATTCGTAAGATAACTTCATAAAAAATTCACTGAGAAACATAATTCATGCCTTAAAGGTAAGCATAGAAGCTGTTCTTTAAAATGAATTAGCAGCTTGATCAAAAGTTTAACGGTTGATTTTTGGAAGAAATAAAAATATAAAAAATTAAAATTGAACGAATATTTCGTACAATATATTCACATTAAAAATAACAAGTATGCATGAAATAACATAATCTTACTTTATTTAGCTGCAAATTGTATAGAAATCGGTTGGGAACTTTTTATTTTCTTACTGATAATCTCCAATAACGTTGAATGGAAATAAACGCATTTGAAGTTCAAGACCACACCCACGCACTTGCCTAATCTGCCACTGTTTTCGCAAAAGCTTTGACTGGATCAATGTTTATAATTTTTGTATTATAAATAATATATAATGTAATAATATATAATGTAATAATAAATAAATTGTAATGTTTAAAAATGTTTAATTAATAAAACAACTGAATAACAAAATTTTTTTAAGGTTTAATAATCCTGCCCTCCCGCCTTAAAGAGTCTATCCTTTTATTAGTAAAGTTAATTTTACTAATTTGTATATATGAATGAAATATATATTTTTTCCAAACAGTTATATGGAATATTCTGTACGCTTAGTTATTTATTTTAATTTACACTGATTGATATTTCAGACACTTTAATACTAAGTGTTGTTTTTTAAATAGATTATTACACAATTTACAGCAGTTTTTCTCAGAAATCATTACATAACTTTCATAACCCTACATTGCTATACTTGAAGTCAGTCTTAGACATTCGCTCTTTGGCTGTTATTTCCGGAAAAAAATTCGGAAAAGGCTTCTATTTTAGATGCTATTTCTGAAAATTCAATTCCTTTTAAAAACTGTTGCTATGTAACCAATGATAAACTAGCCAATCCATAGTACTTCGTGCTACGTCATCATCGTTAATATTTATTTGTTCACTAGAGAAATAAATGATAATTAATTTTATTAAGGCGGATTCTTCACATCCTCTAGTATATTTTTAAATAAATAAATGAGAGTTTTTGTATCCCGAAGACATTAGTTCATTATTTATTTACGCTTCCAAATGTTTTATAGGTACTGAAACGTTCTTAGAAGCTATAAATATTTAGTAATGAAACTGGCTCGGCTATAATCGACAAATTCTTGTTCTTGGATGTCATCTCAGAAATCCTTAAATCCTATTAGGGAAATATTTTTCTTATTTTCTCTGGAGGCGAAGTTATTAAGATAGTCTTGTGTTTCTCTCTCTAATGTCCCCAAACAACAACACCGAAAGACCTGAAAGGTTATCATATCTAATCTTACATCGATTCTATCTTAGAATATTTTCATTTCTGTCTGCCAAAACTTTTCCTTTTAAGAACTGGCCGTTGATAGCCTAATGTGACCATCTCTCCCCTTTTGTCATTAAATGCAAACAAAAAAATCCTTCTGAGCTGCTTTATTCTTTTTTCTTCTTTCTTTTTAATTCCTTTATTTTTGGGGTTAGAGACATGACATCGACACTTCCATAATTTCTTGTCTGGAGCGTCGCTGGGTTTGAAACTACAGCATGTCATTCATTTATTAAGTGGCTTGGCGCAGTATAGCCCAGATGCTCTTGCGCCATAAAAAAGCCAAACAAACAATCATTAAGTGTCTTTGCTTCTAGTGTTAGTCTACTTATACCTCTTTTACTGATTTGGTGTTTTTTACTCTTTACAGTAGATAGTTCTCTTTTCAGAACATGCCCTCACAACCCAAGTCTTCTTTCTCCAACCTCCTCTATTAGACTTACCGTTTTCATTTCCGTAAAGAGTTGAATAATATCAATTTATGTTTTTAACCTTCTGTAACCTGCATTGGATGTTTCAAAATGAAAGTAGAATGAGAAAAAATAATTTTCGCGTCCATATAAATTGTGATAAATAGAATATCACAAATATTTCTTTATATAAAAATATAGCAATTCTGTTTTTGTTTTTTTGTTTTTTGGCACTATGGTAGTAGTTCAGTTTGCGAAAGTCTTCTTTCATCGATTCTCCCGCAACCTTTGATTTACAAAGCACTTAACTTTCTGTTTCTGTTATACATTATAAAAATTCTAAAAATAATTAATTTTACCTAGTAATGCAAACATTTGTTTATTGAATAACCAAATCTTATGCAAAATTATACCAAATATACCCACCTCTACCTGTGTACATGATTCAGAAAAGACAGTGATTCAGAAAAGACAGATTGTGTGATTCAGACACACAAAACATCATCCGCACCAGCAGGCCAGACTCGATACTACTCCGCGATTTACTCATCAGCTAGTTTTTGATTGTCGCTCGATATTAAAAGCAGTTCAACTTCAAGACTTCATCCTTCATAAATATACCTTGACCTATGCTACCTTCGTTGAAGCGCTTCCGCGACATTAATATTTTTTTTTTAATATTTGCATTTCTAATTGCTCAAATATTACCCGCTTTCAGGATGAAGGGTATTTTTCTCTGGAAAGGGATAATTAACAAATTGGTACTATCGCCAGTGGTGGATTTCTAAGCAGGCACAGGCTTAGGGGCGGCGCTTATCGGTGGTGACATTAAAAATCTTACAAAAAACAATTTCCAAACTGGACAATGTTGAAAATAATGTTTCTTTTTAAAATAATTTTGTTCCTAGATAAATGTGTCTAGATAAAATAATTTACAATGTTAATTTATAAATAAAAAAATTATATGATATTTTGTTAATAATAAATATAATTTCTTTTAAATATTAGCTATTAACGTATTAGTCTAACTGGTTCTCAAACTTCTTACCTTGAGCTCCAGCTGTACGCCTATTTGCGGACGTTGAACCCCCTCACGTCCCCCCTTCGGTGTAGTATATGATGGATAAATATATTTTGTGTACTTAGTGCATGCCTTTTTGCGCATACAAGGTGTGATCAAAAATATGGTGACTGATGCCCTACGCCTAAGGGAAATATACGCAGAGTTAAGAAGTCAGGCAGATATTGACCTTGAACCCTCCCACACATGCACCAAAAGTCACAAAGTCATAGCTCCCACCACTTCTTTACAGCAGCGTTTTGAACAAATGTCGTACTGTGTTGTGGGGCATTCATTATGACAGAAAGTTGAACAGAGAATCTGCATCAAATTTTGCCAAAAGCTTGGCGATACCTGTGATGCTGTGACTTGTGCAAAGTTGAAAAAGGTTTATGGAAAAGAGAGTGTGAGCTGCACAAGAGTTTTTGGGTGGTTTAGACGTTTCTAAGATGGCTGTGAAATTGTCGAAAATGACAGACGTCTGGGGAGGCCCTCAACCAACAAAACTGATCAAAACATCCAACATGTGCATTCAGCTGTGCGGGAAAATCGTCGAATCATTATTCGTGAGTTGCCTGAGGAGTATAGAATTGGCTACAATTCAGTTCAATCTATTCTGACTCAAGATTTGAGTATGAGACGTGTGTTTGCCAAGTTTGTGCCAAAACTGCTATCTGCAGGCAAAAAAGAAGACCGGCTTTCAGCTGAATTTGATCTCCTTGAATGGCCAAGCATTAAATTCCCCAGGTCCCGCATCCACCGTATTCTCCAGATATCGTCCTTTGCGACTTTTTGCTCTTTCCAAAAATTAAGTCCCACTTGAAAGGAAGATGATATCAGGGTGTCGAGGAAATCTAACAGAATCTGACGAGGGAGCTGCTCACTGTCAGAGAAAATGAGTTCCAGTACTTACTTCAAAAGGGGACTACTTTGAAGGAGATTAAATGCCAAATCTGCAAGTACTGTAGTTTTTTGTTTAACCCCAGTCCCGATACTTTTTGATCACACCCCGTATATGTATATGCACACTTTAACACTTATTTATAAAAAAATAAACATATGGTTCAAATTGGAACATTTATTTAATAAATTCAGTGTCTAATTCAACACAAAATAATATTTTAGCTCTCATATACATATCGGCATTTTTTTTTATTAAAGAGCACAGCTTGGTCTCCTTGTATTTCTCGAAGTCATCATCATCATCCGCATTTATAGAATATTCTACGCCTTTAGGGGGAGACACAGTACACTACCAACATATATTGCTAATAATTATGTTTATTAAGTTAAAATATAGATTTAATAAAAATATTGGATTTTACTTAAATGAATTGCTCTCTATAATTAGCATAACTGCTTCTTTTCTTAGAAATTTACTAATTTAGCTCAAAATAAAAATCTGAATTTCACGACCGAAATTTTTCTTGCTCCCCCTTGAACAACTGTCGCGCCTCACAGTTTGAAAACATTTGTATTAGTTAATTGCTTAACTAGCCAGACTGCCCTTCAAAATGAGGCAAGGACGCGTCTCTTTGGGACAGTTGGACATATTTACCCAAAGCGGGACTCTCCTACTCTAGTTAGAACACATAGTTACCTTACGCATTGACAGATTCTATGGTAGATAATAAAATAAATAAATAAAAACGTTCGTAGCATTTTAAAATTTTACGCCCTTAAAGCTTTTGCACTCTGAGCACTTTCCTAATGCGCCCATTTATAATTCAGGGCTTAAAACACTTTTTATATATACTAGTAGTAAACGAATGAATAATGAAAAACTTGAAATGATAACGAAAAACAAAATTCATGCATGCATGCGTATTTTTTCAAAATACGCACAAAATATCAGAGGCTCCAGGAATCCAAACTAAAATTATTGTGGATTCAAAACGTGCTTGAGCCGTAAGTAGGTCCCGGCGCAGCATGACCACTGTAGTCTTTGAGCCGTAAAACCACAAAACAAACAATCAAAAAGTGTCTCAAATCCACGAAGTCGGAGACTATGGTAGCAATAATGTCGAGTTGTATCTTATTAGTTTGAATAATTATATGAAAAATCTCCTTTACATATCAAATGTTAAGAGTATGATATGCTTTTTTTTTAACAAATATTCCTTTCTTTGTAAAGGAGGGAGGGGGCGGCAGTACAGGCTGTGCCTAAGGGCGGCAATTTTATAAATCTGCCACTGACTATCACTCTTCAATACTGCTTATTTTGACGACAAAGCAAGGAGGATATAGCCGGCCGGTCATTCCGGGCATAATATATTTCCATCAGCGTACTTGGTGAGAAACGTAAGAGAATCTTCAAAGATATAGTCATGCAACTTTGCATCAATTCTTTGTAACTGCTGATCGTGCTCCCAGAACAATATTTTAAAATTAAATCGAAATTGAAAACAAAAGTGCCATGTGCGTGAGAGAATTTAAGTTATTTTGCGACTGCACATCGAAATGCACCTTAGAGAATATTCGCTTGGAATCTAGTGCTCTTGTTCAAACCAGTGTAAAAACTCCATCTTACCAGATACTCTATCTTCTTGCCGTCAACCTGTCCGCTCGCTAAAAAAGGTTCCGCAATTTGGGTTTGAGCGATCGTGTTTCTTGCTGCCGGATATTCACGTCTAACAACATCCGGAGCGCGATACCCTTTTTAAGAGCTAAATAGATAGTTCGTGTAAAAAACAGAACATTTTCTACTTCTTACTTGGAAAGTACGTATACACATGGGGAAATTCGTAGGATTTGTGTGTGTGTACATAGAGCGAAACTCACGTAAATGCACAGAGATGTGCCAAAGAAACTCCGTATAGTTAAGTGATTTGTGAACTTAAACTGACTTCTTAAAAGGTAGATGTAGGGTGTTTATCCGCTAAATTTTTACAGAACTTTATCTATGCTGATAAATTGAACATTTCTATTTCTGATTTCGTAAATTATGCGCAATATTTATATTATTAAGTATATAGTACCATTACTGTATTCATAAAGAAAAGAAATGCAGTAGTATTTACGTTTGATTTTAAATTATTTCAAATCTGCAATTTTTGACTGAACTCTTCAAAGGGTAAGTTTTCTCCTTCTGCCTGCTGTGATTAAAATGAACTTGCTTGGGGTATAAACTTAAATATGAAAGGCAAGGATGTTTCCTGGTCAGCAACTCCTTTCAAACGGACGAAATTGTGGGAAAGTATGAGACGCAAAAGAATCACGTGTACCACTCCTTATACAATAATAGGAATTCCGATATAAATGGTCAAGTGCTATTTCGGGGTATGTGTGCACTGCGATACTTTTATAGGAACGTAAACTTAGTTTTTGGACCTTTCTTTGTGCACTAAACAGGCTAATATCCCTTAACACTTGTAAAATAAGACGTCAGTCTAACTTATATATATATATATATATATAGCCTTTCGAAGTTTGTACAGCAATAAATATTCAGTTAAACAGGTTTCAAAAACGTTGAAAGAAAAAAAGAAAATTTCTGAGACGATATTTTATGCACTTGTGCGATTTATCTAGGTTGCCGTATGTTCTTATGGGAGTTCGACTGTATATTGTATACATGGGCGTCGGTAGCATAGGGCAAGAGTGGGCACTTGCTCTCCTTTGGATTTTTTTAAAAATAAAATTCAGGGTTTTTTTTGTTTGTTTTTTTCTTTTTCAAGAGCAAAAATATGCAACTCTTTATTTTATTTGAACTAAATAATCTCATTATTTAATTAAACAAATTAAATATCTAATTAAATAATTTAACTATGTTATTTTTAATAAAGGTTTTTTATTTCTGCTGAAGTAATCTTTGCCCACCCCTACAAAAAATTCTGCCGGTGCCCATGATTACATATCACATTGTACGGAGAATTTGTTGGAGAGAAACCTCTCCAACAAAAGTAAGTCTTTAGAATCTGAATTAACACTTTAGTAATCATAAGCAAGTGAATGAGCTATGCATTGTATAACGAAACATTACAATATAAATTAACACAATCCAGTTCCGTAAGCTGACATGTCGTTTTTACAATTGTTTCGACAGGAAAACGTCCTGCCTTCGTCAGAAAATCCTTCCAGACTAATGCATTACCACTAAATCAGAACCCATTGGCGTCTCAGGATGAGACAATAATGTGTCGCCATCTATTAGGAAGAAATTTAACTAAAACAAATTTACGTACGATTCGAGAAGAGACGTTTGTAGCATTTAGGAAAACAGATATGTGTAATCACATATATCATTGATCATTTCAATGACATTGTGGAAGGTTTTTCTGACAAACGTAAGAGGTTTCTCTGTCGAAAAAATTTTAAAAGACCCGTCAGCTTTCATAACTGCGTTTATGTTAATTTGCGGTTTAATATTTAATTTCTGTAAATAAATAAATATAGAGATAATAAAAATAGTATTAATTCCATTAACGCCTTATATAAAAGTATCTTTAAAAGTGTATTTGCAGTAAAATATCATAAAGCAGTGATTTAGGGTTTGATTCAATTCTAAGTGGCTTTTTATATAAATTGGCGCATATAATATGATATACATAAACTGGCAAGTGGGCCAATTTATTTACTTTCTTCCCCTTTTTTTAATTTAATTAATAGTTTTCTAAACAAACTATTTAAACCCTAGTAGCCTTTTAAATAGTAAGACCCTGAAATATGGTTAAAAACATAGCATAAATAATCCAACATGTTATATAGCGTTCAAGATCTATGATAGTCAATACTATCACACATTACATAATGTCACCATAATAACAAAAAATGGTCTCATGGAAGTCGACAGGAAGTGTGTGTTGAGCTTTTTTATTTTCATTATATTTTCTTCCCGTTTTTCATGTTGAAGTGATGTATGAGCTACAATCAATTTATCTTTGGTCGTTTTTTGTCAATCCTCTGAAGAGAAAATTACTAGTAGGATTTGAGCAATGATAGGACCATCAAATAGAGTTGTCTGTTTCTGGCATCGATTTCAGGACTTGGTTGATGGAATTGTAACAGGCCTTTCCAATAAAAAGAAATCGTATTTTAGAGAGTCGATCCCGGTACAACTTCTATTTCGATGTAGTATTTTTCTCTCTGGAATGGAAGATTACTTATGCAGACATACGAAACTTATCTCGTATGCATGAGTTTTTGCATCAGTAGCACGAAGTTTAAAATAAGAAAAATTTGCGCAACTCTCTCTCTCTCTCTCTCTTCGGAAATGCTGCCTTATTTAAAATTCCTTTCCATCTGAAACTTTTAATTTTAAATTGTTTTGAAAAAACTGTTTTAATGTTCATGTTTAACATAGCTAATTCAGTTTACTTCACTTTGAATACAAATGAGTCTTTGTAGAAAACTTGCTCTGACTAGCTTATTGTAGTCTCATCTAAAGTTTCATCAAGGAAATGACCGTTAATTAAATGCAAAGTAATGTATTTATAAATGTATTTGTTGATGCATAAGTCACTTGTGTACAGATTTCAAAGTATTATAATTCAACAAAATATTTTCTATTACATAATAAGAGATTTTATATATACAGTTCTAATTAAAGATGAATTTCTTGTATCAAAGGCACTCCAGTAGCATATTAAAAACTAAAACCTTTGATGTTGTATATACTTGATAGTAGGTTGGATTTTGATCACCTTCCCTGTTCCTTAATTCTTGAGAAGAACCGTTTTAACTCAAGCCTCCTGTCTTCAGACTGATAACAGTCTGAAGACCAAAGCCAGGATCCTGTTCGCAAACAGTCTTATGAAACAATCATGAGACATAAAATAGATACGACTGATACGTAAAGTGGGAGAAAAAATATTTCCTTTAATCTGTTAAATGAAGTTAATGGGAAAAAATCATTTACAAAAGAATCAAAATATTATTGTAAATATATGTGAAAGCTCAGAGGAAAGTATTCTAGTTATCTACAAAATATAAAATTAGTTCAAATTAAATTTATCAAATGCACTTTATTTCCTATAGAATATTTACGAATTGAGCAAGTAATGATATAATAATAGTTAATGAGATATAATGATATATTAATAGTTTTGAAATTTGCTATGCGTCCGTGATTTTTACTGCAAAGAAAGGGGTAATGATTTCCTATTTAAAATAAAACCTGAGAATCCAGTGTTTATTATTTCCGGTGTGAGTTCACAGAGCTGTATTCAATTTCAAGTAGCTGGATTTTACGTAAGTATTCTGAAGTTCGAAAGTCAAGTTATACAGTAAATACAATCTCAGATGCCCTGCAAGAACAATCTTAAAACGCAAAAATCTGTTTAATTTATAGCTGTTTCCTTGCGTTTTGTACCAGATGAAAGCGTTGTTTGTTTGGATTTTTATGGCGCAAGAGCATCTGGGCTATACTGCGCCAGTGAGATGAAAGCGTACCTTCACTATTAAGGAATAACATTTAATTTTCTCAGCATCAAAGAATTTAATTAAACTACAAGTTTTACCAGAAAGACACACACCACATCTGTAATAAATAAGTTTAATTTACTGTACGTGACATATTTCTTGCTGCCAGTTATATTAATGGTCTCAGTGTGTATACTTTTCAAAACGAATGAAAGTTCTTTGGCACTTTTCTTCGAATTTTTCTTTTCCGCGGTTTGGGAAGAAAACTTGGCATGTTCTAATAAATGGAATTTTGAAAATTTCGAAAGATAATACCCGCCTTGCGTGAACATAGATTTTAAATCACATGCCTTCCTACGAGATTTATTTTCCAGAGAACACGAAGTTTATCCTTTACGGTTTTGGTATTTTCTGTGGTATAGCAAAACAAGATTCCTCGTCTCTTTCCAATACTCTTTCTCTTTGCAAGAACTGAATTTGAGAATCATGGCGTTTTGCAATTCGAGAGCTTTTGTCCTTGTCAGTATTTCATATTGTACATTTCATTATTTCATATTGCCCATTTTATTATTTCATATTGCCCATTTCATTATTGCATATTGTCCATTTCATTATTTCACATTGTCCATTTCGTTATTTCATATTGTCCATTTCATTATTTCATATTGTCCATTTCATTATTTCATATTGTCCATTTCATTAGTTCATATTGTTCATTCATAATTTCATATTGTCCATTTCACTATCTCATATTGTCCATTTCATTATTTCATATTGTCCATTTCATTATCTCATATTGTCCATTTCATTATTTCATATTGTCCATTTCATTAGCTCATATTTTCCATTTTATTATTTCATATTTTCCATTTCATTATTTCATATTTTCCATTTCATTATTTCGTATTTTCCATTTCATTATTTCATATTTTCCATTTCATTATTGCATATTGTCCATTTCATTATTTCACATTGTCCATTTCGTTATTTCATATTGTCCATTTCATTATTTCATATTGTCCATTTCATTATTTCATATTGTCCATTTCATTAGTTCATATTGTTCATTCATAATTTCATATTGTCCATTTCACTATCTCATATTGTCCATTTCATTATTTCATATTGTCATTCATTTCATTTGTCCATTTCATCATATTGTCCATTTCATTATCTCATATTGTCCATTTCATTATTTCATATTGTCCATTTCATTATCTCATATTGTCCATTTCATTATTTCATATTGTCCATTTCATTATTTTATATATTTACGTTTGATTATTCCATAGATATCAATTTGATTATTAAGGTTTTCATGGACCCCAGACAGGAGGAATAGAATGGACCATTATAAAATGTGGCCCTTGCAATATTCAGTCAATAAATTGTGAATTTTTCTTTAAAGTACTTTAGTTTAACATTTGGTTCATCAATAATGAATATTTATGGAACAATTATAAATAAACAGGGTTATAAGAACGCTTAAAATAAAAAACCAGGCCTCTGCAGGGCCCCAAACTAGTGGGGTCCTAGGCCCGGGCATACTTGGCCTGTGTCTAAATCCGGCACTATTATTCCATACATGTCAATTTGATTATTTCTTATATGTATATTATAGTACTTCATGTATGTTCATTATCTCCATTTTATTATCCCATATATTCTAATTTCATTATTGCATGCATATTTATATAATAACGACCACTAATAATTATAATATCTCCCATGACTCTTCTGAGTAATGCAAAACGTATGAGCAGATGAGCGATGCACTACATAATGAACTATTTAATTAAAAAATACACATAAAGGCACTTTATTATGAGCTGTAAATACTTCCTTAAGTTTTTTTATATGTTTTTCGTTTTCTGATTTAATGGAAATTAATTAATGGCAAGCATAGTTAAAAATTTAAACATCATAAACATAGATGATAAATTGTTTTTTTATATATGAAATATTATTACCCTTCACAGGGATGATAATATCTCATATATAAAAACAATTTATCATCTAATATTATCACATCATCAGCTATGATGAAAACTTTCCGGTCTTCAATATCATGAACATATCTGCTCCCAGTTTCCATCGAGTTTGGAAGTATTTAATAAAATTTTCGCATTAATTATTCATTAACAACTAGCAATATAATAATCAAGAAATAACAACATCTTCGATTTTCTATTGTAATATTTCTTTTTTCTTTTTATATCCCTAATATAAGACAACTAAGTCTATCTGCAACGTAAGTCAAAAAGAACTTTTCACCTTTACGCTTGTAATGTTGATTTCTACTTATTAATCTTACCTACCTAGTGTTATCCTCGTTATCTTGCATAGTTAATATTTTTAATAATTAAGCTTATTTATATATAATTTGTGTTAGGTTCTAGCACATATTTATTTAGTCTTTTGGTAATTATTATATATAATTATTTTTTCGACATTTAATGGAGAATTTAATTGCTAATGACTTGCGAGTATGTTTGAGTACACGAGGAATGATTGCATATTTCCAATTCAAATATTTACACTCCGTTCAGAAGTTACAAAATAATTGGACAAATTTCATATGCAAAATTTAATATTCCATCAATTTAAAAAAGAATTAAAAAGTTGCCCTGACTGATTTTATGCTATAAGTAAACAATCTATCAGTCAATCAGTGTATATTTATTTGTCATAAATTGTAAACATAACTCACTGTCCCATAATATCTGTATTTTACATAAACATAAAAATCAAAATAAATAAATTTTACAAATAAAAGACAAAATAAACAATACAGAAAACAAAATTATTCATAACAGGTCTTCGGTAAAAAACAGCATCATGACGTAACAAGTTAATGACCCTAATTTGCTGACGCAAAAACTCCATTCATGAGATATGACACTATTATTTTGTTTTTGAAAAGTTTAACAGTATTAATTCTTTTAAAAATATCTGGCATATTGATGCAAATTTTTATACCTGTGTATTCGATTCCATTTCTAAATATCTCATTTCTTACTTTTGGAGGTATTAATTGTTTTTTCTTCTAGAATTTCTGCCATTTTTAAAAATCTGGCTACCAATACTCTCACTATGCTTATTTTCTTTTATTCTCTCAAACAAACTTTTAAGTATATTAAATTCATATACCTTGTCTATTGCCATTATATTATATTTACCAAATAATGGAAATATTTATTCCTGAAAATGAACCTAAAACTTATCTTTTGTCTTCTTGGAATAAAAATATAACATACGTTGAAAAACGAAATAAACTTTCTAAGACAACCTATTCCTATGTAAAATGGATCTCC
>QLNU02014176.1:78353499-78367419 GCA_006491805.2 Dysdera silvatica
CACTGTCCCACCGTGATCTGCAAAAGAAGTGGGGGAGCAGCGAGGATTCGTAGAGGCTGAGGTGCCTGCTACCATGGATACGGTAGACGCAATGCGGGGCAGCCAACACCCCCATCTCCCCTACGTGCCTGCAGCCATGGAAAGTACTTCTGGATCAATGTCTTCAGTTTCACTACAACTTATTATCTTTTAACCATCGATAGAGTTTCATTTCTACCTTCCATTAACAAATCTAAGCGAAATTCATACGATTTACGCATACTGTTTCATGACAAAAGAAATATGTTGCAATATTGGACTAAAAAAGCTAATCTTGTTTTGCAATGGGAGTTTTTCTGGGAAAAACTGAGCATTTCCAAAATGATTATGAAATTAAAGCACAATTAATTATCCAGGGCAATGTAAAGTTCAGATTTTACGTTTTTGTGCAAAATTATTTCATGGATTCAATCCTTTTAATGGCTTGTTAAATTATTCAGACATCACATGTGAAATTGGCCCCACCGTAGCGAAGTTGCTAACGCGTTGACCTCAGGTGCAGTTAACCCGGATTCAACTCCCAACATGCCAGGAAAATAAGAAGAATTCTGCCTTCACTTGACAAAGGGAGCAGTTGGCTCCCGAAACGTCGTGTTTTTAAACCTTACGCCAGTGTCGAAATAACTGTTTGTTATAAAATAAGAAGAACTCTTGCTGATTGCTCACTTAGTCGGGGGGTTGTTTCCCTGAATCTTAAGAAGTTCAAACCCTCGGAAAACTTGTCCACTGCCTTATGATGGCGTGTTGATAAAGCATTCGTTTTGCATGCCATTAATCCGGATTCGACCCTCAACAGTGCCAAAAGAGAGAAAAAAAAAAGGGGGGAGCGTTTGCCGATTGCTTACTGTAATTTAAGGTTATTTCCCTAAGTTTTAAATTGATTCAGAGCCCTCCAAAAAACGTAGGTCCACCGCCTTACCATAGCGCATTGATAATGCATTCGTTTAGGGTGCCATTAATTCAAATTTAACTCCTACAAGTGCCAAGGAAAAAAGGAGAACGCTTACTGATTTCTCACTGTAGAGTCTGGGGTTATTTTCCTAAACTATGATATGTCCAACGCCCTCGGGAAAAAAAAATTAGATCCACTTCCTTACGATGGCGTATTGGTAACGCATTCGCGTATGGCATCGGGATTTTAATTAACCCGGATTCGACTCTTAACAGTGCCTAAAGTCTAAAGTCTAAAGTTGTTTCCCTAAGCTTTAAATGGTTCAGTCCTCGGAAAAACGTAGCCTTACTATGGCCTGTTGATAACGCATTCATTTAGCGTGCCATTAATCCGGATTCGACTCCTAATGATATCGTAGAACATGTACTGTTTCTCCAGCCACTGTAGTCTGGGTGCTTTGGCAGAAAATATTCCGAGTCCTCGGAAAACTGTAGGTCCCGGTTCTTCAAGGCTTTTGCTGTCCTTGCGTCGTAAAATAAAGATTAACACGTAAAATTATAAAATCCTGGTAAACATCGAATTTATTATTATTACCTTTTTTTCCATGATTTTAATTCCAAACTTAACTGTCTGTTGAGTAACATGCATGTAGGCAAGAAAATAAAGACGTTTATACTTCAGATTGGACTCGAACCTACAAGCTTGGGTTAACACTCCGAACTAGGACTTGATGAAGGGGAAAGATAAAGGAATGGATTCGGGAATGGCTTTTTTATCGTGCTAAACAAATTTTAATCAGATTCTCCATGCGCAACTGAGACTGGGAGTTGAGTTTGGTCATTTACGGTAATAGTTCTTAACTGCCAAATATTGCTAAACCCATTACAATAAAAATTAATGATTTTTTTTCTCAATAATGAACGGTCATACGCCATAAAATTTGGATTTCTTTAATATATTTTAAAAACCATAAAACTTAGATTTCTTTAATACATTTTTGATGCTTTTTTCAACCTTTATAGCCACTTTATGGCCAAGAAAGGAAAGGATTAAAAAATATAAAAACTATTTAATTCGCTTTATATTATTTATTTCCTGTTTTATCAACATTTTTGCCCATATTCCATTATCCTTTTGTTATGGAATAGAAAGTCATATTCTAAAAGGAAAAACAATATGTGTATGCACACAACTAGTAAACAGCTATTCAATGCACATCAACAGGAGCTGTTTTTTATATAATAACAAAGTAATATTAAAACCATAAATATGGTTTTCCCGATTTCATATATTTGGGTGAAATAATGGAAAATGCAAAATGTATATAAAAGAGTTGGCTGGCGATATTCCATTCCTTTAGCCTCGCCGTGTTTCAGGAAAATATAGATTTTAAAGAATTCGTTAAAGTTGGAAGTCCGCTTTTTCTAAAACAGTATTTGCGTTTTTGGTGACGGAAAAAAAATGAGAAAACGTGCGAAGAATATATACATGTATAGGATAGTCTTGCAAACTGAAGAAAATGCAGGAGAAGCGAACACTGGGAGGTCAGAAAAAAAATTGTACTAAAGCCCTAAGTTCCAATGGGAATTTTCTTATAAATAAATGCCTACTCATTTACAGTTTTTATCTATTCTCTATTGCAGAAAAATAACTTTCTTTGGAATTTATTTCTCAATATCTGATTTCTTTCTCTCTCTTTCCTCCCCTTCTTCCCCTCTGCCTGTCCGTATGTCTCTCCGTCTAATTTCGGTAATCCATGTTTCCTTGGCTCAAATCGGAGCTGTGTATGATTCACCATCACAAAGTTTGGCGGGGCGTAAAAAGGCATCATCCTTAGTTAAAGCTGAACCAGCGACCTCTTTTTATTTAAAGGAGCGTCACACCGACTAGATTACTTAGACTTTGGAAATGATGCCCTTATATTTGTAATATACATGTCTAATAGAACATTATTATCTTTTGAACACAGAGATATATGCAGGGCCGTTTCTACCATTAGGGTAGAGTAGGCGACTGCCTAGGGCGGCAAAATGGCGTAAAAAATTAATTTTAAATCAAACAAAGAAAAAATTGAGCAAATGAGGAGAAAAAATGAAAAAGAGGAAAAATTAAAACATATAATTGTTTTCAAAAGCATACGGGACAATTACTTAATAAGCCTTTACGTTGAGAAATAAAAAAATTTTGATGTGTCTCATTTATTAGTTTTGCACACAAGTTCTTTTATTTCTAATTCATTTAAAATGTGATCGAAGATTTACATTGTGATTTGTGGATTCAAAATATCATAGAAGATTTACATTGTGATTTGTGGATTCAAAATATCATAGAAGATTTACATTGTGATTTGTGGATTCAAAATATCGTAGAAGATTTACATTGTGATTTGTGGATTCAAAATATCGTAAAAGATTTACATTGTGATTTGTGGATTCAAAATATCATAGAAGATTTACATTGTGATTTGTGGATTCAAAATATCATAGAAGATTTACATTGTTGTACCGCTGGATGTTGATGGTGGTGGTGGTAGAGAAGGGGACATAGGCGAAAGAGTGATGGTAGTAAATAGGTGGGGAGATGCATTTTTTCAATCCTCGCCTAAGGCGGCAAATCACCTTGAAACGGCTCTGGATATGTGCTATGTCTGTAAAGGATGTTAAGATCGCATAACTACCGAAAGATAGCTGTGCAATCCTAATTTATTTTTTTATTATTATTATTTATCCATGTTAGAATCAGGTTTGAGATTATGCTGGCCACCTGTGCATGGATTATACTAGAAACTACATGGATATTGACGCAAATTGTCTCAAAATAATGGAACTATCATTTCAAAAGAGAAAGATCGTTTTCCTTTAAAATTTAACCTGCAGATAATACTTTGAACTTTGTCTTTTCCACGTGAAAACCCTGGGAAAAGCTTGGGTTTTTCAGATTGTTCGTGACCAAGTGAATGAAGATCTGTCTCGCTGATAGTAGAAATCGTTATTCCACTGGAGAGCATTCCGGCAGAAGATTTTATACTTCCGTATAACTTCCGCTTTGTCATGGAGGGGAAGAAATATCCGCCCGATTTCACACTCGAGCTACAAAGTTTGAATGTGTGTGGTATTTAATATAAAAAAAATGCTTAGGTACGATTTGCATTACACTATGCATTTTTGCGCCGAACAGTTATATATATTTAACGATTAATTAATGCTAACTTGTTTTTTACTTTTAAGTTAAATTTTATTTTCTTAGTTGTAGATGAAATTCTGTTTCTAATTTTAAATTTAAATTATTTTAATAGGTAATGATTTTAGTTAGAAAGTTATAATTTTAATTTAAACTTTTAAGATTTACATTTATTCGTTAAATCTTTCCTTAAATTCCACTATGGCGTATTTTCCACAATATTCGCACGATTTTCACAAAATATTTTTTACTCAACTAAACATCCAACTAAAAATATATAAAACTATATTACGAGAAATAAAAGTTTAAGTTTATAGTACTATACTTTATGGATGATAAACTATCAACTAATTTTTTCACTTTTCTTCTGACAAAAGTCCGCAAGATTATATCTTCTTAAACCCATTACCAAACGAAAAAGAATATGATCATATAAGGAGATAATAGCACTAGAAGCGGACAATGAAATATAGATGTCCAAAACACTGAAATGAATTTAAAATATTTTACAGGACACTGAAAAAATTAGGATATACTGGCTTCTAAATTAGCAAGAGGAGAAGAAAACTGTCTCATTAGATAGTTTTACACGCACAGTAAAGAGTTTTACTTCATTGCCATGGAATTCAAAATTATGTTCACCCTACCAAAAATGAACTTTTAATCAGGGCATAAATTTGATCTTTTCAAAGTCATAAAATCTTAATTGGAACGTAAATTTTAATTTACTGTCTTTCACAAATATCCTATTTAAATTTTTAAGTATATAGAAATTAAATATATTTCCGATATTGCTGTTGGTTTACTTTAAGTCCTTTATATTCATTTTAAAAAATATCAAAATTATTTTATATTGTTCAAAATAGAATATTATTTTCTAAATCGCATACGCTCCTTATTGGATGGTTTTAATCTAGCTATCTCAAATTAATTCATAAAATTTTTTTCTCTGGAAAAGGATTTTTGTAGAATTTTCTAGAATTTTTTCTCTGGAAATTTTAAAAAAATTCATTAAAATATTTCTTTGGATTAATTCATTAAAGCGTTTTCTTTTGATTAATTATTTTAAACAGATTCCTTAAAACAAATTGCGTTCATTAAAACAAATTTCATTTACTAAAACAAATTCCATTCATTAAAACAAATTCGAATTAAATCGTTAAAACAGTTCCTTTAAATTGTTACAATTTTTGAATTCTTCTGTCTTTAATTCGTGGATGTGGTTTTAGAGTCACAATAAATAAAACGCAGTTAGATTTAATTTTAATTTTGACTTCTCGCGAAAAATTTAAAATTGCAGTTTCATTCATTAAGAATCTTGCAAATAAAATATTCTAAGCTAAATTTGTGTGTATGTGTTCATGTTTCCTTAATGGTGAATTGTTTATTAGTTTGCGTTTCCCCTACCAAGAGAAATTAATTTCCAACACTGAACATTTAGCAATAACTTCCCTTTATGTCAATCCATGTTGCGTACAATCTTTCATTTTTTGCAAATTCAAAGATACCGAATATAATTTTTATCTTATAGAGTCAATTTATACAATTCAACTACTGTCCATAATATGTAATTCAACAGCTATTCATGATATGTATTTGGAATTTATTCACTTTAAAAATGTGAATAAACTCCATTTAATATACGACACGAACCTAATAATTCTAACAAGGGTGTTATTAAGAGGTTAGTGTAGTAAATTAATAACAACGATGATAACAAAACCATAACTAATGCTTAAAATTAATATATACTGCAGCCAGCCACAAGTATAACTCGGGGGGGGGGTTTAAACTTGGGGCCGGGAATTCTGAGGATAAAAAAGCTCTACAGCTGAGGGGCAAATCTATAATTTTGGCCTTGCCCTTAAAAACTAAAGGGGCACATGCCCCCTAAATTAAGCCTGTGCCTGCTGCGACCTTACTCCGAGTACGTTGTGTACAATCAACAATAGCAAGCGTTATAATTAGTTTCCATAATTCGATACGTCGTGGGGGAGCAATTTATTTAAAGTTATTTGGATAGGGGGGAAAGCAAGAAAAAAATAACGTATCATAATTTACTTTAAATTTTTAAAGAATAAGAAGATAACCTGTTGATTATTATTTACCTTGATGTAAGGCTTTTAAACACATTTTTTTGTTTGTATTAAATTGCACGTTGAATCTCCACTTACTGTGATGTATCAATAGGTTTGAACTTCTATACAAGAAATGTGTCTTTAAATACATTTAAAAGATCCTGAATTATAGTTCTTTTATTACATTGGTTCAGAAGAGATTTTCGTTTAAAAGGACATGAATTTATGTTCACTTAAGCGGACATCCATTTTGCGATATTGAATTAGTGAGTTTTTCTCCGTAGCGTACGTAGTATGCCAAATTAAACATTAAAGATAACCAATTTACATACAAAAGGTTAAACACTGGTAAAATAGCAATGAAAAAGATCACCCAAGCTTTCGGACGCGTCAGCAGCAGTCCTTCATCAGGAGTAATAACCAATTGTTCGGCATATCAACCGACCCGAGAGTCTAGATTGCGGGATTGCTCTATACATTCAATGCTTTGACGCCGTATAGGAACCCTAGAGCATCTCCTTCATACTAACCGGCTTATAGTCTCTTGCACAACTACCTTCCCAGTATCTGTAAATTGTTCGTCCTTCCCTGAATCTACCCAGTTGACTGAACCCTCCGAAACACCTACAGAGGTCTTCGTCTTCAGTATCAACTTTTTCTTTTACTCCTGAATAGCTTATACTTGCCTGCCTCCCCAAAACAAAACTTACAAGGCTTGCTCTCTTTACACCTTTCAACAGTTAGTGCCTCCTGACGTACCTGTAAGGTCCCTGCATGCAGCGTCTCCCACTTTTTGCTCTGAACTCCCCTTTAGCAGGTACGGATCGCTACATTTGAACACCCTCACGCACTATATCTGCCTCAATTTTGTTAATGTGTTGTTTGTTCTTTCTATTTTGTATATATTTCATTATGTTTAATCTGTTTTACTCTTATTACTTCTGCTCTTTGTATAAGTTGTGATATTGTATGGACTCTTGTAGCTGCTTTGTAATAACCTATACTCCCTCCTCCCATAACGGAATTCATCTGTCCCTCATAGGGCATATAACGCGTCCAAGCGACATCCAACCTTCCCAACACTTTACTTACTCAACAGGTAGATCAATTTCCATTGGCACTACATCTCTCCTCCTTGGCACTGAATGCTGAAATCAAATTAAAAAACAAACAGATACCGTTCTTTTCTAGGTGGCGAATATAAAGCGACAAGGACAGAGTCACTTCATGCAAGCATGGCACACAAGTCCTGCCATAGCATATTACTTCGACTATTAGAACTCCTCACTAAATTGTAACTCTGGCTTGCCAGCACGTCTGGCAAATATGATGTGCCTGACCATTGCTTTTCCTCTGTTCTTTCCCCATTCTACGTGTATCTGTTATAAAAAAGAAGCTTCCATCATACGGAGGATTGATAAAGATTGATGTTTATATATATATATGTGTGTGTGTGTATGTAATCAATTATTAAAAAAAAAAGATTAGTTTTATGGTTATGAGTTTCTAATTGCTATGAAATGGAAATCAAATTCAAATTTTGGTTAAATAGATGCTAAAAGTTTTAAGTACTTGACTGCACTGAATGATCTATCAGTTAAGAAAGTTCCAATAAGTTGACTGATGGGAAAGAAATGTTGTTTACGGTAATTTTAGGTTCCGAGATCCTTTGCTTTGCTTTTCACGAGTGAAGACTACACTTTTCCCTAACCAAAATTTTAATCTCAATCCTTAAAACGGAAAAAGTATTAAAATTTAACGTTGCATAATATATTTAAAAAAAAAAAAACAGTAATTTCTTAATTAATAACGAACATTAAACAATTTTTGACTGAAAAATTTTCAAATTAAACTTGCCTAATCTGAAAGCTTCCCTTCCTCTACTTGTGGCTTTATTGGTCAAAGGAAAAACCCCATGATTAAAAACGGAAAAGAGCTTTGTGGAAAAAATAATCACCGAAGATAATTTCTCACGCTCCATACCTTTCTTTCAAGCTAGAATTTTTTGTCCTACAAATCTCTGAAAAGAAAAAGCTGACCCACATACTCAATCTTGACCTAAATCAATGACCATTCGATCGTAAATTTTCGGTTTACATACTAATGCTTTGACCATTAAGTGTGGGGGAGTCATTCTTTTCTTTTTTGGTTCTTGTGGATCAAAGAAGGCTCTACTTTGAACCAATAAAATGTGGTCAAGAAGTAATTCCTGTGATTAAACCATTCACAACCTCGTTCTACCTTCTTGAATGACTGATACAAATATCAAACGTAGCTATACCCACTAGCTCTGTAATAAAACATGAGCATGCCATCATTCTTAATAAAGGACTGCTGTTGATGCGTCTGAAAGTTTGGATGCTCCTTTTCGTTATTTTGCACGTATTTATCCTATTTTCTATGCATATTTTCTTCCTAGAAACAGAGTTTCCAATGCGAGAAACACTTCGCCTCGTCAAATGAACCCATTTCTTTTAAGCGGTGCGACTCAGTATTTGCGACTACAACCTCTGAACTCAATGGTCCAGATTCTACTCAGGGGCGGACACAGACTTTCATTTGGGGGGTTAAGGACAGAATTTGCCATGGTCTTGGAATAACACCCTTCATTTATCATGAAAGTTGGAATTTTTTACAGTGAAAAAATATATTTTGGGGGGGATCATCACGCCTGTGTCCGCCCTTGGTTCTACCCCCAATAAACTTTGTTGCGTACCGTAATTCATCGGTCACATTTTGCCGTTCGACCTTCTCAGGTAACCCATCAAACAGTAGCAGCATATGGAACGATTATTTCAGTTAAAATTAATGAATAAGTTAATGAATTGTATTACTTAATAGAATATAATAAATATTAACAAACTTCTATTAATAAAATTATTTTAGAACAACTGAACCGTTTCAGCTTGAAGACGCTTCATAAAATGCATATTTATGTTATGTAAACGCAGCTAGCTATAATGAAGTCCCGCGTTCGTTCCAACAGAATAATACAGGCCTGCACAAAAGTTTAGACACAGAGGCAAATTATAAATAAAAGCGAGAATTTGCATTGAACTTCGCCGATATTGTATCTAAATAATCCTAGAACCAATAATAAATTGTGCAACTTAAAAGATTACCAAAAGTACTGAAACAAAATATCCCAACACCGTAATATTGGAATCTGCATGCCACAAATGTTTAGGCACATATGTCAGATTTATGCAAATTAACGGCGCAAAGTTCCCAAGTGATCAAAGGGGCGTTTCCCAGAGTTGTTATATAAGGCCTGAAATAATTTAGAATGCTTAGAACGATGCCGAAGTCAAAGCAATTTACGAATGACGAGATTTTGAAGATTTGGAGGCTGAAAACTAAAGGTAAATCTGTTACTCAAATTTCTGTTGCATTGAACCGTTCAAAGCGAGGCATTTATCGAGTGTTATCCCGGGGTGATCAGTATCAACCAAAATCACGATCTGGGAGGCCTCGAGTGACCAGCATTCGGGATGATAGACAAATACGAAGATTGGCTTCAAATGAAAGCCTGTCTGCAAATCAAATAAAAAACACGTTAGCAATGCGAGTGTCAAGAGAAACCATACGTAGAAGGATTGTAGAATGCAGGCATTTGAGATATGCAAAAATGCGCCGCAAGCCCTGCTTGCAATTACATCATAAACAAGCACGACTACAATGGGCAAGGCAGCACATATCATACAGTGACGAATGGCTGCAGGTGTTATTTAGTGATGAAAAAAAGTGGAACTTAGATGGTCCCGATGGCCTTTCGCACTACTGGCACGATCTTCGAAAACGCCCCTTAAGTCGGTTCAGCAGACGTCAAGGAGGAGGTTCAGTCATGGTTTGGGGAGCCTTTAGCTTCAATGGACAGACTTCTTTGGCGTTTTTGAATGGAAAACAAGATTCCAAGGCATACCAGGCAACTCTTGAAAGTCACCTATTACCTTTTGGCGAACTTTTATGTGGACGAAACTGGGTTTTCCAACAAGATAATGCGTCCATCCACACATCCAGGTCAACAAAAGAATGGATGAGCGCTAAAAATATTACAGTTCTCGATTGGCCTGCTCTTAGTCCTGACTGTAATCCCATCGAAAATGTATGGGGCATACTAACGAATGTTGTGTATGCCAATGGAAAGCAATATCCGTCCGTTTTAGAACTTAAAAAGGCTATAGAAGAAGCGTGGTTTAATTTTGAACCAGAAACCTTTCAAAATCTTGTGCTTTCAATGAACGACCGCGTATTTAATCTAATACGAAGTAATGGTGGCTACATTGATTATTAAAATTGTTCATTTCCTTATGCAAGTGCTAAAATTTATGTTTGTGCCTAAACTTTTGTGCCACATATTTTACTTATTTTAAGTTATATATTGCAGCAAGTTCGCTACTGATGTGATTTCTGTTCTCAAATTTTTAATTTGCATATTACATGTGTTCATACTTCGTAATATTAAAGTTCCTACTTCTTCAGTTTTAATAGTATTTTGTTATACTCAAATTTGTGTTGTGTCTAAACTTTTATGCAGGCCTGTACTGCAAAACGTTAAGAATTTGGGCATCGTGTATTGATTGGCTAAAATGCTTTTTCCAGGGATAAGTGTAAATGCTTTGTAAAGTAATTTTATAAAAATAGTTTCGTCACTCTTCTAATTTTGGTGAAAGCTTTGTATTAAATTATAACTTTGGAAGATGGATTACCAAACCATCGTAAGGAACGGGGCTCTTCAAATCTTAAAATTTAAGAGAAAGATCGGTTGAAGGGTAACAAAGCAAAACAAAGCGAAACATAACAGAAAACTGTCAAGTTTCACTTAGCCAACCCGTTGACCGGCTTTTTTCTTCCAGCTTTTCTTTTAGTCAGTGACGTATAGCCATGACCGTATGCAGAGGGGGGATCTTAGAGACCGGCCCCCCGAAATTAAATCCCTACTATGGTCTTGCGTATAATATTTACATACGTAAAAACATATAGAAGTATAAAAAATTTCGCTTTTCTTCTAAAATCCCTGACGCATAAAATAGTGAATCGAAAAGCATTGTAATTATTTTTTTCATATTATGAACACATGAAATAATTTATAATGATGATGATGTGTCATCACACATTGTGTAAACATAGATATCCAAATACAAGGGGTAAAAAAGAATGGCACACTTATCTCCACCGTGGTAGTTGAAAATGTGTGTTTGCAAGTTATGGCAGTTATCTATGAGTATCGCAGCATTTGATGTTTTAGCATTGCAAAGGCAATTTTAAGAAGGGATTACTTTGAGTACCAGTAATCGGTTGATAACTCAGGGGGTCCTGTTTGAGTCACATCAAATGTAATGTCAATGCTTAGTCACACAGCTTGAAAATTTGTTTGCATCCCACCCTATTCACCCATCTTTTGTATAGTAAAGATGCTGGGGAGTTTGGCGGTAGGATGCAGCTCTGTGTTCCCCGTGAAGGGCAACTGAAATCCGTTAAAAGAGGGACCATGTTAAATATTACAAAGTAACCGTTAGAGTCCATATAAAATCGCAGCCAATAAAAAAATAAAATAACAGTGAACAAAATAAAACAAATTACGCAAATCACTTTATGTATATACGAAAACCACAATATCAAAAGCTGAGTTAGATGTGGACGTAGACTAAGAGGGTGCATAGATGTAACAATCCGTGCCCTCCATAAAGAAGTCCAGAGCAACAAGCAAGGGACTCTGGATGCAGGGGTTGTGATACTACGACATAAGCTGTATCACGTCGAAAAATACATTATCTTCCTTATTATACAAATAATTTCCATCACTCTCTGGAAGCACCAGAAGACGATGTCAAATACGCGGCGCTCTATTTAAGTTACTTCAAAGCTAGAAGTCAGTCAACAAATTAGTTCTTTGGATATAGGTAAATTAACGAGCAATGCACTCTGCGCAACGATGTATTTAAATCAAAATTAATAAAAGTGGTGCTTTTACGCTGGAGCGTTCTTTACAGCTATTTCGTCATAAATACCTGCTGACTTCTCATGCCCTTGTCCAGAGAGTGGGTTTGAACTCAGGGACCGGTTCCCCCCGAAACAAAATTTGTACTAAAACCGAAAAAAATACGTATATTCATTTACTTTTCAAATTTTAAAAAGGGGAAAAAAAGATCCCCAAACATTGGATCATCAAAATTCTGTCCACAATGTCTCGTTTTGCAGGCCATTAATTTAAAAATACTTTAAAGAAAGAAAAAAAATAGAAACCATTTTCTTTAAAAGGGAGGAATTCTAAATAATTAAATTTTGATGACAAAACTATAAGTAAAAATTTACATGATAACTGTAGGCAAAATTGGTATTTTCTGATTTATTTTTGTATGATCAATTTCAGTAGCGTAGCTATTTGAAACTCAGCGCGCTTCAAAAATGATTATGTAATTCAGTGTTAGAGAAAATAATGTGTTTTGATATCCAATGGGGGCTTGAGCTCCCTGAGACCCTCCCATTTCTACGCTACTGGTCTATTTATATATCTTTTTTGCGATAAATGTGACGCATCTTTGTTCGTTATTTTATAAAATCTTCAAAACCCCGCCTCTGAATTAACTACGGCCTTGTGCTTTCCTTAAAACAAACTTCAAACTAGAATAAACCATGTACATCTATTAAATTATATTAATTACAGAAAAACAATAATATTCTTTGAATTATACAAGTACTAAATAAAACTATATATTAAAAGAAATCTTCTTTATGTTTGCCAAATTAATATATTTTTTGTTCGAATCGTGTAAAGGTTACTTTTTAGTAATGCTTATTAAGGCGGGGGAAAAAATGATGATTTTAATCATGACTCGAGTTTAAAAAAGCAATAATCATAATAGTTGATTGCTCGAAGCATATTTTTATATTCATAGAAAGAAAAATGATTTACTGTTTTCATCCGCGATTGTTTTCCTTTTCCCTAATTCTTTTGCCGTAGGGAGAAAACCTACTCAATTGCAGTGCATAAAAAGAAACTAAATTGCTTTTGAAAATGGAAACATTATTGGCGCCATATTCCCCTCTTACTCATTAGACTTTTATTCCGCGTCACAGATGACCTTTTAACCTAGTGGCCCACATTTAGAAAGTGCAAGGGCCAGTCCGATCCGAAAATATTCATCTTGCGTAAAACCCTTCCCCCGACTCCGAAAAAAACGTTTAAATCTTCATTTACGTTCCAATTTTATACCCTAAAGAATCATTTTTTTCCTTTCCGAAGAGAAATGAATCTTTTGATAATCAAAATTCAATTTCTTTCTCGTTTTAAACGAAATTTATTTTCAGAAAATACTATTTCTTGTATCCGAAATTCATTGTTTTAATGGATTTGGGAATACGGCGAAAACTATAGGTGCAGTGACAAAATTAAAATTTTTAATTAAAATTTCCAGCATTTGGAAATTACGTATGCAGGTATGCGCAGATAAACCTTGAACCATGCGTATCTCTGATAATCATTTTGTTCTGAAAGTTAAGCAAAGTTAAAATTTTCTCTTCGCACTGTTAATGTCTCTTTTTTTTTTTTTACGCTTTGAAATATTTTGTGTATATCATTTGCAAAAGCTTCACAAACGTTATAGACACATTTATGGAGACTGTTTATAATGTAAGCATTGAATTATGCTCTCCTACCTACCCAATCCTTCATAATTCTTCCTTTTGGATTCAATACAACAGCTCTCCGACGAAGCATTGATTCAGCAA
>QLNU02014176.1:78367519-78381597 GCA_006491805.2 Dysdera silvatica
TCGACATAATTTCAAGTGGCAAGAGCATGCTGAAGAAATTGTCAGTTACTTCGCCGTTAATTAGTAAATATGTAAATAAATTTGCAAATTTCCTTCACTGTTTTGTTTGTTTTACATGTCACTGGAGGGTTTCCAAATATAAACTCTATATTTAAAATTTAAAAAATTCCCACTTTCAAGGTAGATGGCACCTAGATCTTGTCATCAAATCTTGATCATATTACGCCTTAAGATTTTGTTAGGAACGAAGCAAAATATCGGACTCATAAGAAAACAATTAAATGATCTTTCTCCATGGAAATTGATAAGGTATTTTTATCCTTCCTCCCTTGGTCTTTCTTTCTTTCTTTCTTTCTTTCTTTCTTTCTTCCTTTCTTTTTTTTTTTTTGCAAAAGTGTAAAATATGCAAACGATAATTGCTAAAATTGTTTATCACTAAAATCATTAAATGTTGCTTCATAAATTATCATCTCGCAGAGCGACAATAAATAAACGCCCTAATAAGAAATTGCAAGATTGCAGAACCTATCGTATATAATTTATTCAAACTTTGCGATTAAACAATAGGAATAATCAAATTTTTCTACGCCTGCCGACGTGTTGTGTTTATGTCTTTGCAGATTTGGCAAAAATGTCAAGATACTCAACCCCTGAGCGTATTTTCATTGTAAAATCGTTTTACCAAAACAACAGAAGCTCCGTTAATGTTTCAAGCGCATTTGCAAAAGAGTTTAAAGTGCATTCTGGCCCTGACCAGGAAAAAATCACGGGATTAATTGAAAAATTCTAGCAGACAGGAAATGTTTTCAACAATATGGGCGGCAATGTTGGTCGAAAGGCGACTGTTTCCACACCTGAAAGCGTGGAGAAAACATGACGAGTACTTGAAGGAAGTCCACGAAAATCCGTGTAACTCGTTTTCGTGAGGAAATCTGAAAGATAAAGTATATTTCAATAATCCCAAAACAATTTTTGAGTTAAAGATTGCAATTCAAACAAAAATTGAAGCAGTTCATGTGACAACACTTAAGCGTGAAATTCAAAATTTTGATATGCGCTTGCGTCATGCAATTTCGCGTAATGGCAGATACATCGAACATGTGGTTTATTTAATTTAGAATCTATATTATCTGTAACTGGAATAAAAAAATTATAATAAATTTTTTTGTAACTTCTTTTTACTTTTGTGGTGCTTTTCTGTCACCCTGTACATTTTATTATTTAAAACTGACTCGCCCATCTTTTTGTTTTTAGTCAGGGTATTGAAACAACGTTCCATGGGAAAGTAACCTATTCCATGCTATTTGTTTATGCTTCAAGTCCATAATAGAAATCGTGCCATTATTTGTTAATTTAGCCCATAAAATATGCCAGCTTCTTTTTTCTTCTGTTCCCCAAATTGTTTGCTGTCAAATTGCGTTACGACAATGATTTCCAGTTTGTATTTAAGGATAGACAGAGAAACGACAAGTTGTCATTTGCATTCTTCTTCCACCTTTTTTTCGCATCATTACTCAACAAATATATTTCATTTTACCTTCGAAGCAAATCAAAGACTAAATCCAAATTGAATATAAAAATTTCCAACATTTATATAAGCATTAATAACAATTTCATTTGAATTTAACAAACTTGCGTCGTTTTAAATGTCTTTCAAAATAAATTCTTAAAGTGTTTCTTATACAATAATTTTTGCCACCCACGTATATTAGCTCAAACTAGAGCTTTTTGTTTTTTGGAGAAAAAGAGGCGCCGTCCTCATCCTGGATTCGAACCAGGGTCCCCGCGGTGTCTTGACCTACTAGACGAATGAGGACAAGAACAAACGCATTTTTCTCCGTATATGAGGATGTAAGATATTATTACCCTTCACAGGGATAACACAATTGCCAAATAATGGTCAACACAGAAAAGCCTCCGAGGCAAGAATTTTGTGAGTTTTTCGTGGGGGAATTTATTATACAATAATGTTTGCCACCCACGTATATTTAGCTCAAACTAGAGCTTTTTTTATATTTGGAGAAAAAGAGGCGCCGTCCTCATCTTGGATTCGAACCAGGGTCCCCGCGTTGAGCCCGCGGTGTCTTGACCTACTAGACGAACGAGGACAAGAACAAATGCATTTTTCTCCGTATATGAATAATTGTCAACACAGAAGTCAACACAAAGTTTTTCTCCAAAAACAAAAAAGCTCTAGTTTGAGCTATAAGCTATACGTGGGTGGCAAAAATTATTGTATAATAAATTCCCCCACGAAAAACTCACAAAAATCTCGCCCCGGAGGCTTTTCTGTGTTGACCATTATTTGGCAATTGTGTTATCCCTGTGAAGGGTAATAATATCTTACAAAGTGTTTCTGTCTTTAAATTCGCCTTTTCTTTTTCATTTGGTTCGTTTCCCATTAGCATTCAACAAATTATACCAATGCTTGCAGCTTAACATTTTCAACATAAAGTTTGCGCAATTGTGCATCAGAACTGAATTAAAAATTAGTTCCATTTTCCGAGCCTTGAGAAAACGCTAATTTGTTCTTAAACGAAACGTTAATGTTTAATTTCTCCGTGTTTTCGTTACAATCCGCCAATTTTCACTACCTATTTGATATTTTCTGTTATTCGTTCAATGTTTTCTATTCAATTAATAAATACTTTCGGATATTTATATTTAGTTTTCCTGTTAATTGGTTCTTTATTTGTACCTTGTTTTCATTTGTCGAGAGAAATTCTTGCTTCTCGAAATTTATGACTTTTCCTTTCTCAATATATTACCACTTTTTTTTTTAAATGTAAAAGTACCAACTACTTAGACGTTTTCAAGGTTTTTTTTTTTACATTTTTACACGCTACGTGTATTTATTTACGTGTGGATATTTTCGTCAATTTTTTTTATATAATACACGTATGAAAACATATCTACTGTACTCATATAACTTTGTGACTATAAAAACACACTTGCTTATATATATATATGTATATACATGAAAGTGGGAGATTTTTATAAAAAAAACATTTTTCTCTTTACCTATCTAGCACTCTTCCGAAATTAAATACCGTTGTTGTGTGCCGTTTAAAATAGGATTATGCGCCGTATGTAATATAATATAATTTTACACCCTACTTTAATTTAATTCTACACCGGAAAGCATCAATTATTACAAATAATATTCATTGTGATTTATCGATATATCGACTGACAATTACTTGACGAAATTTTTCATTACTCACGAAGTAAAATTTTATAAACGTAGCCTAAATTTATTGGGTGCGAAAATAATTAACTAGGCACTAGTAATTAATCACTCTGTTGAAGAAAATTAAGTTGTGCCGTTGTTTAGGAAAATTAGAAGGCGTTTTATTTTTTTCCAACCTTCACCAGCACTTTTTTCTTAATAATAAAATTTTGTTAATTAGTAATTTTCCTCTATTCTTCCTTAATTGTTGCCGAAAATTCATTTAATTTTTATATAATTAAAGTTAGTTAACGACAACTACGTTAAAAATATTAAATATATAATATATTAAATAATTTCAATTTATCCACACCTATTTTTGTTTTAAATCTACAAGTTCATGAGAAAATTATTGACATCAACTTAGTTTTTCATGGACAACCTTTATGTCCTTACAGCGCCAGCTAATGCACGTCTTGTTTTCGAAGTCTTGGCGCAATCAGACATTTCTGATCATGACTGAGGCAGTTCAACTGAGCTTCTCAGGCGGCTTCTCAATATGTTCTAACGAAGTTTTGACAATCACTTACCTGGCTTGATATTGTGTGCATCGTCTCAATAACGTTGTTATGTGTGTGATTTTCCCTTTCCTTCTGTATGGAGTCCAGTAATGTAGAGAACTACAATCCGTGCAACAAGTAAGCAATAGATGGATCTTACCATTCGGTCCTATCTTCTTCATTATAAACGGACATGGTAGGAGGAGAGAAAATACATAAACCCCCTTGTTTCTCTCCCTCTCTCTCTCTCTCTCTTATATTATATCTTAACTGTTAAAGGCACAAAATATATTGTAATGAAAATGAGGGGAAATTATCAACAATTTGAAATGGGATTTTCTTGGTTATACAGATACGTCAAATTTGTCCAAACAAGCCCGGCTTAGTTCTTTATGTTATGCTCAACTTGGCTGACATTACTATTTTTCAAACTCAGTAAAACTATCTGTTGAGGATCCGTAGCTTTAAAACGCAATGGATTTAAGCGATCAGAATATAATGATTGATTTGTATACAGATTACTTAAACGTCTTTTCTCATAAACGCTAGAATTTTAAATTAAAGCGTTGCAATTACATTTTGTAAGAATATATTTAATTAGTGAACTTATGCATTTTAAGCAATTCCCTTTGATAGTTTTAAAATTAATTTTTAAATATAGTTTGAACGGAGATGAATGTAAGTAGTAGTTTAAAAAACTGTTCTAAAATTTCAGAAAAAGTTTTGTAAAGAAGGAATGTTTGTTGTGTTTATGCACTAAACAAATAATAATGTTAAACCTATACAAACATCCTTTCAAAACTCATAAATACTGAAAGCTACAAATTGAAGTAATCGAGAAAAGTCATAAAAATTAATTGCATCAACTGGCAGCCAATAAAAGTGCGATAGGAAACCAGTAGACTTTTCCTAAAATAGGTTTATTTTTAAATGCTACAGTGGCAAATTATCTTTTGTCGTTTATTCTGTCACAATAAACTTGTAAATCCTCCATAGCCGATAATTGATTATAATGTGAAAGGGTTTAAAGCCATATATATGATACTAAAACTCTTTTTTTTTCCTTTGTATTATTACGCTTTATAGTATTGTGATCAGGACCTGCGCAAGGATTTCGTTTGCCTTTGACGAGACTTAAAATATTCGCCCCAAATTTGGAGAGCACACCCCCGATCCTGGGACACTACCTTTAAAATAATATTGAGGGTCCTGAATGAAGGACCCCGCATGTTCTTTCAAGCGGGTGAACTAAAGATAGCGGAAGCATGGACAATAACGATATAGTTAATGTATTACGACTGTCACCCCAAACTATATTATGAATTCCTTTATTTATTTTTCATCAATTTGGGACTGGACCCCTAAATATTATTGGGGGGGACAGGTGGGAGCTGGGTTTCTTAGAGTTGGAGACCTTGCTTCAGCCGTAACTGCTAAAATTCTTATTTTATCCTTTGATTGAAACGTGCTTCTATCATCCTTTCGTTTGCGTTCTGGCGTACGCAATGGTGATGATGGGTTGTATCCCCATTGTTATGAAATTTTCTATATATACAAATGAATATATGGAGTTATAGCTCTATAACCCCCTTATGAACTTTCTGAGTACGCCTATGGCTTTACAGGTCCAACTAAGTCCACCTAGAGGAAAGGTGAGCCTTGATTTCGATATTTCTGTGTTTGCATTGACTTGAAAATTTGTATTTCAATTAATGGAATTTTGACTTATTTAATGTCTTAATATATGAGCAGGATTCTTAAAAATTAAACATTAATTTGCATCAAAAATCTAGAGAAAAATAAGGAATGAAAACATTCTTCAATTCCATGTAAATGCGCTTCAAACTAATTATGTTGAACGTCGTGGTGCAAAATTGTTTAAAAGCCATAAGAATTAATAGACAGTAATAGTGCAATTCCAAAGATTCCTGAATATCAAATTTATTTCCCCGTTAAACAATCTTATCTTAATTCAGAACACTATTTACCTTCCTTAATTATAAAAGCTTTGCTCCAAAATAGCTTACATTAAAAAAATTGAGTAAATTTTCACTTTTCATTTCAAATTGAATTATTATTCGAAAGGCCTATAATGCTACATAAGTCTAAACACACGTAAGCATATCGTTTATTGTGCTCTTCATCATTTCATATTTCGCATTTTAAATATCTACTTAATATATGAATATTATCATATATTCTGATGGTAAATGGGTAATGTTCTTAAGAAACGCATATTGTATCCCATTACCTGTAACAACTAACGTATCTTTACTTGGATGCATTCCCCGTCTCAGTATCTTTAATTAGAGAAACTATAGTCTTCGATTTGATCATCCTGAACGTTGAAAATAAGTAGAAAACTAGATATATCATGTCTAGTTTTACAAACGTGAGAAGAGCCATCATTTGAAGCAGTTCACTAAATATTATGCGTACAGATTACGACAAACCAGCTTATATCCATTGCCAGATTGAGATAGAGCAGATATTTTATGAAACTATTACCAAGAGAACATTATCGCCTACTTAGCACAATTCGAGTTAATTGATAGCTTACAAGCGGTGTCCGTTGCAGAGTAATTTTCAGTTGGATATTGCGGCTATCTATTGAAAATAGCTTGAAGCGAAGCAATCCGTTTAAATTAGCAGAAAGTTTAGCAAATATATTCCGAGATACTGTTCACAGATATGTCTATAATTGCCTCATACTTCTGTCTGGTCGTCCTGCGTGGCACCAACTGGAGGAATTCTCCTCATTTCCCATATTGATGATGAAGAATTTATTTGCATTCATGATTTGTATTATATATATATATATTTTACTTTTTAGAGTTTTGTAACATAAAACTGTACGTTAATCCATTTGTAATATTGCTTTAGAACTATAATATAATAATAATAAGTTTTATTTATTTTTCACTGGTTCAGTACAAATATTATACATTACGTTATTTCTACTTTAAATACATGCAAACCATTTGACCATACAAGGAAAGTTCCGAGGAAAATATCTTCTTGGATGTAATAAACCTAGGACCTCGAATAAATTAATCAAAGACAATCATGTTAACAGCACCAAGTTAAATACAAAAATTAATCTATTTGATATTAGTTCACCGCAACCAATCTACCAGGTCCTTAGTACATTATAAATTTAATTTGTTACGAGACCAATGTTGAGATCAAGTACTCTCTTAATTTATTTTTAAATTTTTTAATTCCGTTTAATTTTTTTATATCCTCAGGGTAATTTATTCCAGAGGTTAGGACCCTTGAAATTAATGTTACTTCTCCCTGTTTCAGTTCTTATTTTCGGTAAAGTTAAGTCATTATATTTTCGGCAAATATTTCTTTCTCTATCATTATATTTCATTTGTATTAACTCCATGTGCTTGCTTTCCATAATTCTTTCAAATATTTTAATCGAAATACAGTATCATTGTATTATTTCAAATGGTACGATATTGTATTTAATTAATATATTTTTCCAGTTCATTTTATTATTCTTGTTAATTAGTTTCATTGCTTTCTGTATATTTTTCAATATATTTCCATTAACTATGCCAACATCTCGCCATATACAGTTGCAATACATAAGATGATTCTATATCATGGGGTAATAAAGGTCAATATTAATTTTATCTGTCAATATATTACCTATTCTTCTTAGTATTCCTATACTTTTACTTGCATTTTTTAACACAGTATTTATTTATTCATTCCAATTTATCTGTTAGTTGAATTCCTAAAAATTCTAATTGTTGTACCACTTCAATTTGTTTATTGTTACTAATTAAGATTGAATTATTGTATATGTCGATATTAATATTTTTGCTTCTACTTCAGAAAATCATTACTTTAGATATATCTACATTTAATTTCATTTGATTTACATAAAACCATTTCTCATATTTTTTTATTTCACTGATACGTATTTCCATTAATCTTTTTAGGTCTTGACCATTAACTATGACACTTGTATCATCTACAATGTTATATGACCCACATCTGAAACGTTAAATATATTGTTTACATATATGGAGTACAACAGTGGTCCCAAATTGGACCCCTGCGGCACTCCACAGTTATTGCTACTCATCATTTTTGATGTTTTGCCTCCAACATACACTATTTGTTTTCTATTATTTAAATAACTGTATAATAATTTATTAATTTTACCTCTTAATCCATAATTATTTAATTTTGTTATTAATATCTTTCTATTTAATACATTGAACACCTTACTCAAATCACAGAATATCCCTATACTATATTCCCTATTTTCTATTGCGTCCTGTATTTTATTTATTGTTCTAAGTAATGCTGCTTCTGTTGATTTTCCTTTTCTAAAACCATGTTGATATGTATCCATTAAATTATTTTTTCAATAAATTTTTTTATTCTATAGTAAGGTAGTTTTTCAAATAATTTCGCAAAAACTGATGTCACTGCTATTGGTCTATAATTTTCTTTACAGTCTATTTTACCCTTTTTATAAATAAGTATAATTTTAGATATCTTCTTTCCATCAGGAATTTCTTCCTTATCTATAATATTATTAAATACAATCAATAAGGGCACAACCAACAATTCCGCACTTTCCTTCACAATTTTTGGGTGAATCTCATCAACACATTCTCCTTTTTTTACTATTAAGTTTTCTTATTTCATTTAATAATTCAAAATACATTATTTGCTCAACATACATAGTTTTATCATGATTTTTGCTCATATATTCTTTAAAGACATTCTCAATATATCTTTCTCTATCTATTATTTTTTCAGATATTTCAATAAAAATTTTTTTGAAGCAATTTGCCATTTCCCCCTTTACCGTTATAATTCTATTATCATCTTTTATTAATTTTATTTCTTTATTTTTATTATCTCTACACAATAATTTATTTATAAACTTTCAATTATTTTTATTATCTACATTAATCAAGTTTTCATCTAAATATCTTTTTTTGTGCCAAACAATTAATGTATATCATCATCATCATCATATTCAACCATTATCTATCCACTGCTGGATGAAGGTCTCTCCAAATGCTTTCCACACAAGTCTATCCTGGGCCATTCGTTTCCACGTCACCCCAACCTCTTTTCTTATTTCATCCACCCATCTAGTTTGAGGACGTTTTCTAGGTCTTCGGTGGTCTCTTGGAATCCAGTTCAGAATTTCTGTTGTCCATCGTTGATCAGTTCTTCTTGCAATATGCCCAGCCCATCGCCATTTCAGCCCTTTTACTTTAACAATGATGTCCTCTACTCTAGTTTGCTCTCTCACCCAAGTGTTTCTTTTTCGATCTCTCCTAGTTATTCCAAGCATGCACCTCTCCATGCTCCTTTGCGTTGTCTGTAACTTTCGTATTGCTCCAACTGTTAGACTCCATGTCTCTGATCCATAAGAGAGGACTGGCAATACACACTGGTTGAAGACCTTTCTTTTTAGACACAAAGGCAATTTCCCCTTCAGGATAAAACTGTTTCTTCCAAATGCACTCCAGCCAAGTTTAATACGTCTGTTGAGTTCTTTCATAATGTTGCCATCCATTGAAATCAGCTGGCCAAGGTAAATATATGAATCAGCAATTTCTAGCTCAATGTTGTCAACTTGTATTTTTGTTTCCTCTACAAAATTATTGAACATGATCTTAGTTTTTTGTAGGTTCATCTTGAGTCCAACTTCTTTACTTCTAGTTGAGAGCTCCTGTACCATGTCTTGGAGTTCTAATGGGTTCGTTGAAAAAATAACAATGTCATCAGCAAACCGCAAATGATTTAAATATTCACCATTTATTTTTATTCCCTTGTTATTCCAATTTATCAGCTGAAAAATCATCTGTAAAGCTGAAGTAAAAAGTTTTGGAGAAATGGTATCTCCCTGCCTCACACCTTTGCCAAGTTTGATAGTTTTGGTATCTGATTTGATGATATTCTCTTGATCTGGTATCTGGTGATTGATGTACTTTTGGTACAATTGATTAAGTTATACAGTTCCTTAATTTTTTTAATCTTTCTAAATAAATCAATTTTTTTGTTCTTATAAATGTCTTAAATAAATTATTCCTTTTCTTTATATTGTTTTGGATTCTGTTGTTTATCCAGCCCTTATTATTTATTTTATCTTTAATATATTTCCAATTAAAATTTTTTCATATAATTCTTTAATTTTTCTTAAATGTATATCATATTTGTTATTATGATTTAATTCTATGTCCCAATCAATTGATCTCAAATCTTCCTTAAATTTATTAATATTTCTTGTACTCAGGTTTCTAATTCTCATTTTATTATCATTTGTTTACAAACTTTTCATATATCCCTACTATAATAGCCCTATGATCGCTTATTTGATAATCTAAGACACAAGATTTATATTCCCTAATATTTGTAAAACACACATCAATTATTGTAGATGAATTTGTAGTTATTCACTCGTGGAATCTTTTATTACATTTTTTAGTCCCATTATTTTCATTGTATGTAGTAAATTGTTTTTTATACTTGATTCTTTGTCAATATATTTAAATCTCCAATTAATAAAATGTTTCCATTTTGCAATTTCTCCCATTTCTCGTATAACCAATTAGTTAAACTATTTACATTACTACCAGGTTTTCTGTATATGACTCTTGTTCTTAGTTTCCCTCTTTTTACTCTTATTATTTCCCAATCCTCAGTTAATTGACTAATTTCGTTCAAATTTTGAAAAATTGAAAAATTTTTCAAAATTTTCAGGTTTGTCATTAATGTAAATGGGTACTCCACCTCCTCTTTTTTTTTCGCATTACATGATACTCATACCAACCTGGAAACTCCATATGATCATGTGCTTTTGACCAAGTTTCTGTAATTGCTAATAAATCTATTTTGTAATATTTGTTATCCATTAGTAACTCTATTTCATCCACTTTGTTATTTATACTCCTGGCATTGATGTGTAATATTCTTAGTAAATCTTTATCATTTAGGCACTCAATATTCCCACTATTATAAATGTTATTTATATTATTTACTCCATCCCTATTAAAGCATTGTTTACATATATTACATATTTTATACATATTACATTTCTGACACTTATTGCATTTTTTACACTTATTAAATTTTTTATACATATTACATTTTTTATACACATTACATTTTTTATACTTATTAAATTTTTACACATATTATATTTTTTTCACACATTACATTTTTTATCTTATTAATTTTTACACATATTAGATTTTTTTATACACATTTCATTTTGATCACATATTACATTTTTTAGATATAACACATTTTACATATATATTGCTTGCATTATTTGATTCATCATTATCATTATTACATTTATTACACTTTGTATTTTCTAACATCTGTATAATAGCATCATCAATATCATCACTCCAATTATCTATATCACTTATACTGTCCACAGATTGACCATTTGTGTTCACATTATTGTTTTCTGTACCTATCTCATAATTTATCAGACCTTTAGTTAAGCCATCATTAATTAATTCATCTTTCATTTCATGAATATCTATAATTTTACAAGCAGTATCAAATCCAATATTTTCATCCACATTAAATAAATTTTCCATTGTGCTCACATTATTTTGATTGCTATTAATTGAATTACACAAATTATTTACATAATTTTCCATACTTCTTTGTGTCTCGTTAATTTTATCTATTCTACGGTTAATGTCATTATCATGGGAATATTCATTAACAAAATTTAACATCAAATCGAAATTTTTAACAATGTTATTGTCAAAATCACTAGCACGTTCATTATCAATATTATTAACATTATTTAACAATATTAGATAATTGCTTTTATTATTTGACTCCAAGCCGATACAATCAACAATGTTTTTATCACCGATATTTTTAAATCACAAATTAGTAATACCATCAGTATCAACCCCAAAACCACTCTCAATAATAGTCCCATTATTTCCAGTTATAAATTGTCATTGTAGTTTGTCGGTATCAGAGTAGTTATTAATTACGATAACGTCACTATTATCATTTTTTCTTATTTTGTCATTTGTTGTCCAGAGATATTTCCAATCGTATTCCTTTTTCTTTCTCCATACTTCTGTAAATAATCTCCTGAAGGGGAAAGATGTTCATTAATATAATGTTATTACCATTTTCATCAGTTTCATTTTCGATAACTTCATATGCTCTTACTTTAATTCTTTCTTTTTTAACATCAATTTATTTTTTGTTTTTCTGTTTAAAATTCCCACTACAATTTTATTATTTTTGTTCAGTCCCATGCCTGTTCTGTGGGCTGTCTCTGTTTGATCTAAATTTATATTAATATTCAATTTTTTACATGACTTTAATATCAGATCTTCACAATTTTCATTGTCCTTATATGTAAGTCCAGTAATTTCCACATTGTTCCTCCTATTGTATTGTTCAATCTAGATTTGGCCGTTTATGATCTCACCCATCTCATTTTCTAATGATTGTACTCTTTCTCTGAATTCATCGTTCATTCTATTTCTTTCTCGTCCCCTATTTTCACTTTCATTTCTCCACTCTCTTAACTCCTTTTTTTAATGCACTGTTTTCTTCCAAAACTCTTACAAATATCCTGGACATACCCATAAATGTAAATCTCATTTCCTCAAATTTATTTTTCATTTCCTCTATCCTTTTATGTAATTCCGTATCTCTTTGAGTCTGTCTTTCTTCACTTTTCCTCATACCTTCCTTTATCTCTCTCAATTCCCTTATTCCACATATTCCCAATTCTCCTTGGTCCAGGTCTATTGGACTTATTTCTATGTTTTCATTTCCATCTCCTTCCATTTCCAATCTCCTCCCCTATCACTCTTATCTGATATCACATCATCCTCTCCACAATTTTTTCTTCTTCGGTTCTTTACCATTTTTATATATAGTCTCAATTATATCAAAATATAGCAGATTTTAACCGAATTACTTTTGCATTTTTATTCACAGGACTCAAATTTAGTTATTATGATCATAACTCATTATCATTTCTGAATAAACTCATCTGGAGTTGCAGTTACTAGTTATGCAAAGTAAGTTTTAAATGTTACAATTCGTGTTTCACTGCACTACCTTAACAGTCCATTAATTTAGTTTTGTGCAGTGATGTCTCGTACGTTTAGTCAACTGTATTTGTAAAGTCACCATTTGCCGACTTAACAACTTCGTATACATCAGTAATTCTGTAAATTCACTACAGCAAAATCGATGCAACCCCAAATTTGCATGTTCACCAAGCACTAGTTAATGCGACGTAACAGTTGACGGAAAGGTCTTGAAGATTCGCAATTTCTCTACAATAAATATAAAAGACGATATCTTTTTGCCACTTATCACAATATCTCGGTTTAACCATTTACAGTAACACTAATTCAATCTCGATTACGTCAAATAATAGCACTTACAGTCATTTTACTTTCACACGTCTTGCCTTCTAAACGCCGTCTGGCGGAAGTTTGTCACGATTTATGTTATACTTATTATAAAACAGTACAATCGTAGTAGTAGTAGTAAACTGTACATGAGGTAGTTTGGAAAATGTGGTACCCTAGGCAGTTCTTTAATCCAAGACATTGCAGCTATATTCTAGCTAACATTCGAAGCTGAGTCCAATAGTTTGAAAATGTGACTGTAAATCTTGATCCCCGTGATCGCTTTAAACGAAATAGGTTTTATATATACTAATACCGAATACGAAATTCAAAGGCAAAAATATTTATCTCAATACCTCATTATTTACATTTAATTTATCATTAAATCCTCGTCTAATTTTAATGACCCCACTTATAATTTCAATTAAGGATTTTGATAATTTTTCGTATAATTTCGGTGATTATAAATAATTTTCATACATTTAATGAATGTAGAAGATATATAATTTCAATAGGTATACATATAGGTTAAAAAATGTCTTACAATTTAAGTTAATAAAAGGTTTTAACAAGTACAATAACTGCAAATTTTATATTTTCTCACTCTTATTTATTATTTTTAATTATACTATAACTTGAAACTGACGACTTCAATAAGTAATTTCTGTGCATATGCATAGCACAGGAATCGCTTTAGATACTATAAACATAGTGTATATTCCTAGTATTCCGCTACATACAACTGATAAAGCACTACATGATTCATCCAAAAACAAATGTGCATTATAAGGCGCAAAAAGCATTGCCCCTGTTCTTCCCTGAAAATAAAAATATATATTCGTTGAATTGTATTTAAAATGCAATAGCGAAAAAATTTATGGGTTATATTGTTAATTTTCTCTCTCTCTCTCTCTCTCTCTCTCTCTCTCTCTATCTATCTATCTCTCT
>QLNU02014176.1:78385416-78404686 GCA_006491805.2 Dysdera silvatica
GAACAAATTTAAACGGCTCACTGGGCATAGGCAGAAATTTGTGCCCCCAAATGTTTTGGCCTAAAACCGCCACTGACTGCCAGGCAAATAATCCGAGTTCGATTTCATCAAATTCCTAGCCCAGCCGATCCTAACGGCCAGTATTTGCGATATCCAGTGCAAAAAAAACATTGGTATCAGATTGGCGTTTTAGCTCAGTCGCCAGGTTGACTTGCGAGCAGGCGCGCGGGATGTTTCACACCCCACAACTTACAATTTGTTAAAAGAACAGTCCACCCTTGCTTCTGAAACTGGCCAAACTCTTTCCTGTTGCCTTCAAAGTCACAATCTTTGGGGTAGGGTGACAAAGAGAAAATTCCACTTATTGTTCCCTGTAAAATTGGACGTTTTTAATGAAATAATGCTATATAATCAGATGGGGTGCAAAGCACCCAACACCTACTCTCGCGTTCCTATAATTGGCGAGCCTGCTCGCGGGTTAAGATGTAGAGTTCTAGTCTCATATAACGGTTGAGCTTCTTCGTAAAGCAAAAAATTCACAAGGCAGCAACAGCGAGTTTTAAAAATACTTAAACTCCCTCATGTCTTTGAAATTCCGGAAAACGTTTTCCCCTCCGGAGGAAAGTGGTCTTGAAGATGGCAATAAGGCATAAATCTGGAAGGAAATTATGTTCTCCAGTTTATCAAAGTAATCGTTTGGTGAAGTAGGGGCGCAGGAAATAAAAATTCGCTTTAACTCATTCCTTGGAAGCACCCTATTAGGAAAGTACGTGTCAGGAAATATCGTCAAGTATAGGGCTTGCCTATGTGCATTAACAAGCGTGGTTTTGAATATCGTCAGCCCTTCGTTCCTCTACTTCTGTGTCCCACAGCCAAACTTTTAAATTTTTATGTATTCAGTAATATTTCTTGTAAAGGAATGTCCTCCGGCACATCCTCAGCTGTAATGCATGCTTCAACGGTTTTAATTTCGCAATCTATGTGTCTTCTATATTACATATTCCCAATCTGCAATGCATTCCGTGTATTGTTTGATGTTGACAATGTTTTTACACAGTCTATTTCTATAATGTTCGAATCTTACTTTATAGCATACTGCCCATTACTTTTATATTTGCAAAATTTCCTTTATTGCTTTCATATTTTCAAAATTAGATATAACACTTTTAACATCTATTTTCGTACATACGTCATTATCCATTGATACTAATGCAAGATTTACGAGTCGCTCTTGCGAAATGCTCGCTCTTAAATGCATCTTAATTAATTTTAGTTTTGAAAATAACCGTTCACTACTTGATTCCGTTACAGGAATGGAGAATAACATTCTAAATATAATTGTTAAATTAGGAAACGATAAACCATTATATGCACTAAACTGAAGAACGTTAAGGGGATTTTCAAGTTTTACTTCAACTTCACTGAAAATGTCCTTAAAAGCATATATCTCATCATTGATATATTCGTTGTCATCACATCTCAAAAATATTTCTAAATCATAACACTTTCTTCGTGGGATTGAATTATCGATATTTGATAAATTATTCAAAAAACCGAAAGGATCTTTATGGTTTTTCATTTGTTTAAAACGTTCATCCGAAGATGATCGAGACTTATCCAAGATCGTGCAAAGAAATTGATTCTAAACATAACTTCTGGCGTTTGCGAAGATTCATTTGGATGTTCATATTGAGATTGACGCGTCTTTTTCTTTCTACGAACTTCAATTGATGTTCTAAATTGTGTTTCTCCATCCACGTCTTCACTTAATGTCTTTGATGTTACAAGAACATCCTTATAACTTGACTTTGTTCGATACTCTGAGGCGAAGCTTTTTAAATTAGTAATGGAGTGAAAGGCAAGTGAAATAGTCATGATTTTTGCTTGCAGTTGTTTGCTGACGGGATTTATTGTATTGAGTATATCCAGCCAAATGACAAAGGTGGAAATGAAAGTATCTTATTTTAATGAACAATTTTTTTTACTTCTTTTGGTGTTTCTTTATTAAAATTGCCATCATCCATAATTCCATAGAGTTCATCAAAAATTACTCCCAGCTGAATTCATAGAGGCCGGATTTTTTCGATTTTACTATCCCATTGGGTGTTAAAAGGTTGTTTTAATGTTAAATTAAAATGTTTTTAAAAGAATTTTCCACCGTTTTGTGGAGACAAAAGAAAAATACAATTCTTGCACAGCACCGAAAAAAATTATAATGTTTCCATTTACTTTGATTGCTTCATTTATCATCAAAGTAAGAATATGAGTTGCATATGGAATGCCAAAAATGTGAGGAGGGTTATTGTTTAAGAGCCAACTTTGAAGCCCATTCTTTTTCCCTTTCACATTTCCCCCATTGTCGCACCCTTGACTTTCTCATGTCCTCAACAGGAATGTTACATTTTCGTGTTATTATTTCATGTAACCCATGTAACGTTCAATTATCTATTTTCACGAAACCTAAGAAGCGTTCCTTGATTTCGGCGTTTCCACTGTTAAAGCCTGCAAAAATTAGTCTCATCTGCCTGTTTTACTTGTATCAGGGGGGGCAGTCTAAGGTCACTGAATGGAATTTACCTTTCGAATTGATAAAATTTTAGCCCTTGTTGCATATTTTAAGAATTTCATTTAATCTGATTTTACTTAAATAATGGATTTACCCTTTTTGTCGTAGAGCTCTTTCTACATGAATTTCTATAACGGGGTCAAATTTAAAACGTCCCACTAGTTTTAGAAAGTTTCCGTTTTCTTTTTAATACAATGTATCTGATGATCCTCGAAATGCCAAATTTTATAATCCCAAAAATTTGACTATTTCAGCTGATCTTTCTAAAGCGTTTGACCAACATTTGTTCTCCATTTCGTAAATGTTCTGAGATTGAAAGTCGGTAGTTGACCTGTTTTTTTATATTCTTTTGAAGTTCATTCTATTTTAAGGAACATTTCATGTCTCATACTGGTGTCGTACCTGTGCAAAGGTTTGGATATATTTCCAAATTTATATATATAATTTTTATTTATATATTATAATAAAATATATATATATAATATATATTATAATTTTATTTATATAGTAATAATATATATGTATATATATATATAATATATATTATAATTTTTATTATATATAGTAATAAAATATATATAATATATATTATAATTGATGTATTATAATTGAATATATATCCAAATGATCTTATCCTTTAACGAAGCTAATGCTATTAACAGAAGTAAAAAGCTTACAGTAAAAACAGAAGATGGAGTTGGAAGATGATAAATAAATTAACAATGTTCTTGCCACCCATTCTCCATTTTTCATTTTTCTGTTATAATAAACATTATGCTCCGAATGGTACTATTTATGCATTTTCAAGCGGTATGTTGACGATACACAAACGTCTGTTTTCTACCATTGTAAATATCTGAGTGCCCTATGTTTTTATGGTCAACTGCTATCTCAGTACTTGCAGTACGTTATTGCTTATAATCCCATCATAGGGTAATAGATAAAAACATCGAAGGGTTTGTTGGAAATGCTCGGCAGTCAAGATGAAGGAGAAAAGTTTTAAGCTGATCAGATAAATAAAGCTGGATGCCAGGTAGTTTATGAATAGGCCTTTGCTAGTGACTCCAATCTAGTGGTCTGTCGGGTGATGTACGCCTGTTACCTGCACGGGGCACTTGAGAAGCTTTGACAGACAACGTTTGTCATCATGCACGTGGAGTTAAACAAGCAATTTCATGTCTTCCTGTTATAATACCACTAATATTATTAATTTAGTGAAAATAACGACTTTACTTTGTAATATGTTCTTTGCGCACGGCTAGAATCTTTTTATTTCTTTTGTTTAAAGTGGTGTGAGATAATCAGTGCTCATTAGAACAGCTCAAGCACAGTGTTATCAAGAAAATTATTTACCCTGCAAATCACATCGGAAAATAATTTAGAGTGTAAAAAGTTAAATGTAATAGTTATTTTTCTGTAACCTATTTCGCGAAAACTTCATGAACTCATGATTCATATTTAATACTACATTTCTTCCGGATAATATGCTATGTTTAATATAAAGTAAACGCAGCCATAAAATTAGTTTGACATACAAACCTAAAGTGAGTTATAGTAAAACCAAGCACTCATGTTTGTTTTGGTATGATGCTGACGTCACACTTCCATGCTGTGACGTCACCTCTTTTCAATAAACTCGAATATTACTGTTCGGAATGTATCTGTGAGATAACTGGTATAAAAAAACAGGTGTGGCCCATAGCTTATATACCTCCTGTGTCAAGAAACCATTTTTCTGGGGTTTACGAAACACTGCGCGTTGAAAAGATTTCTGGAGCCGCCCTCTTGAATATTTCAAAGCCAGACTGCAGAATTTGCCATTTATAAAATGACTCGTTTCTGAAAATTAAATATGTCAGGAACTTACAAATATGAATATCTAAAACTGGAAGTCATATTTTGGTAGCAGCCTACTGAGTTAAAAATAAAAACAAGTCAGCAATAACAAGGTCGTCTTCAATCAATAACTTAGCCCAAGGAGACATTAGTCAAATCTACCGTATGAGTCAGCAGTCTTTGTATTTTTTTTAACATTGGCCTTATCTTCCATTATATACCGCTTATTACCAATCCTCAGTGCGGTTAAACTTGTTTCCAAAATTATCTCTGTACATCTTGATTCTCTCAAAAGATTATGGGTGAGGGTCTATGAAAACATATAATGTTTGCAAATAAAATATTTTTGCATTCTCTAATGAAAATCGAAATTTATTAAAAATCTTAAGTTTTTTGAATATAAATAGATGTAGCTGATAGGTGTATGATAAATGAGGTACGTGGGAATCAATACCATAAATATTATATATAAATAATTTGTTTAAAATATAATAAGTAGTTTTTCAAAAATAAGGTCGCCGCTTCGTCTGTTCCAGAAGTTTCCACACAGTAATTCACAAACTCTTTTAGATATGAGAAACGCATCTTCAAAAGATACAGATCAGAATTTATTTTATTAATAATTGCCCTTTTTCTATCAATACATTCACCAATATGTTGCAAAAACCCTCTTAACGGACACCTATCTAATACGCTCACCCTAATTTTACGATCAGGTAAAAATTCCCAAACGGAAAATCCTTCACAATAGTACCTCTCTTTTAAAGAGAAATTTTCTGTCCGGTGAATGTCTGCTAGTAAGTAATTTTACTATATATGACTTCTGTTATATATAATTAAATAACTAAAATCATATAATGCATGCGTATTTTTAGACCAGGTGTAATAATTTTCCCGGATGCGCCAATATCTTCATACCAGAAAGTATATCGCCTAGATTATGCCAAAATATATAAAAATCGTCTTCTATGCTGTACTTGATGCTTCGCACAGTTACATACAAGCTACCCTGAAAAAGACTGATGGTTTTAAAAAAGGAATAAGAGAAAAACAGTTGCAGTTAAATAAACAATTCATGCAGCAAATTAATGTGACAGAGCATAAATTTCATTCTCAAAGTTTCAATAGTTTTAATTCAAAATATTTTCGATAGATGGTACTGAAGCTTATTGAAGCCTGAAATTAATGAACATTGAATAAAAATAATACTACGATTTTTCAAAACATTTTAATGAATGAAAATTAAAATATTTTCGTAATATCCACCATCAGCCCCAATCAGACGTCGTAAGCAGGAGGCAAAATTAACAAGCACTTTCTGCGAAGTAGCCAATATAATGGCTGCATAATTATCACAGATTATCTCTTTAAGTTCCTCAAGCGTTCCGACATTTTTCTGACACACTACATCCTTCAAGTGGCCTCAAAAGAAAAAGTCATATGAATTCAAGTCTGGTGAATACGTTGGCCACCCCCATTCTCTTTTCAGGGGCGCCCAGAACTAGCGCGGGCTCCCAGGTTCACTTCAACAGGCCCCATGACCCCCTTTCCTAGGTAGTGACATAGATATTTTTCAGGGATGCCCCACAGCATAGGTCCTTGCCAGCGCGGGCCCCTAGATCTCATCCGGGTCCCGGGCTGTAGCTCCTGCTCCCCCCCCAACCCCTCGTTGGATCAGCCCTTTTCTATGAAGAGGGCATAATTTAAGGCAATGACACGATTATCAGAATATTCCTCTAAGAAGAGGGAATACTCCATCCTGTAGTATTTCCTCTTTTTCCTCTAAGAAGAGGAAATACTACAGGATGGAAGCCGGAAAATTAAATTTATGCATTATTACATGAATTTGCTGCAAGTGTTGTTTCTTTAGACGTAATTGTTTTTCTGTTGTTCTTTTTTGAAAACAGTCGGGTTTTTTCTTCAGGACACCCTGTACTTGTGTAAACCAAATATTTCGATAAATTTTAAAAATATGAAAATATTTAAATTTGTATCCGACAGTTTTTAAATCGATTAACTTCCCCTTAGTCTAATAAATGTGATGTAAATGAAGGAACATCGTCCGCTCGTAGTAAATATGATAGCTGTTTATTAGTAAGAAAATAATTGATAATTCGTTAGATGTCAATGAAACCTGAAAATACTCAAAATATTCTATCAGCATTGCAAACTCTGATGCGACTCCTCCCACTCGTTTTTTCTCTACTCAGATTTAGAAAATCAAATTTAACCAATCCTTCTTCCTTATCTTACATAAGTATAATCTCAACTACGCAAAAAATGCAAATTTTCACGTCTTCTTATTGAAAAACAATTCTCCTTATTACTGCATCTATAATTAATTATAAGTACCACTTGATATAATACGTATTTATCTCTCTCTCTCTCTCCGTCTTCGAAACCTTGTTTTGGAAACGCTAAATCTCCGTATCTTTTCCCGGAAAGGCCTTGAAGAAGTCGAAGGCAAACTACTACGTCACTATTCAAGGCAATTGTTAAGCCCTTGGCGCTAACTCCATCGACCTGGGGGTAAGTGGCGCCCCTGAGTCTTGATCACGTGACAAGCCTGGACAAGAAGGCGCCCCGTTCGACCTCCATTTCCCTTCGTTGGCAAATATCAGACAAATCAGTTTATCTTTTCAATGTTTTTATCCAAGTTCTCATACACGTTTCGCTCATTATTTCCATACACGTTAATAACATTGTATAAAATACTTAATTTTGTACTGAATATATCAAAATATGCAAAAAACAAAACTAAATCTATGCTGGAATTATTTAAAAAAATTTGCTCCAAAATTTCTGACTGAAGAAAAATATTTTCAATATATCAACAAATATATATTCTAAGTGAATATATTTTTATTGCTTATATATTTGAATATAACTTATCACAAATATTTAATTATTTCAATGGATAGCCTGGATAATATCTGGAAACGCGCACACAAAAATCAACTTTACGTTTTATTTAAAATGCAGCATATCCTCTATACATCGAACTCTACGGTTCCATAAATAACTTCAATATATATACAAACGAGCTTTTTCATACATATTTGTTGTAGAGTACTTGTATTCAGAGACATTTTCCGATCAATGACTTCTTATATTTAAATACGTGAATGTGGATTGCATTATGCACAAATTATTTGGGTAATTAAAAACAAGAATTCAGAGGAGAAAAAAATATACTGAGCATATATTGAAAAATCTTACTTTCATGAAATATTTACATATATGCAATTAACTTTCTGATGTCTTTCTGCACGCTCAATTTCAATGATTATTCATCATAAAAATGTTTACACTTCTTGAAATACATCGCGTAAGAAATATTTTTGATGAATTGAAAATGTTTCAAAACGTTTTCTTCTAAAATTTTCATAATGAACTCTCAGTTTGTTCTGTTTCTATAATTGTCGGTACCATATGGCGCAATATAGCCCAGATGCTCTTGCGTCATAAAAAATCTGGATATGGATGAAAGATGAAAAACTGGAGAAACACCAAATTTGAGGGCAGTAAAATTTCTGAGCATCAGAACTCCCCGATAGTTTCAACTTTTCCTCCTTTGTTTTCTTACCATCGCAGATACACATACAGACGATTAGAAGGGAAGAAAATTTCCATTTAAGTTGAAAAAAAATTGATATATAGGAAAGTTTTTCTGTGTGATTACAACGGCAATTCGCAAAAATTTTGATAAGTAGACGTGCGATATACGAAAGAAAGAAACAAAACTGCAATGCATAAATTGTCTAGAGATATCAGAAATTTAATTCAGAATGGATTGACTATTAGATGTTTTCGACATTAATCTATAGTGAATTTTTAGCATAGTAAAATAAATTACTGAATACTAAAATGTGCGTTTAAATGTGATTTTTATGACATAAAGAATGTGCTATATTTTAAATTTGCTATCGAACAAACTTCTAATCTCTTACAAATTGAGTGGTTTAAGTATAAATATAACGAATGAGACTATTTTAAAAATTCCATTTTTATGCAAATGTTCCAACTGGCAGGGTTTAAATATACTAAGTTCTTAATCCAGAAAACCATCAAAAAGAATAACAGTCTATTTAAGCCTCTGCTGCACGGAATTTCGAGTTGTACAAATATACGTTTCGTGCAAAAAGTTTCGCAAGAAATTTGAAAGCCTTAAACAAATATTTCATCTTCATTTTTACTTTATTTTTTGATCATCTTTAACTTTGTTCCTTCTGACATTTCTCCCTCAAAGTTCTCTTTTTAAGATATGTTTCTGACATCTTTGATCTTTGAGACTCTGTCAAACTATTGTTGCGTCTATGTCTCAATCATATCACGCGCAGAAAGAACTTTATTTTCTGCATGTCACTGGGTATAATTTTCGGACATTGTCATCGATTTTGTTGTCAAGTTTCAGTTTCTCTCTTTCAGGCAGTTTTCTTCTCTTTACATTCACCTTTGTTTCTATTTTCAAAGAGTGTTCAAAGACGTCTTCGAAAATTTTTAAAGTTTAGGAGTTTTCGCCTGGAGCATGTAAGAAAATTGGCGTCTTGGAGAAAACAAAGACGCCAATTTTCTTAATAACGAATAATTTCCACCTCCGTTAATAAGGCTCTGGGGGTAAGCATACCATTTTCGCAACATTTCCAGAGAACAATTACTAGCTGAAAACGTAAGTGAAATCCTGAAAACGCCATTCGTAGTTAACCCTCGGGAAACAGCACTTGCCTTTGCCTTTTCTCAACATATTCCTAACTGTTCCTTTCTCATTTAAAAATAAATAAACTCCTGTTAGTTGATATTTCTGCGAGCTTCTATAGTTCTTTAAGCTAGATTTAAAGTTCTCTAACCTTAACTGCACGTGTGTAAATATATTTATTGTAAATGAATTGGAAGAGATCCCGTTACAACCTTCATTTCATCTCAAATGACTCACAATTCGTTCTTGGGAGGTAAGGCCCACAATTCTTTAACATGTTATAACTTTTTGCTGATATATATATATATATATATACATTCATAAGCAGATTTACCATTTTGCCGCCCCTAGGCTATTTTTGCTGCCCCAAGGCTATTTTTTCCAAATCAGTAGTGGGAATATAAAAATTGTTACATTCAATATACGCCAAAAACTTTTGTATTGACAATAAATACGTTGGAAAAACCCCATAAATTGAAATAAACATTAAACGATATTGACATATTGAAGTATTATTTCTTTTTGGTATATAATAAATCAAATTCAATTTTATTGAAATAAATTTTAATTTTAGCAAAAAATAAAAGCCTATCGAACACTGGCATCTCAATTGGTAAGCGTAACGTCTAGCTTTCTTCTTGGCAAAACATCTGATTATATCAAATTGTATTGATTTTGTTATATCAGACTCAATACATAAAATTTTGCCGTCCTAGTCTATAGCCTAGTATAGCCTATTGGGAAATACGGCACTGTATAACAAGATATATATACATCGAAGCCGTATCTCGAAGTCGAATATTCCATGGACAAATTTCAATGTATAGAAACTTCAATATATAGAAACAGGTTTTCTATGAAATGAATGCGGTTTCACCAAAACTTCAGTATATAGAGAATTTCGTGATATGGAAGTATGGTGCATGGAAATCTCAGTGTATGTGATATAATAATATATTCTATAATGTACCGCATTATTTTGGATTTGCCTTTGTGTTGTTTTGGACTATTCAATATTTTCCTTTGTTTTTACTGTTCTACGTTATAATCTATTCTACAAAAATAATCGTTTATAAATAAATTCCTTCGTTTTTTACTATGCGTATTTAATATTTTGTATTTAAAAATAATTTTCGGCGAAAACTTAATGGCAACACATAAAAATTTAAATCCGTTATATATCAGCATGATCATTTCTGTGTTAAATAATAATGACATTTATGATATAATCGTCGACATAACATCAATAATCCTCATTCTGATTCATGTTCAAGATAATAATTTCACATTATTTTCATTGGTATCATAAATAATTTAAATATTTTAAATTCAGTTTAATCTGAATTATATCTAAATAATAATGTACATGACATCTTTGAGAAGTACTGCCCTACTTTACAGAAACGTTTAAGAAAGTTGTTTAATCGATTAAAATTAGAAACTATTTTCTGATATTGATCCAAATGTTATGTTGGTCATGATCAAAAAGATTGCGGAATTTTAAATGCATACCTTCAATATGGAAACAGTCCAACATACTGCAGTGCTCCTACATCTGCGGGAAAATAAATTTGGCTTACTTTTTTGCGCTTCTACATTTACATTCTGGCATGCAGTGGAGTAGAAAGGGGGGTGAAGGGGCTCAAAACGTTCCCATTGGGTATTTATGCGCACTTTTTTCTTTTTAACGCTGAATTACACAATTTCTTTTAAAATTTCTTGAGCTTTCTTATTTTTGAACATCTGCGCCCCTGCTGGCATCGATTGAAAGGTAGCATGGACATACAGATAAACCCCGCCACCATTGTACTGCAAAGAAGGCAGCAATCAAAGAGAATCCCTTTTTAACCATGAGAATTGGAGAGCATATTCTTATGGACGTTCAGTGCAGTACCCTGGTGATCGCGGTATTGTTTCTGCAAAATTGCACAGGGTACGTGCAGAAAACTTAACACAACAACGCATGCGCAAAACTGCAAAGCGCATGTGTATATAAGGACGCTCTTGAATTATACTCAAATTCTTACTTCATAAACCTTCGTATTTCTGCGTTCCAAATATTACGTTCTTTAGATCTCGTTATTTTCTAATATCGAGCACAGATAGTATTCGAACAAAAGTTTGTATTAAACAAATGTGCATAGAATGGTACGAAAAAAAGTAAGTTAAAAGATGATACCAAAAATATGTGCCAAAAGATTCTATCAAAAAATGTGCCAAAAATTATACCAATAAAACTGCCTTCAAAAGATACAACCTCAAAAGACAACGCTCAATTCGATATTGGCCATCTATGCGAAAATACAAAATTTGACGGCCCTGCAGTGGTTTAGTTGTAACACTTTCGTCTGTCATGACATTAAATCTGCCCTGGTTCGACACACAACAGTGCCAAAAAAGAACAACACTTACCAACTAACTACTCACTATAAATTGCGGGGATGGTTTTCTATGCCTTAAGTTGCTCAAATTCCTCTGGAAACAGAACTTGAATTTAATAGCGATATTAGTAATATGGTGTAAAAATATATGATGATAATGGCGATATAGAATTACGATAAAAACGCAATAAAATTATTGAGGATTGAGAAGTTATCTATAATTGCAGGATAAAGTAAAAAAATCATCGCCAAGTTGCCAGCCACATACGGCTGCCACCGAATACATAAAGGGCTTAACTTTATACATCATCCAGCAAGTAAAAACAGAAAAATCTTATAATGATGTCAGATTGCAAATATTGACCCGTTGCCTTTCCCTCTTTCAACAATACGTAAGTAATCTATGGCAAAATAATGAGATGAGAGGGAATCCATTAGATCCATTAGATTAGATTAGATTTGTATCTTCTTGGCTCATGCAAACACAAGTCTTTTTAACTGCAATACATGAAGGCACTGACGTACGCAGGGGAGTGTTGATGGAGGTTTTTAACCTCCTCCATTAGAATGAAATAAAATACAGGGTACCAGGGAGGAAATTACATAAAAAGGTTAAACACTGGTAAAATAGCAATGAAAAAGATCACTCAAGCTTTCGGACGCATCAGCAGCAGTCCTTCATCAGGAGTAATGAATCCTCCATTAGAATGAAATTTTGTATATTTAACATAGGAATACATGGGTTGTATCTCTGTAACCCCTCCCATTAAGTCTATAACCCCCTTATGAACTTTCTGCATACGCCTATGCATGAAGATAAGACAAATTAGCTACGTTTTCTTTGATTGAATAAATATTCCATTCGAACAGTATGGGAATCTTAAATTTTGGAGCAAGAAAACGTAACAATACGCATTCAAATTATTCAAACAAAAATCCTCATAGCTAGCTACAAACTGACATTATTTTGTTATAAGGTCAAATATTATCTGATTTAATATAATCTTGAGATGAAACTTAATATTTAAAAACATTATCTGTTAAGTAAACAAAAAACAACAAAAAGTTCTTCACCTGTCGACGGATCTCATTGTCATTATTTCTACTAACATAATTATTGTATTTCATGTGTTTGATTTCAACGATACTGTCCACATTTATTTTTTATACCCCAAGGAAAGTTCCAGATAGTTAAAACTGGAGTACCGGAGCTAATATATATGTACAACTGATAATAGAAAAGTACCTGTTATACAATAATTTTTGCCACCCACGTATTAATTAGCTCAAACTAGAGCTTGTGTAATTTTGGAGAAAAAGAGACGCTTTCCCCATCCTGGATTCGAACCAGGGTCCCTCCGTTTAGCCCGGAGTGTCTTGGACCGCTAGACGAATGAGGACAGGAATATCCCCTCTTCTTCAAAGCGTATATTTGGCAATTGTGTTATCCCTGCGGAGGGTAATAATACCTTAACATCTTTACATACGGAGAAAGAGAGCGTTGAAACAAAGAATGAATTTTTATAATTTCGTTTTGGTGTGTTACATCAATTTTGATTTTATCCAGAGCAATTTTGTTTGCAATTTTTTTGACGAAATGTTTATACTTCATACCGGTATCGCCAATTCTTCTAAACCATAGCCAAATATCAGTGTTAAAAAGCTTAGTTTTTATGTAATTTTTTAAAATACTCTGAATGATCTTTCGTGTAATTTTATAATTTTATCCCTTAAATGCAATTACCCTCTTTATTCGAATTTGGCTTAAAGATACAGTGCGAATAAAAAATATCACACTTTACTTAAAAAGTGTGATTTTTGGACTTTGAATATTAATAAAAACTTTTGGAGCGGTTTTTTAGGTTCCCATGATGTGAGCGAAGACAGGACGTCAGAAATGTTGTATAAAATGCTAGACCAAATTTTGGATCCTTTTGATTACCACCACAAATTAATAGGACAACGTTACGATGGGGCCAGTGTAATATCTGGACACTTGAATGGACTCCAGAAAAAAGTCAAAGATGAAGCTCCTCAAGCCATTTTTGTCCATTGTCTGGCACATCGCTTCAATTTTGTTTTGCAGCAAAGTTTTTCTAACATTTCTAAGTGTCAAATATTTTTTGCAAGCCTCACTCAGTGGCATTTCTTCGCTTCTTCATCACTCGGTGAAGCGATCTTATGTTCTTACATCAAATTCCGAAAGACGCATACCAACCATAACACAAACTCGATGGTTCTCCAATTCGAAATTAATGAATGTGACACTCGAAGATTGGGATAAATTAAAAGAAGTATTCAAATTTACGATAAACAGCGAACATTCAGACAAAACAACAATTCAACTTGCAAAGGGGATTTTAAATGATATGAAAGATTTTGAATTTACGTTTTTTGTCAGTAATATTCAATGAAATTTTTGGACTTACTGATATACAGGCCTGCACAAAAGTTTAGACACAGAGGCAAATTATAAATAAAAGCGAGAATTAACATTGAACTTCGCCGATATTGTATCTAAATAATCCTAGAACTAGTAATAAATTGTGCAACTTAAAAGATTACCAAAAGTACTGAAACAAAATATCCCAACACCGTAATATTGGAATCTGCATGCCACAAATGTTTAGGCACATGTGTCAGATTTATGCAAATTAACGGCGCGAAGTTCCCAAGTGATCGAAGGGGCGTTTCCCAGAGTTGTTATATAAGGCCTGAAATAATTTAGAGTGCTTAGAACGATGTCGAAGTCAAAGCAATTTACGAATGACGAGATTTTGAAGATTTGGAGGCTGAAAACTAAAGGTAAATCTGTTACTCAAATTTCTGTTGCATTGAACCGTTCAAAGCGAGGTATTTATCAAGTGTTATCCCGGGGTGATCAGTATCAACCAAAATCACGATCTGGGAGGCCTCGAGTGACCAGCATTCGGGATGATAGACAAATACGAAGATTGGCTTCAAATGAAAGCCTGTCTGCAAATCAAATAAAATACACGTTAGCAATGCGAGTGTCAAGAGAAACCATACGTAGAAGGATTGTAGAATGCAGGCATTTGAGATATGCAAAAATGCGCCGCAAGCCCTGCTTGCAATTACATCATAAACAAGCACGACTACAATGGGCAAGGCAGCACATATCATACAGTGACGAATGGCTGCAGGTGTTATTTAGTGATGAAAAAAAGTGGAACTTAGATGGTCCCGATGGCCTTTCGCACTACTGGCACGATCTTCGAAAACGCCCCTGTCGGTTCAGCAAACGTCAAGTAGGAGGTTCAGTCATGGTTTGGTGAGCCTTTAGCTTCAATGGACAGACTTCTTTGGCGTTTTTGAATGGAAAACAAGATTCCAAGGCATACCAGGCAACTCTTGAAAGTCACCTATTACCTTTTGGCGAACTTTTATGTGGACGAAACTGGGTTTTCCAACAAGATAATGCGTCCATCCACACATCCAGGTCAACAAAAGAATGGATGAGCGCTAAAAATATTACAGTTCTCGATTGGCCTGCTCTTAGTCCTGACTGTAATCCCATCGAAAATGTATGGGGCATACTAACGAATGTTGTGTATGCCAATGGAAAGCAATATCCGCCCGTTTTAGAACTTAAAAAGGCTATAGAAGAAGCGTGGTTTAATTTTGAACCAGAAACCTTTCAAAATCTTGTGCTTTCAATGAACGACCGCGTATTTAATCTAATACGAAGTAATGGTGGCTACATTGATTATTAAAATTGTTCATTTCCTTATGCAAGTGCTAAAATTTATGTTTGTGCCTAAACTTTTGTGCCACATATTTTACTTATTTTAAGTTATATATTGCAGCAAGTTCGCTACTGATGTGATTTCTGTTCTCAAATTTTTAATTTGCATATTACATGTGTTCATACTTCGTAATATTAAAGTTCCTACTTCTTCAGTTTTAATAGTATTTTGTTATACTCAAATTTGTGTTGTGTCTAAACTTTTGTGCAGGCCTGTATTATTCGAAATTCTTTAAAAAAATCACTTAATTTAAACTATTGAGTATCTCAAATAAAATACACTCATGAGCTATTAAGCCGTAAAAGGGAGGATGGTGTTTTTAAAACCATATTTGAAAACACGCTGAAAATCACAGAAATAGTCCAATTTAAACGGGAATATGCCGCTCTTTCACTAGAAAAAATTTCTCAAAATTATAAACAGTTATATTCTGAAATTTTAAACCACATGCTTACGGCAATAAACACAAGATTTCAAGATTGTGAAAAACTGCAATTTGTCTTGCCGATACAACGAAATTTGAACAATTTAATTTCCATTTTCCATCCCAAGTACTTGAAAATCTGCAAGAGTTATACAGCGATGTGTTTAAAAAAAACAACGCCTTAAAAATGTACTATGTCTTGTATATGCCCTTGTAAAATTCAGGAATATATCTATGCAAGAAGTTCTTCGAATGCTTCATGAAGAAATTTTCACAGAGGCTTATAATTCGTTTTCTCTCGTCTTAACAATTCCATCTACAAGTGTACCAGCGGAAATGAGTTTTTCTTGCCTTAAAAGAATAAAAACTTACTCAAGAAATACTATTTCGCAAGAGAGGCTTTCTTATCTAGCAAATATTTCTATTCAAAAATACGTATTACTGACGCTTATTAAGAAACAACCCTTTTACGATGACGTGTCAGACAGATTTTTCAGTATTAAAGGACAGGAGAATTGATTTAATTTACAGAAAATAGCTAAATCCTCATTAAATAATTTCAAAACTGCTATCTTCTCATATCACTGACAGAGCCAGGATTAATTTCCAGGGGGTGGGATTGATTCGGTAAGGCTCTTCCCCTATTTTTCCAACCACGAATCGCCACTGAATCCTATCAACGTTGATTAATTTCTACGGTTCTTTCAGCGTTATCAATGTACTATCTTTATTCTAGAACCTTTTTTTCTTCTACTTAAAACTAAAAACACCCTCATATTAATGTGGATTCCATGTCTGCAACTTACCCATCTACACTCCTTGCCATTAAAATATCTTCAAACTCATTCTCTTCTCGCCTTCCACGTATTTTGCCATATATCCACTAAGAAACGTCGTAAAAATGCCAGCGTAATTTCAGTCTAGCTTAATAGCACTCCATGGGGAAAAGCTCAGTCAGCGGCCAACCACTTATACTTCATGTTTTTAAAAACAAATTCCAAACCAAGCAGCACGATGCAAGTGCAAGATTGGCGTGTGAGAAGGAATGACTCATCGACCAAATGGAGCCAAAGAAGGTATCAGCCAAGGTTGGTGGGCACATTGCCTATGTTATCGAATGGCCTGTGGAAATGGGCTCTTGGCAAGATTTTGGCTCCGTTTAGTTCTCGAGTGGCCAAAATACTTTCTTCGAAAACTTGAAAGTTTGCAAGATCTGGCAGACGCCTGGACCACCTCAAAATGTAAAAGACGAATCTTCTGGGGGGATATACCCCTGGGTAAATATATATTTTTCCTTTCTTCTCTTCCTGTGTACCTTTAATCTTTAAAAGTTTAATTTTCTTTAGTAATTTCACATATAATATTCTACACGTTTTTCATTTTTAAAATGATTATTTTGTGGGGGCCAGACCCCGTAAAAGTAAAGTTGCGAAGATTAATAATTTGACGTGGACATTTTTCCCAATTATATAAAAAATCAAATGAAACTCATTAATTTAAACTAATTAAGTTTAAATCAAATACTATTTTAAATGTGGAGTTTTGACATTAATGAAGTTTAGTTTGTTTTATACTCTACGGTGCTCTTTATGCACCGTTCCTGGTGTTATTAGTGGAATCCAACCAATTTGTAACCACTAGATAGATCACTAGTCTAAAAAAGTAACTAATTTCCTAAGTTCAATTTAGGAAATCAAACCCTTTTATATTTTAATGGAAATGAACATAAACTCAATTTCGAAGAATCGAACCTGGTAATAATGGATGTTTGTAAAAATATTATATGGTGTAATAATCCCCGGCCAAGTTGGCGACTTAATAATCTAAAGATATCAACTAATATCTCAAACAATAATTCTAATATTTCAATAATATAATAATAATTCTAATAGTTCAATAATATAATAATAATTCTAATATTTCAATAATATAATAATAATTCTAATATTTCAATAATATAATAATAATTCTAATATTTCAATAATATAATAATAATTCTAATATTTCAATAATATAATAATTCTAATAGATATCAAGTAATAATCTCAAACAATAATTCTAATATTTCAATAATATAATAATAATTCTAATATTTCAATAATATAATAATAATTCTAATATTTCAATAATATAATAATAATTCTAATATTTCAATAATGTAATAATAATTCTAATATTTCAATAATTGATAATAATAATTTAACATTTCATTATAATAATAATTCTAATATTTCAATAATATGATAATAATTCTAATATTTCAATAATATAATAATAATTCTAATAGTTCAATAATAATTCTTTTATTTCAATTAATAAATTCGTTATATTGGTAACAATAACCCCAAAAATTGGTGTAACAAAATTAATAATAATGAAAAAACTGTTATTGGTGATTTATCAAAATCACCCCCACAATAACGTTTCGATCCGTATTATGCGCAACTTGATCAGAGAAATAGTCGAAATCTAAATACTTGTTCAGGCAATTACATAGCTAAGACCATCCTGATTTAATTCTTTAATTTTCCTCTTATTATGAGAAAAGCTTAAGGCTTCATTAGGTACAGAAAAATGACATATTTCCCCCCATCGAAGCTTCTACATACCTCTGGATGGTGGACAAAATCCCCCTTGCAGATGTTCCTGCTTGTCTCATGGTTGAACTATCCTCTCTCTCCAAATGGTCCATCCGGGTCATTCAAAACATTTCCGTTGTGTATTCTTGCCTTCAAGTATCCACTGCTCCCAACACATTCTCACAGTCAAGTTAAAATAACCCCTATCACTAGCAACCCTACGTCATGACCACACTGTTTCGTAGATAATGATGAGGTTATTATAAACGCAGCTGTTCACCTGACTTCTAATGCATCAAATGGACATAATCATTATTTCTTAACCACCGCGTGATACGTATCTATAGTGGATGGGCGACATAAAATAACCGTCTGGAAAACTTTTTTATACACCACAGTGAATACGATTCCAGAGTCCTTGTGGGTGTATATTCATACTAATTTGAATTGTGCAGTCAAGCTTTTATTTAAATAAGGAAATTAAGACTTTGTTATCCTTCCTTGGAAAAACGTTTACTATGTTGACAGTTGAATTTAACAGTTAGTGAAGTAATGGTTGCGCATCTTGGCTTAGGTGACCCTTAGAGTAGAGAGTAAATTTTTGAGGGAGAGGGTGTAAAATTAAAAGGAGGACAATCTTAATTGCTTAGGTTCCAAAAATTGTTGAACATTTTGTTAAGCCACTCCCAAGAATATAGCATAATAGCTAGATAGCTGAATAATACATACACACACACACACACACACACACACACACACACACACACACACATATATATATCATCATCATCATATTCAACCATTATCTATCCACTGCTGGATGAAGGTCTCTCCAAATGCTTTCCACACAAGTCTATCCTGAGCAATTCGCTTCCACGTCACCCCAACCTGTTTTCTTATTTCATCCACCCATCTAGTTTGAGGACGTTTTCTAGGTCTTCGGTGGTCTCTTGGAATCCAGTTCAGAATTTCTGTTGTCCATCGTTGATCAGTTCTTCTTGCAATATGCCCAGCCCATCGC